>JAOQGH010000012.1:88128423-88164328 GCA_025769975.1 Gallinago jamesoni
CCCGCTTCAGCAGGGGAGTTGGACTAGATGATCTCTATGGTCCCTTCCAACTCTAAAAATAATTCAGTGAAATTCAGCATACAACGAAAGTGAAATTGTTCTAATATATAATTGTATAATAGGAAGTCTATAAAATAATTTCCAGTAATAGGTACTAAAGGGGCTGCTCTTTAGTAGCTGCTAAATTTAGACATTTTTTTAAATTGGTGTGCCCAGATAATTAGTTTCAGCAGGGCTGTCCAATGAGCTTCCTGGATCATTAATGTTGATTTTTGATAAGCTTTGAATACTGGAGAAAGAGGACAAAAATGGCTAATGTGCCAACATTCAAAGAGGGTAAAAGGCATGACCTGGATAATTACATGTCTGTCAGCTTGACATCACTTCTGGGCAAAATAATAAGGGGCCTAATTAATAATGAATTAAAGAAGTGTTGTATAATTAGTGCCAATCAACATGAGTTATAGGAAAAACAGACCATGTCAAGCTAGCTTGATGTATTTTTGATGAAATTAGAAGTAGTGGTTGGTAAAGCTAAAAGTGTTAATGTAATATCTTCTGATTTCTGTGAAGATTAGACTTGGTAGTAGCCTGTATTTTGATTCAGAAATGAAAGTCTTGTGTAATCAACCAGCAACACTTCACATGTTTTACATGCATTAAAGGGTAGCTAATTCTTAGGTGTGAAAATGTCAGTGTAAAATGAAACTCACTGCTGAAAAGATGCATTCCTCTTGGACTCTTGATGGCATCCTTTCTCAATCCTATGGCACTTAGCTTCTTATCAGTGTCCTGAAAACTCATGTTACAGCTACTGATGTTTGCTGATGATTGAAAAGTTGAAGCATTAAATAAAGGAAGAGGATTCGGCAGTGATAGCATTTGCTGCCATTTACCCAGCCAAGGCTGGCACAAAGCTGAATGTGTTTCAGTGAAATGAACTGTAAGGAAAATAAGATGCTGTCCATATTTATTGAAAAAATGTATTTCTGTGAAGTGATAACTGCAACAGCCTGAGTTGTGATCTATCCTGTGTGAATAGCAGCTTTAATGACTTCAGGTAACAGGAAACATTCACTGTTACATTTGACCAGAGGAATTTGTTGATCATCAGATCACTATGAGTTTCCAGTTTCATTCCATGTCTTAAATAACTTTTATGAGCTTTGGAAGAATAAATAGAGATGTATTGAGAAGGCATATCTTTCTGAATTTGGCACAAGTGCATTTGTTCCTTGAATGCTCTATCCACTTTGAGGTCTACGGTTCATTAATTAATATGGATAAATTAGAGAAAGTTCAGAGAAAGCCATGGCACTAATTACAAGAGTAGAAAATGTGTTGTGTAGTAAAAAGTCTAACAAGCTTCATCTTTATGCTTCCTTATAAATGAGGTTAAGGGATGACTTGATTAGGGTCTATCAGTTCCCCTATGCAGGGAACAAAACCTTGACAATGGCTTTAGTCTGGCCAAAAAAAGATAAGATCTGGTGGCTCTAACCTACAGACAAGCTACAGATTCAGACCTGGGGAAAGGAGGCTTCACAGTGAGTGTGATTTACCAAGGACTGCAGTAGATTCTGCAGCATTGCTGAGTCTCTTTTTAAGATTGGTATTTTCTAAAATGTGTTAATTGAAACAAGACTGGAATCTGGAAACCATTATGTACTGTTATAAAGACAATTAGATCATTGCAGTGGTCTATTCTCAATCTGTAGAAATTAAATACGCATCAGGCCAGAGACACTGGTTCCGCTGAACAGTGGTGCTGTTAAAATAAGGCATAGAAGGGACTTAAACTTTGTTTTCCCACAGAAATACTCTAGTAGTCTGAGGGATGGGGACTTGAACTCTCTGTTGCAAAAGAATCTCTGGCTTTGTAGCAACGTGGAAAAAGACCAAACCTCAAATCCTCATGTTTTTTATGATGAGGAATGGTCATCATCTGATCAGTGCTTAAAAACTGCAGACAAACTGAAATGAAAAATTCAGAGCTTTAGGACATGTAGAGTTAAAGGACTTCATATCTGTTCTCACTTTCTCACTTTACGAAACATATGTGAAATCTGCATTCTTTTTTAGGATGATAATTAAAAAGGATTGTTCCCATTCAAAATTAGGTCCCAGCTTCCAAAGATTATTGTAATTTTTATTTCTTTTTTATTACTATTGCTTTTGTAGTGCTTTTGACACTACACCTTATTCTGGAATGAAGAGACTTGTACTTTTCCAAGCTTTGCTTACCCTCTGGATTACAGTGGCTACTCAGGTTTTCTGTGGCTTTGATGAAATAGCTAGCATTCACCATCTCCTATCTGTTGGATCAAGAACAGCCATGGAACAAAGTGTTTACTATTTAATCATGAAATGCTTGAAATTTATGTCAATGTTGAGATATTTTGGGGGAGCCTAATACAATATTAGGGCAACTGGACACATTAGTGAAATATCTAGCTTTATTAATGCTGAGAGTGATTGGAAGAATTTTAAAATAATACTTAAAAACCCCCCAACAAAACAACACAAAACCCCAACAATAATTCTTGACAGTGGTCTACTTGAAGAGATAAAAATACCAGAAATATTAAAAAGACAGAAAATATTTAATAAATAATGTCCTGTGATTAAAAAAAAATCTGATACATTTCTATTAAATGTTGGTGAAATATATTCTATTCCAAAAGTAAATGGAAAGGATGTTAGGTATATACTCCTGGTAAAGACTTTTAGACTTGCAGGACTGGATAACATTCAACGCAATTGTCTGAAGAACTTTCACTGGCACTGATACTAACAGATCTAACCTCTTGGAACCCAGGTAAACCTTCAGAAAACTGCAAGAAAGTTAATATGTTAATATTTAAAGATACTAAATGGAATATTTGTTGATGGCAGCAACAACTGAATAACAGATCTATTTAATTTTCTATTTAATTAGAAGAAAGAGTAATTATCATCTGGTATTTCACCTCCATGAAGGCTTTTGTATACTGTATCCTATAACCTTTGGTTTCTTTTGCTAAGATGCAGAGAATGAGGGGTTTTCGTGACTCAACACTCAACGATTTTTCAACTTCTTAAAAATATGATTAGCTACAGTGAATATAATAACTTAGCATTAAGCACATTGCTGCTGCATGCAGAAATAAAACAGCAGGGAGGGAATCCCCTTTTTAATACAAGGGAATGCATTCACCCTCTTCGATAGCATGGTGCTCGAAGCTTATGCAGACTTAGTTGTCCACTGTGCCCTCCAGATCTTCACTCACAGCACAGTTTCTATGCTACAGATTTGTTCTGTATACTAGTTCCGTTCCTGACTGCGTGACTTTGCACTTGATTGTATGAAATTTCATTGAGCTTAGATGTGCTCAGCTGAGTGGTTCAAATCACCTTGTAAGCAGTTTTATCTCCATATTTTTTTTTTTTTACTTCTCTGCAAATATTTGCATAATCAGACATGGGTTTGTGTTTCTTACTAATTCTGGATAGCAGTTTTGCTTGCTGTCAGGCCTCACTTAACAAGAAACATCCTTGTTTGACAAGGATTTCGTCATTTGGAATGACTTTTTGAAATCTGCCATTAAACTAATTTCTAAGTTCATCTAATGATCGAAATACAACAATAGCTTAAAACTTTCCCTAATGTACTCAAAATATTTACTGGCCTTACATCTTTTACATGATGGATTTTTCCTAATGCCCTCTATTCTTTAAGTTTTGATTAATTTATGTAGAACATTTTCTGTATTCCCCCCTTACTGTTTTTTATTTCAGTTGTTTTGTTATGATCACACACATCAATAGTGTATGTAGTTATTTCTATGATCTGCTATTCACTCTTCAAGCAGGCTCTTATCTCAGTTCTTAGCTGACTGAAATGTGCTGAAAATTGCAGAATGATATTTTTTTCCCTGTGATTTTCTTTGTAAATATTGGGATGTCTGTGTTTGTGGTGGTGAGAGGAAAACCCAAACCAGGGTTTATCTGTTTGTTTTTTAATTCATGATAAGTGAAACCCCTAACTTTCCAGCTTGTGATTGAGTTTTTCAGTTCTCTAGTTCTATCTTAATTTTTGAAAAATACGTTGCAAAGGGAAGTATTTTGGGAAAAAGAAGTCCCATTCCATTAAGAATTTTTTTTCAACCTTTCCTGCATATTTTAAGAGGGCTTTTCCAACAGTCCTAGTAACACTTCTGTTTATTATTTAATGAACAAAAAATAGTTGGTTTCTTGAGGTTGCTACAGTTGTTCACTTTATTTGGTGAAGTTATCCCTTCCACATTTGAAGTTGTTATGAACTTTGTAACTTGGAACAGAAAAAAATACTTGGAAATAAAATGCGTGAAGCATGAAACCTGGTGTACTGGGCTGTACCCATTCAAGTCAAAAAGGAATAAGCATGTCAAATTTGCTGTCTTCAAATTGCCTGTGCTTCATCATGGATCAGAATTATGAGTAACCTGACTTCTCATGGCCTATGTGGTCAGAACCTTTTAAATGTTTTCTTCTTCTTTCAAAAAGGAAACAAACCTTCATACTGAATGCTTAAAATCTTGTCCTGCTACAGCAAATCATCTTATTAGCCAACATTTCTTGACAGGGAGCTTAGTGATATCTTTGAGAATTTCCATTTTATTCTATTTATTAATTTGGTATAACATCCCCTTTTTTAAAAAAAAAATTTCACACAACTTGATAAAAAACAGTACATTTGGAAGCTGCAAAAAAATCTGATATCATAAATCTAGTATGATCTCAATATTCCTTTTTTCTACACCTCTGTAAAAAAAGTATTTCACAGACTCCATCTGCTTGCTTACCTCCATTTGGGCCATTCCATACAATTACCTGTATGTAGGTAATGTGTAATGGTTTACCTTTCATGTCTCATGTTTATTTTTAATTACCTGGGGCTTGGCTGGTGTCTGGGAGCTTGTGAGGGGCGAGGGAGCAGCACACTTTGGCTCAGGCCTCACCGACAAGGAGGCCTGACTCAACCCAGCCCCAGTTGTGAGGGCCCTGCTAGGCCACTCAGGAGCTGAGGAGCCTGGGCCATGTCTTATCAGTAGCTAACAGTGCCAGCCTGGAGCACCTCTCCTGTGAGGACAGGCTGGGAGAGTTGGGGTTCAGCCTGGAGAAGAGAAGGCTCTGGAGAGACCTTATAATGGCCTTCCAGCAGTTATCTAAAGGGGGCCTACAAGAAAGCTGGAGAGGGACTTTTGATGAGGGCATGTAGTGATAGCATGAGGGGTAATGGCTTCAAACTGGAAGAAGTAGATTTAGATTAGATATCAGGAAGAAATTTTTCAATCTAAGGGTGGTGAGGCACTGGAACAGGTTGCCCAGAGAAGTTGTGGGTGCCCCATCCCTGGAGGTGTTCAAGGCCAGGCTGGATGGGGCTCTGAGTAACCTGGTGTAGTGGGAGGTGTCCCTGCCCATGGGAGGGGGGTTGGAACTCAGTGATCTTTAGAACCCAAACCATTTTATGATTCAAAGACTTTATGCTGTGAAAATTGATTGCCTTCCCTGAGCCCGTGAAGTTCTCCTGTAGGGTGGCAGGCTACATGGCAGCGATCTCCCTCCTCAGCAAGGCCATCTCTCAAGGTTACTCCTTGAGGCTGACAGCACCTTGATCTGGCATCTGCCATCTATAATGAGGTAAGCGAAATTTTACATTAAGCTAGAAGTATATGCTAGCAACTTTTTTATATATTCAGATATAGCTTAATTATTAGAAGTGTAGTGTTTGACCACTGTCTAGATCACTAACATTCAGTTATTGCTTAATCACTATTTCATTGCCATTTGATCTTCATCCAGTCACTGATTAATTACCATTTGATCATCACTTAATCAGTAATAAAGTAACCCCATATGATGGGGGTCTTTGAAGTAACCCCATAATGATGACTTCTCTTAATAATTCACCTGAGACAGAGCTCCAGAAGCAAATTAATGCTAAATTAAATGGGAACTTATGTCCACAGTCAAGTGAAACTGGTGGGGGAAAACAGGTTGTGTAGAAATATTTTAGTCTGAAGCTTTCATGGGGTTTGGTGTTGATAGACTGGTTAAGGATCTGTACATCAACCTCTGAAGAAATAACCTTTTCTATGAATCATATTTGTGGAGATAGGAAAAAAAAATAATAACATGAGTTGCAGGAAATGCCAGTTTTATTTCATTTTGCTTTCTATCATCCATAGACTATTCTGCTCTCCAGACTATATCTGGTTTGGTGGAGGGGATTTTTCTGGTCCAGGGATCATCTAATGTAAAACAATCAGTCTAAAAAGAGTAACTGGAATCCTAAACCATTTTGCATCTAGCTGACTGTCATAGTCTCTTAAACTAACCTCTATTTTCCTCTTGCCTGTTTTCTTTCTGGGTGTATGGATTTCTGCTGAATTGGTTGGATGATGGCAAAATGTTAGCAGAACGATGGATATGGCTGCTTTCTTACAGTAGGAGTACTTTGTTGTATAGGGTGCTCTTAGTAACAGAAGGACTATCAGTGCAAACTTTCAAGTAATGAACACAGACATCAGAGCTTTTGTTCCTTGGCAAATATTCTAACAACTTGGCTGTTATTCCAGTTAGTGTAATAATGACTGTGGTAGAAACACAAGGGTGGTTTTTGGACTCTGAATCCAGACTTCCCACAGCCCTTTCATTTTTCTACCCCTCCTCCCCACCTCTTTTCTCTTTTTGTCCATCTTCAGCTCTAACGATTTAGCTCACTAGCTCTTGTCATGACAAGTCTTCAAAGCTGATATGTTCAACTTTTGCTATGTAGGAAATATTAGCACTATGATATCTGGTCTTGGACCTATGCATATGATTTTTGTGTGTTTTAATTCTGTAATTGCCTCTGTATCCTGGTGTAGTTTTCCTAATAGGTCTTATGTTAAAAGAAGTATAATATAGAATAATATTTCTTTCTTCCTTTCCTTTATGACTACTTGATATAATTTAAAATATAGAACAAAACCAAGCTGATGAGTATATTTTTTTTATCCCTACTTTTAACTTTCTGTACTGTCTTCGCTAAGTCATATTCATTGCATGAGGATTTCACTATATGGGTATTTGTGAACTATTTTTACAAATATATGGATAGGATTCCATGCTGGTAAATCTTAACTTAGTTACAAAGCAAACCTGATGCAGTACTTTCTTCATTATGAATGGTGGGGGCAAAGAGAATTATGTCACTTAAGTAAAAATATCTATGTGTATTAGGTTGTTGGAAAACGTTTGGAGAAGACAGGAAACAAACCCACAATGATTTAATACTTTTTTTGGGTGGCTTGCCAGTGTAGCCAAGGAAAGTCACATCGTCAGCTCATCACTCTGAACCCCATGGTACTATCTGAAGTGCTTCATGTATCATTCATTACAGCAGGTATAGGAACAGTGAAACGTGGTTCACTTCAGCAGTAAACTCCTTTAGGAGTGTTTGGTTAGGTGACTTAATGGCTTATTCTTAATGTTCTTTTCTTTTATCTTGAGACCTCATAACTCAAAATGACCAAAAATAATTCAAATTCTTCTTGGCAGCAGGTCACCTGTGAAATATTTTCTGTCCAACTTTATTACTTTTGAATACAAAATGCCAAGAAAAATGTGTGTGTCTGGGTATATGAAAGACTTATAGATATATACATTTTCTATATGTGTCTGTGGCTTCTATGTATCTTCTGTATACTTCTGTGGCTTTTTACAATGGCAACAAAGAAAAAGTATTGTAAATCATCTAATTTGTATTTCATTATAATCTGCTCCATCTTAAAAGCACTTAAGTCACAACGTAAGCCACAGCTAAGTGACATAAAAGCAGAAACAAAGGAGAATTAGAGGCAGTGGGACTCACTGGGATAGGGAAAGAAGTAGTGAAAAGATGAGAGCTAGTGAGTATTTGAGGAAAAGATGGGACTTCTGAGGCAGCAAACTTTGGTCTAGATTTTTGTCTGATTTTTTTCTTCCTAATACAGAAAATATCTATGCATGTTACATGGAGGAATTTTTAGAAAACATTCAATACCAGGTACAAACAGAAGAACTTGGAAATTTGATTTAAAAACAAAATGCCTTAGAATTTCCTAGAAGGGTAATTGCATGCATTCTTCATACACCTTTTAAATTACATTATCAGAAAAGATAAATGAACAGTCAAAATGAACATTTTATGTAAATAGAATTTGCCCAGAAAAAAAATCCTTTCATAGGTAAATTGCAGTTATGAGCAGATACAGAAAAAGTGGCAAGCTCAAAGGTCGTGGTGTCCTGGGCTGTGATCAAGCAAAAGAGAGTTAATAGTCCCTCTCTGTAAGACCCTGGTATAACTATATGATATATGTAAAAGAGATTAAGTATGTCTGACAAAAGGAATTGAATCCAGGCAAAAAACCCTTAAGTTCCAACTCTATGTGCCATAGGCAACTACCCACAAAGCGTTCTGGACGTTCAAGGAGAAGAAATGGGATCAAAACTATTATATCTATTATTTTTAGTTCCTTGTTTTTGATGCCATTAACCACTGCTTTTTTAATGTCCACTGGTACATTTTAATTTACTTTTTCATACATGTAGTCAACAGGCTGTCATTTGTCTACAAAGCTGTGTCTTAGTTCCTTCATCACAGAATCATAGAATAGTTTGGAAGGTAACTAAAGGTCGTCTAGTCCACCCCCCCTGCAACGAGCAGGGATATCTTCAATTAGATCAGGTTGCTCAGAACCCCATCCAACCTGACCTTGAATGTTTCCAGGGATGGGACATCTACCAGCTCTCTGGACAACCTCTTCCAGTGATTCATCACCCTCATTGTAAAATATTTCTTCCTTATGTCTAATCTAAATCTTCCCTCTTTTAGTTTAAAGCCACTACCCCTTGTTCTTTCACAGCTGGCCCTGCTGAAATGTTTGTTCCCATCTCTCTTATAAGCCCCCTTCAGATACTGGAAGGCTGCAATCAGGTCTCTCCAAAGTCTTCTGCAGGCTGAAGAACCCCAACTGTCTCAGCCTGTCCTCATAGGAGAGGTGCTTCATTCCTCTGGTCATTTATGCGGCCCTTCTCTGGACTGTGTCCAACAGGTCCCTGTCTTTCTTGTACTGAGGGCTCCAGAGCTGGAGGCTGTACTCCAGATGGGGTCTCACCAGGGTGGAGGGGCAGAGTCCTCTCCCTCGACCTGCTGGTCATGCTGATTTTGATGTTGTTATAATGTTGTTGTGTTAGCATGGTCCTTAAGGTAACAAATAATAAAATATAACACGGCTTGAATAAAAACACATGTGCTTGGAAAAGTCTCTGGAACTTTTGATACAGTATATTGGGTTTGCATGGCAAAGTTTTGGTGGCAGGAAAATACTGTCTATATTAAATGTCTCTGTCTACTTTTTATCTATTTGTGAGGTGACCAACCTCATCAAGGAATGGATCAAAGTTATCTCTGAGCTTCCTTTTGCTGTTAACATGTTTTAAAAAGCCCTTTCTTATGTCCTTTACAGTACTGGTCAGCTTGAACTCTAATCGAGCCTAGGCTGCAGGAATTTTCTTCCTACTGTGGCAAACAGCATCATTGTAGTCTCCCTGTGTCACCTGTCCTTGGTGGCAGAGAGATGGAAGATAAGTAGTGCAGTATGCATCTTTTAAAGGAACTCCAGGGACATTCAAGTGGTTCTATCAGTACCAGATATCAGTATCAGGAAAGAATCACAGAAGAATTTTCAGATACAGATTAACTGAATTGTAAAATGGTTTAGGATTCAACATTGGTAAATGTAAAATAATGCAGTCAAAGGAGGAACCTATGCAAGGAAGAATATTGAACTTGTGGATAATTCTGTTAAAAATTTGATCACGCGCTTAGTGGTGCTAAGGAGGTAAATATAGAATCATAGAATCATATGGGGTTGGAAGGGACCTCTAGAGATCATCTAGTCCAACCCCCTCACCAGAGCGGGTCTACCTAGAGCTACCTAGAGCACATTACCTAGAGCACCTAGAGACTCCAGCACCTCTCTGGGCATCCTGTTCCAGTGCTCTGCCACTCTCACAGTGAAGTTCCTCCTCATGTTTAGGTGGGACTTCCTATACTCAAGTTTGTGCCCATTTCCTCTTGCCCTGTCACTGGGCACCACTGAGAAGAGACCAGTCCCGTCCTCTTGACACCCTCCCTTTAAGTATTTGTACACATTAATTAGATCCCCCTAAGTCTTCTCTTCTCAAGACTAAAAAGATCCAAGTCCCTCAGCCTTTCCTCATAGGATAGATGCTCCAGGCCCTTAGTCATCTTTGTGGCCCCTTGCTGTACCCTCTCCAGTAGTTTCCTGTCCTTGAATTGGGGAGCCCAGAACTGGACACAGTAGTCCAGATGAGGCCTCACCAGGGCAGAGTAGAGAGGCAGGATGACCTCCCTCGACCTGCTGGCCACACTCTTCTTGATGTACCCCAGGATGCCATTGGCCTTCTTGGCCGCAAGGGCACATTGCTGGCTCATGATTTTATATAATCATAAAAATGATTAATGAAAGAATAGGAAAGAAAACTGAAAAATCACTATGACCCCTTATAAAATATAATGCACTTGTCTCTGGAGTACTGCTGGAAATTATTGTTACTGTCCATTCCTCTCTGAAAAGATGTAATACATATAGAGGAAGTAGAGAGTAAGAAATAAAAACATATGTCTTGATGGGACAGATCAAGGACCTAGTAACCTGTCTCTGACAGTTGGGCATGGTGGATGCCCAAGAAAGATTCTAGACTGTGTAGTGATGCTTCACTCACATAGCTCAGGGATTTCCTGGTGTCATATCTTTGTAATTAGTAGCACTAGACAGATTTTGTTTCTCACTTTGTTCAGTCCATTTTTTAACCTGTATAAACTTACAGTATCTGCAAAACCCTGTATCAAGGCATCTCATAGCAGCACTGGTCAGAGGTATAGGAGGTATGCATGAAACAAAACTAAACAGACTGCAACTCTTTGGCTTGGAAGAAAGATGAGTGAGAGAGAACATGGTACAAGGCTACAGAAGAAGACAATAAAAGGAAGGACTGAAAAAGGAAGGACTGAGAAAGGAAGGATGGGAACAAGGCTAAAAAGTCCAAAGCAAATGAACAAGAGACGGATATCAATAAAGTCTTCCCAGCAGTGCTGGATGAGGGGACTGGAGGAAGCTCAGTGGTGGAGTCAACAGCAGAGACAGAGATCTTGACCTGTCCAAAGACTGCCTGTGGTGGTGGTTTGCAATGGCAAAAATGCAACTGAAGTGCTTCTGTTCGCAGGAGAGGTCACAGCCACGTTTTGGTAGGATCTGCTATGTATTGCAGGAGAGAAAGTTAAACTGCTAAAGTGAGGAAAAAAGGCATATGGGGTAAAGGTGTGGAGTGTAAGCTTTTCACGCTAGAGAGGGAAAGTAGTTACAATAGAAATTGAAGAAGAGGGAGGGAGAATGAAAGAGAAATCTCAGAGTTATCAATGTCTATAGAATGCCAAGGGTTTGCAACCCCAGTCCCCCAGGAGCAGCAGCAAGGGCATTATCATGTCCTTATAAGACTTGCTTGGGGCAAACTTAGTACTGGTATACATACAGGTTGGGAAAGGCTTTCTTTGTGTGGCCAAGTGAGAGAATGGTTGTAGCTTTATATTAAGAACAAATAAAATCTTTGTCATTCAACTTTCCTGCTTCAGAAAATGCTGACAAAGAGAACAGAAATGTGATTTTATCCATGCAATATGAAATGCAGTCTTCAAGTAGGAAGCTGAAATCATGAAGTTTGCCTTAATGTACTGTTTTGATTTGGTATATCTGGTGGGGATTAGTAATTTCTTGGATAGGAAATTAACTTTAAAAATGACATATTACTCCTTTTAAAAAAGAAAGGTCTAACAAGCCTTTTTTTTCATGCCAGCAAGCAGTAAAGCGCAACTACATTAGACAGATGGTGGTGTGTAGTTTATCTGATCATTGTGTTCACAAAGCACTGTGAGTGCAGTCTTAGCATTGGTCTAGAAGCATGAGGGATTCCACATTAAAGAAGCATCAGAAAAAAATTCAGAGAAGAGATTAAGAACATGAACACAACAGAGGTAAAGTAGTAATGCTGCATGATATGTGGAAAGCCAGCCACTTTCCACATATTTCAGAAATTTAGATTTTCTTTGTCGATATTAGAAAAAATGAGCAAACACGAGACATTTAAGTGTAGAAGAAAAATATTTTCATGCACAGTGTATAGTGAACTTGTGAAAGTGCTCAGTCTGTATTACAGAATTAAAGGTAAAAGATATTTCTCATATAAACTACCCTTTGTTCTGTAATTGTTTTATTTAAAAAATGCAAATGCTTATATTTACTCTTGGTAAATATAAATTCCAGAGCTTTTTTCCTTGTCTTGCTTTTGTGTTGCCTTTTCTCTTCCCCAGAACTGGTAGTTCCCTGAGTCCCTGCTAGATGGCATGGCAAGCCACCACAATAATAATAATGTGATAAGGCAGGTATACTAGTATGTTCTGCACAGTACCAAAGTCAACTGCTCAGCCAACATTATTACCTTTCCCTTTTTCTCCATATTTTTCATCATGTTTTCTGCCTTATATATGGGAGATCCCACCTATGCTTTTAGTTTCTTAATTATTAAAGGAATGATAAGCAGAAGTAAAGTTTGTCTTTCTCCTGTATAGGCGCAAGGAGCAGAAATCTACGGTGCTTGTAGCTGTATTTTAGAAAACACACTTGAGTCCTAATAGTTGTTCTCTCTGCTTTTCCCATCTCTCCTGCTGTAGAAATGCTATGATCCAAGCTCTAGCAGTGTACCATTCCCTCCCTCATACCCAGCTGCAGCTGAAACTTTCTCCTTGGTCCTGTAAGACCTTGCAAATCAACATACACTGTCCTTCCACACATCTCTCTGGCTTCACAAAGATCATGCTGGAATGAGGGCACGACGTTTGAATGCTGGCACTAACAAAACAAAAATTCAGTTTTGTCTTCAGTGCTTTTCTCTCTCTGAGCACATTAAGCCTGATTCAGAAAGCCTGATTCTCCTGTCACTTCTGTTAGGGTGAAATTAAGAGTAGTTCAAAATAACTCACTGTGGTGACACTTTTGTAACTGCTGTTAGCAAAAGCACAACTGTAGTACAAAAGATTTACATGGGACCATTTTCAGAAATCACAGTTTTGAATGGATTTTATAAATCAATGTTTTAATTACTGCCAGTTTACATAGTAATTACTTTTTAAAAAAAAGGGATAGATTCAACAGGGAAAGACCAAAGGTAGATGGTAAAACTGACTATGGGGATGTTATCTGCTATAGAGTTCAGTCAGTATTTGCTGGTGCAGATTTACAACACAGTAGTCCCAATCTCCAGCAACTTTGGAGCCTGTGGGAGACTGTATATCTACAGCACTGTGGTTTCTCTTTGGCATCTTGGTCACAGGAGGCAGATGCAGGTCAATGAAGGGGATCCGTGACACCATGCAGCTGCTGTGTGGAAGACTTGTCCTGGCTAGTGTATGGTGGGGCAAGAAGGACTATCTCCCAATATGTTACCAGGTGTGCGAGGGGTAAAGCTCATCTGTCCCTCACCTCTCCCAGTCACATGGGGACTGCGTTGGCGTCTGCTGCAGCTTAATTTGGCAAAGTAGTCAAACACTAAATAGGACTACAATAGGACTAAATAGGACTAAAGGACTACAATATTAAAGAGGTTAACGTGTAAAGAAGTCATGTAAAAAAAATCCATGCTCTCTTTTGACCAGAGTGTAATACAAAAAGCTTTTCTACACTGTGGAGTTAGTAATTCTGCACACACAGAGCGTGCACAGAACTAGTAGGTCTTATAAACAGTGCTAAGTGTGTCAGTTTGAATCTCATTTGTTTTCCTAAAGAAAGGTAAGCATTAACGGACTCAGCTTGTGATAAATGAATTATCTTGTGTTGCATTTCAGAAAGCATCTAGCTATGGAAAACTCTGGGGAAACACCTACTTAGTGTAGTAAAAACAACTTATTTAAAGCCTGCACAAGTAATTTCAACAGTGTTAGTACTGAAAGTATTACAGAGAATGTGAATAATGGATATGAAAATATAGTATTGCATTGTAGAAAATGCCCTAGAGAGGCAATATGTGATTATAGAATCTGAAGGATCTTTTGTGTGAGTCTAAATGTGAAATCTTTATGTTGTTTGAGTCAGTAGCAAGGGCTCTGTAATGATACCTGAAGGGAGAGGAGCATAGAGCCAGTATATTGATTATTGATACTGTCTTTCATTAGAAAACTATTTGAAGCAATGTATACCTCTGCAGGTATTCCTGTCGATAAAAAGGGCTAGAAGTATGAAGAGACTTAAGCATCCATACATTCCTTTTGGTGTATAACTCTAGTCTTAAGGAACTTGCAAGATTGTTAAAGCCTTAGTTCAGCTGCCAGTGAACACGCAGAAATGCATACCCACAGCCAGCATGGTCAGGATCCTTCTTCATAATGACCTTAGTCAAATTCCTGCCTGATTCAGTCTCTCTCTGTTTAGCCAAAGGGCTAAGGGCTACTTTGCAGTGGCTATGGCTATTCTCTGTGCACCTCTTCTCAGATTTATTACTCTTTGTAATTCAGAGGAAAGACTTGAACCCAGTTCTTCATCTGTGCCAGAAAGAGTGCTGCAACCTCTTGGTTGTCAGATATTCAGAGGGGAGGGGAAGAGGGAGGAGAGCTGTCTCCTGTTAAAACTCTTCCAGTATATACAAATAATGACAATTCATTACAGCAGAGACAGAGATTGATGACATGGGCATGTAATTAGGGCTATCACCTGGGAAGTGGGAGAGTCAGGTTCTGGTCCATGCTCCAATGAATATTTAATTATTAACATGAGATGGAACAGCTCTGTCAAGCCTGGGAAGGCTGCACCTGCAGTTCTTCAATGGTTTTCAGCTGCAGGCGGTCTCCTGGCCAGTAGGAGAACTGGGTTGAACTCCTTGCTTCCAAATTAATGGGTATCTTGGAGAAGATCTCTTACTAACTGAGACCATTCACCACTGAACAAGAGCAAAAATTTCAGTAGCTTTTATTTATTTTGTGAGAGGTCATGTGTCTTAAACATTTAATTCAAAAGAGATTGAAAAATGTTGGCAAACCCTAACAGCTCCAGGAGGGGTTGTCTTGTGTTCCACTGCGGTGCCAGAAGTGAGGTGTGAGGACCCAGTGCATCCGGTAATTTCTCTGAATTCCTAAAAAAGAAGAAAAGAAACAGAGATTTTTAAATTTTTTCCAGTTCTTTCCCAGCTAAATAATAGGGAATCAAAATCTTTGGGTTGCAAGGTTTAGTTTCAATAAAATCTCTGGAAAAATTCTGTTTTCCAGTAGGAATGGAGTGAAAGGTGAACTGCAGCCTCCAGGCACTCCAAGGAGGTCAAGCTAATGAATACTCAAGGAGGAGGGGAAGATTCAGTTGCCTAAACAGGAGTGTCAATTGCCACTTTTGGTATTGGCCCTTATGTTTTAAGCCTGCCTGGCCTCCACTTGTTGTTTTGCAAGGCAGTGGATCTCCCTGAAGTCCTACCTTAGACCTGCTAGCCCCATGCAGATGTTTTGACTGCCCCGGGGCATCTCAGATAGCATGAGGTGACATCCTGACATCCTGCTTCACCAGCAAGACCAGTGGCTACTAATGTGACAATCTATCTCAATCTACACAGTGGTTAAAATTGTTCTGCTGTTGCAGAGGAAGGAGCAAAAGACAAATCGATTTGAAAAACTTGTCATCTTGTAGCTGCTCCAGTAACACTTTTTCATTGATGCAAAGCATCAGGCTTTCCTTTTTACTACTCATAAAGAAACTTCACAGCCTACAGTACAACTTCTAAGATGTGGTCTGTAATTTTAATAAGTGTATATTGGATATACATAATTTCCTTTGTTATTAGTGTTTTTCTTACTGTTTTTTTTTTAAAATATATATTATTGTAATTTATTGTAGAAGGTTATGATGTAGTAAAAAAGAAAAAAAATAGCAAATTCAGTTCTGAAAGATCAAAAAAGGCTGAAATGTATAAATAACTTCTCACTGGAAAATAAGACAGAAAGAACAAGACAAGGAAGATGATAATGGGGAAAGATACAGATTGGGGATATTCTGCAAATATGATGTGTGCCAATAGCAAGTGGTTTTAGTTCTCAAAGACATGCAGCTTTGCAATTTGTATCATTCTTGTTCCTAATTCATTTTGATTGTCTTATATTTGAAATGCTCTTTGCTCTTGTTATAAGCAGATCTGGTAAGATTTGCTATTTCACTGGTTTTCACTGCCTAGAATTCATGACCTTGAGTGACATATATCTGTCTATGAATTACATTTTATCAAAAAAATATCCATTGTAATATAAACACTTCCTCCTTTGTGCTTGCTTCGGTAATACTTACTGAGAACCAGAAATAAACATTCACAGTTCACTCTGATACAAAAAGGCAAGGCTGACTCAACCTTCTTGTGAACAATGTTCTACAAAGTGCTCTGTTTTACGGATAATTTCTATTCAGTGTGAACATGAATTCAACATTGATTTTTTAAGAAGTTGTGTGGAACTACTTGTTACCAGTCATTCCTCTTGGAAATGCCATCCAGGCCTTTGGATTGCATGCCAGATCTCTTTGGACAGTGTCTGTTGACTGATGAGCTAGTTCCAGTTTGAGCTTGTTGCTGAGCACAAACCTTGCTCCTCCTCCTCTGGATCATTTTCAACGTCTGTGTGTCAATTTGTATTCCGAAATGCTATATAATGCCTTAGCATGTTCCAATTTAGAAGGTGGCCAAGTCTGGGGACAAACTGGCAATGAGCTTACACTCACGTGTTTTCCTACGATCAGCATAGCTCTGACAGCTCAAGCCTTGCCTGCCCTCACGCTCTTGCCATTACAATACTGTTTTGGAAACTTGCTTTCTTTTCCAAACAGCCATGTGTACATCAGGTGTCATGAGGGCTGTAGTCTGGTGCACTAAAGGACAGAGAATATTTATTAATGCCTTGAAAAAAGCTATTTTCTTATACAGAACTTTATTGCTAGCAGCAAACCTATGCACAAGACAGGAGACTTAGAAATCTCATTGACTAGTTGGCAAGGCAATAGAGGAAGATTACGGGTGGCTGCTGACCACTCCTGGGGTCAGTAGAATAAATGAGGTTAGCTGGTAACTGCATAGCTGCATGTGGCAGGTTTTTGACATTAGAAGAGTAGAAGGGAAATTTTGGTGGAAGTCAGCTACCTACCAGCCATAGAGCTACTCAGGTAAAGGGACAAAGAGAGCCTTCTCTCAGTGACCTCTATAGAAACAAAAAATAAAAAACCAAACAAAAAAAAAGAAAGCAGCACCCTGAGTTTTGGATAACTGTGTGGATGGCATGTGCCAACAGTGCAAGTCCCAGCAAACTGTGGGACCACTTCATGGTATTGACACCATCAAGTGATCATTAAAATTTACCTTAGCAAGGATGAAGGAGTAATGATGGGGGGCCAGACCAGGAGCTTTTTCCTGCCTTCTGAGAAGAATGTCAGCTGCAGCTGGGTGTTCTCTGACACTGTCATTGAAGGGAGGAGCTGGAATAAATGGCATGGTGATTTTGCTCATCTGACTCTTGAAATCAGCCTTGTTATCTTCTGAAATTCTCTCCAGCAACTAGGATAAAATGATCTGACTCCACATGGGCAATATCACTCCAAACTGTTGAGAGATTGGCAAAAATTGTTACTGTAAAGGACTTTTATTATGGGAAGTATTTTGCATCTTAAACAAAGGCAGTGCCCGTCCTCTGCTTATTTAATTGACAGTGATAACAGAAAACAAAGTCAGCTATAGGCTGTGAAACTAAAATACTGTAGAGGGCCCTAAGTCCCCATACAAATCTGAAACTTTTCTTATTATTGTGTGGAGTGTTTATTAAGGGAGTAAGGGTCCAGGCAAGTAGTAGATTCTGGAGTCAGTGTGAAGATGGGATTTCTTTCTGGGAGCAACAAGATAAAGACTGATTTTGTTCTGCAAATAAATGAGACTCTAATCGGTGATTAGAGAAAGGATAGATAATTCTGTAGGTTAATAATTGATCATTTCAGAGAATCTTTTCAGCTTGCTCCTCTTTTACATGTAATCAGAGATGTTGCTGTGCTCTGCAAACTCTTCCACTAGTGATAATAAGTTAGTATGTAAGTTTCAGAATGCACCCACAGACTGTGGAAGAAAACTAGAAGAGGAAGGAAAAAAAAGAGCCTGGGTGCAAGGCTCTTTGTTTTCCATAATGGAACCTCTCTGTGCAATTCCACATTTTTAGTGGAAATAATAGTAAAGAAAAGAACGCAG
The DNA here is from genome assembly GCA_025769975.1 of Gallinago jamesoni. Taxonomy (NCBI): domain Eukaryota; kingdom Metazoa; phylum Chordata; class Aves; order Charadriiformes; family Scolopacidae; genus Gallinago; species Gallinago jamesoni. The sequence continues at coordinate 88,146,793 of JAOQGH010000012.1, forward strand.
TTTCAAGAGCCAAACCTTAGTCCAATAACATTTTACATAAGCAGGCAGTATTTTTCCCGTATTTTCTTTAAAGAACTTGTATTTTTTTTTTCTGTACAATAAATAATCTAATCTACATATTTTTTTAGACAATTTACAACATTTCGAATACCCCAGTACTCCTTGACCTATTGTTAATTAATTCCTTGCACTCTTAAGGATTCATGCTATTTAAATATTTATAAAGAATTAGTATGTCTCACCTTGATCATTACTTAGTCATGGTAAGTAACTTTTTTTTAATCTTGTCTTGCAAGCCAATCCTTCCAGCTTCCTAATTTTCATTCTTGCTCTCCTCTGGACTCCCAACAAATCTGTGAGTATATTTTTCTTCAGAGATAGAATTCTAGCCTGAGGATTGTCTTTGCAGCAAACCACAAAGTCTAAACAACAGTAATACAGTGCTGGTATGGAGAAAACAGGTCTACAAACCAATTTTTTTGTATCTCAGAAAATTACAATCAACAGGTAATAAAAACATACAACTGCAATAGTTTCTCTGAAATATTTTCTCTCAGTTTAATTTGTAAGAGAAATAGATTGTCTCTCAAGAACATTTATTTATGTATTCCTCTTTTCTCTAATTTGCATCATTTTTATGGGGTGTTTTGTTATTCTACCTCTATACAGAAGGTAAGATTTTTTTTTTAATCTCCTCCAGACTGAAAAATACTTTGCTTTGCTTAGGTTGAAGGTCTTCTGGTTTGTCACTGGAAGGCCCCTTTACTTGCTGATTTCTACTCATTAAAGTGGTAGTTTATCCACCTTCAAATGTCTCTGCTCTGTGTCACAGACACTTATTTGTTCTCCAGCCATCAAAGTGTATTAAAATTAACAGCAGTCATCACATGAGTGGAGGGTAGCCGTTCTCAGACACACAGATAGTTATATACTCACAGCAGGAAACTTGCAATCAAATTCTAACAAAAGGTCACATTTGCAATAAGTAAAGGAAAATGTAGGTAATTGGTTATGGAATCAGTTAATATCTTCGCAGGCCTTGAAAGGCACTCTGACGGACTTGAATCCCTTTTGTTCAAGTAATTAAAACTGAGGTATTGTTATAGTACTAAAAAAACTCAGGAAATTCTTGGTGTGCTGTAAAATACCATTGCTACAATGGCAAACAAATTCACGAGGGAAAATTATTTGCAGTTTATTTGAAAAGACATATAGAGTCAGCTTCTGGCTGAAATATAGAAAAAGAATAGGGAATGACGTGCAGGACAACGTGAAGATTAGCCCTTACAAAGTACATTTTTATGCCCAGCTTCAAGGCATGCCCACTATTTCTCTCAGCTGATTTAATTTTGTGGAAGCTTCAGAAGTACTGGGACACAGTGTTTACACAGGCTTTCCACAGACTTCAGGATACTCGCCCATTGGGAAAGCAGCAACTGACTTTCTGAGGCTGGAAAGCATTTCAGCGTTGGCTGAAATCCTGTTTCTTTGAGTGGTACCATGCAGTCCTGAGTAGCTACATGCCACAGCTAGAGTTTGGTACTGTATCTGAGGTTGGGCAAGTCCCTGAGAGCCTCCTGCATGACCAAGGGAAAGGGTATGCACCACAGAGGGGACACCAAGCAGCCAGAGCATGGAGAGGGGACTTGCCAGGGGCATCCACCAGGAAAGGTTGTTGAAATGTACTGTGGTTTTCTTTACCTGTCAAACACTCCTTTTCATCTAGTTCAAGCTAGGAGTTTCTGACAGTTTCTGGCATGACTGGGGGCTGAGTCTGTAGGGTGCCTGGTGTAAAGCCTTTATTCTGCCTGTAGAAAATCAAAGTTGGCACCTGAGAGCCCTCAGCATGAGGCTGTGGACTCCCTTGAGCAGAGGGTAGCACAGCCCATACCTTCCCCCTTATGCTCTGGTGCTTTGAATTGTACAATAAAGAAGTTCCTGGATCAGACAGAAAAGGTGTATGATGACCCAGGCATATTCCTGGGTCTGTGAGCTGGGACATTTAGCAGGGAGAGGGAAGGCGTGGTTTAAGGCTTCTGCTTGAATAAACATTTAAAATAATCAAACAGCCATTAAATATACTCCAGGAGTTCCTTTCTGCCCACCAAGTGTTCTGACTACTAGGCTAGGCTGTCACACTGACTACTCTATGTCTAAATTTGGATTTAATGGTGCCACCATTCAAATTTTGACCCCTTCTACAGGCAGAAGGTTAGGATGTTTTTGCTCCAGAATAGCCCTGAACCTGGCATTTAGGAAGCTTTCTTGTAGCTGAAGGAAAGCCATCACTGAACCCTGGTCTGTCCTACCACCAGTAAGTGCTCTTTCTCCTTTGCAAACAGAAGGTGGACTTGGTCCTGCACAAATTTGGTGGAGGAACTTCTCCATATAGCATGAAGCCTCTCAGAGATCCTCAAAGAATTCCTAGGAGCTTTCTCAGATATGACTGGCAGTGGGCATAGAGTTAGAGATGTGAACGAGACGCCTGTGGACTTTCAGGTGCTCCCAGGCTGAGGCAGGTGTGCCTGTATTATCTCAGATAAGCAAGAGGTCGAGACTTGGAGTTTTGTCTTGGATTCTTCAAGAGGAAATTTGGGAAGGGGAAGAGAACTTCCAAGGCAGAATCAAAATCTCATGAAAATGAATGAATTCAGAGGCAGAATATAGCCAGTGCTTCCTGCAGGAAAAACTCTGTTTAAGGGATGCTCCCCCTCTCTAGGCTCAATTTTCCCATTCCCACACATCTATTGTTCACTTTATCCTTACCTCTGCATTATGTTTAATGTTTTTCCCACAAAGGTGATATTTCCTAGCTTGAATAAACGGGAGCACTGGGGACATGGTAAAGGAATATCAGTGAGAGCAGAAATGGACTGACAGTCTGGGGAGAGGTATCATTTTTTTAGTTGGGAATGAGCAAGGCAGAATTTTCTGTGTTGCCCAAGCCTAAGCAAAGAAATTGCTTTCACTTCTTGACTTCCTTTTTTTTCTCACTGTGGTGTCCGAAATGACCATCATCCCTTAGACCAAAGCTGGCATGAAAAGCGATTTGCCTTGTATTAGAGAGAATGACAAGTGTCATCTCAAGTATGTGCTCATCAAGCTCTGCTGCTGTGCAAATGCAGCAAACAGAAAGAAGGAAAAGCTGGTGAAGGTTTGCCTGCCATAGGGTTTTTGGTTGTGCAGGCCCTACTGGCTAATGTGTTCAAGCAATTCGGCATAATAATACAGTTGTGAAAATTAGTGAGAATATTCAAAAGACTTTGAATTCTGAATAATAAATATTCCAGAGAACTTTGTGTGATCGGTAATCTGTATGTGGGAAAAAGAGGAAGAGCAGCTCCTGCTAGCCACACATCCATTTTATTTGTGGCTCTTTCCCCAGAGAGTCAGCAAGAAAGAAGATTATAATGCATTTTCTGAATTGCTAGGGGGAGATTATTTGCTTAGTTCTAATTGAAATTATTACAGGAAACTCTTTGTAAATTTGAGTCTGTCAACTAATAGGAAGGGTAAAAATACCCAAACATCTTCTCATGTTTAAGTAATCAATCATAGATGGAAATGAGAATTTCGAGTAAGACAATATTTGAATCACTGATTGCAGTAGGTAAGTGTTACTCTATAGGTTGTAATAACTTTGCTAAATCAATCTGTTACAAAAGTTCAAATTATAAACATACCAAAAAAAAAAAAAAAAGACATAGTTTCTGAATATAAGTAAGGGTCAAGTTCTTGTAATTAATTTACTTAACTAAAAGGCAAGAAAACGAAAATGCTGAATAAAAGTAGTAACAGCTTCTCAGCATTTTGCCTCTTTCTAGGCTAAATTGTGGTTAAAAATATCTGGCACAAAGAAATTTTCACAGGAGTTATGTTTTTATATTTAGGGTGTTTTGGGAAAATGTGGAAAATTTTTGTCTGGGACATTATTTTGAAATATTTGGCCATGTGAGATCAAAATATTCAAGCACGATGGTATGAGGCTTTCAGAGCTCATCTTGCTCAGCTTATTTGAAAAGAAGATCAAGACGTAACTTGATCACTGGCAAAAGGAATTTCATAGTGGAAAAAGCTTGGACAGTAGGGGACTACAATCTTGTTGACAAAAGCTTCCAGAGATCCTACTGAAGCTAGACATCATTTCTTGAAATGCAATAGCATTTCTTTGCTGTGAGGGTAACGGAGTATTTGTTGAGTGTATATCTAATCAGGTTCCCATCCTGGAACTGTCTTGGTCTCTGCTGTCCTCTGCCTTTGACTGACAAATGTCACAGCCCTTGGGCTTGAGGGAAAGTATTTGATTGATTAAGGATGTGTGAAATTTAGCTTCCCCAAGAAGATGATATGATGGTCCTTTCTGTGCTCAAAGCCTATAAAAGATACCAAAATAGCTTGTTATACAGACTTGGGCTTGCTTGGTTTTGTCAGAAAATTTTTAATTAATAGGTTCTTCTTGGGGTTTGTTTTTACTTGGTTTAATTATTTTTCTGTTATTAAGTTTTCTTTAGTTTATTTGTCTAACAAAATCCCACAGGACTGTTCAAACCATGTTTCAAAACTGACTTTTATTCTCTTATGAACCTGAAATTCTTACTGTCTTATTTTCCACTTTCTGCCGCAGCTTTCCAGTGTTGTGCTTCCCTATTCAGAGGGAAGAAAGCCTGATGTCCCACCAACTGCAGGTTGAGTCAGGTGTAGATTAAATGTAAATTTTAAAATTAGGGTTATTTCAGTAGGATTTGTGTTTGATTCTCCTCATCCAAATCCCCGATCCATCTTTCAATGGCCAAAATGTATTGCTGGCATCCCAGTAACCTGAAAAAGAATAATACTAAACCAGTTGTATTGTAAACTCAGAGGCTGAGAGGATAAGCGTAACATTGACTGGGCTGATGTTTATACAGTTTTACCCTCTCAATCTGAGTCACAGCTTCAGCTGCTCCTGCTGATTCCGGCCATGTCTGTGCAGGCTGTGCTGATGGCTGTAGTGCCCAATCTGCCCTCTTGTTGAAGATATGAATGTCTAAGTAAGGAGTGTTTTCCTGACCTGAGGAGCCCATCATTTTGCAGAACCGAGCACTGCACTCACAGGCTGAGTACGTGCTGACAGAGCCATGCCTTGTTGGAAAGCCTGATAGAGCCGAAAGGCTTGGCAGGATCATGTCAGTTCTCTGGGCACTTCTGAGAGGGCTTAGGGAAGAAATCAGTTTAAACAACAAATCTCCTGGCCTGGCTTCCTACCTCTCTACCTGGGTTTCTGGGAAAAAGAGGGTAGAAGTTTCTTTAGTCAACCTGCTGGCACGCTGCAAGGAGGGGAGGGACAGTGCTGAGCACTAGCCAAGTGACAAAGATTCTTTTCCCTTTATGCACTTCCAGGAAGAGGAGTATTGAGGACATAAAGGCTTTGGTTCATGGTAGATAGATCAGTTTATCGTATGTATTTTGTAAATAGTAGAGGGTTCAGAGAACAAAATAATAATCCTTAGCTATAAAATATTTATAATTTATCTATTTATAAAGCTGATAAACAAGTAATTTTATAAAACCAATTTAAATTGTCCTTTTATTTTTTAAATCTCAGATTGGTTCAGCTCTCAGGATAATTCCCACTGTAAATTTTATGTTGCATATTTAATACTATTTGGTTTCAAGTAATTATCTGTTTTAAATCTTACTGTTGCAGTTTTCTTGTATCCCCCAAGGCAACTGTGTATAAAGCTATCAAAAAGATAGTATATTCAAAAAGAACAAAATATGTAAAGTTTTGTCATATTTTTACAAACCCATGTATATTTATCATAATTTCTAATTATTCTTTTTGCTTTACTGCATATTATTAGTTTAATTGAACCATAAACTTTAGACTAATAACACCAATTTGTCTTTCATTATACTTTGCTCTATTAACTTTTACAAATGGGTTCATCTGAGCCACTGATTGATGGGCGCACAGCAACTGTGCTAGATTTCTTGCCCACAAACAGCTACATTGCGTTTTCTGTTCTTGGAAAATGCTTTTGCTTTTGCTTTTTTTTTTCTTCCAGGATATGAGTTTTGATTCTTGAAGTTTAAACACAAAATACATTTTGTAACTTTCCTCTTCCAAACTTCAGCCCTTCTGGCAGAAACCACCAGCAGTAATAAGAGCTAGAGTTGTTAATTATTTCAAGGGATCCTTTTCAAAATAAAATGCTTGTTTCAAGGTCCCAGTAAATCCCTATTCGCTTCAGAATTTGAGGAATTTAAATCTCCTAGTGATCTTCTCAGTAAAATGGTGGGAATTCCATGAAAATGTAAAATCTTATACATCTGGGAATAAAAACCCAATACATAACTATAAAATTACACAAAAACAACAGAGAAAATTGCACAAACACAAACATGGAAAACTATTGCAGGGCCACCTGACAGATTCATAGTTTGGCTAGGGCCAAGGCTCCTTTTAACAGCACAGTTCCTCATATTCCTTTCTACCGTATTCACAAATCTAATTAATCTGCAGGGAGAAAAATGAATAATGAAAATAAGCTGGTGTCACCCAGCTGGGTCCAGTCTGATCTGTGGTCCAGTCTGATCGTTAGCCAGCTTCACAGGCTCAAGTGATGCTCTGCCTTGCCCTGTCCTGTCACCAAAGATCAATTCCTTGATTACTGTCCATGCCCTGTGAAGACTTTTGGATATACAGTCCAGCTGTCACCTCTTTGAAAACTATAAAGAACAAACAGTATCCTGTGCATACTTTTCCACATTGTTACTGAGGCTCTATTTCTCAAATATCTTGCAACACACTTTTCTTTCTCCCATGTTCTTCCTCTACTTAGAAAAACCCAAACATTTTCTCCTTTATACTACCTGTTCAGCTTCTTACATGCATTCCTTTTCAAGACTCCTTCCAAGCAAAAATACCAGGAACTCCAAGCCATCTTTTGCCAGGCAGCTGAGATTTACAGCGTCACCAAAAAATGTAGGGAGAATATAGTCACTTGCACAGGGTCCTTCTTGAGTCCCACATAAAATTATGGGAGATAAAAAGTGATTTGAATAAGGGAAAATATGTGACCCACAAGACAAGCTACTTTTTGCTGTGTATCACCATATTTGCGATAAAATTATGTCAAGCTGAGGGGAAAAAAGTGGAGGATGGATGAAAACAATAAAAGCTTGAGAGGCAATCAGGCAGAGGCAAAATGAAAAGAGCATAGGAAAAGAGAGGGGACCCAAGTGAGGAAATTAGGAAGGAAGAGGAAAGGGAATGGAAGTTAAAAACACTCCAAAAAAAAAGAGAAGATGCAGGGGAAAAGCAGCAGTGTGAGCTGCAACCCGTACAATCTTATGGCACCCAAAGGTCTTCTACTGCAGTAGAAATATTGCAGCTCTTTGCTGTGGAAATCCCTTTTTATGCAACTTGATCAGTAGAAAAAGAAGTGTGCTTATTCCAGAGTCACAGCAGCCCAGGAGCAGTGTCCCTAAACAGCAACATTTGTAAGGGAAAAGAGCCATTTTGGATGCAGTATGAAGCCTACCAATGGGAAATATTTACCTTGGGAATTTGGTAATCCAAACTGTAATATCCTCCACAAAGCCAGTGTTTCACCAGATAGAGGGTTGTGACATACTTTCCATTTCAGTTTTGAATTGCTGTGGGGTACTAGCAATTGTTAAAAATTTGGAAAAATGGTGTTGAAGCAGTAACTCTACAGCAAAAAAACATAGCAGAAAAATAGTACGGAAGGGTCTGCATTTTCCTGTGTCTCCATCATAGTGTTTTATTGTGTTCAGGTATCTTCTTTTTTGCACAGATCTCACTGGAACCAGTCTGGAGTTCCAGAGTTTCTGTGAGTTTCCAGCCCATTTCCAGGGCTTCAAGGGAATGTTTTAACTGCTGGGTTAATAGAAAAGAAAACCTTGTTGGAGGTTGTTTTCTGTAACTTCAGACAGCATTAGTTATAATTCAGTGCAGAAGGTAAGGACAGTGAGCAGGAGGAGAGCCAGCGAGACTCTGTGCGCTGCCTACAGTAATTGCTGTGGCGCAGTAAAGCACGACACTGACATTTTATTAGGTTAGTTTCTATGTCACTACACTCAGATACTCACAAATGACGACTCAGGCCTGTAAAACAATTAAATCATTAAATGAATTATTAGACTTGATAATAAATAATGCATCTGGGGACTCCACATGTACCATCTGTATTTTGTGAATACTCCTGGAATACAACGAAGTCCCGTTTTCAAGCGTATTCATGCAGCCAGCTCGGCTACAATCTGCTTTTCTAAACAAAGGTGGAGATTTCCCAATAATCACATATTTTTGTAACTCATGGCTTCCAAGTAAATTTCAACTATATCACTGCTCCAGAGAAAGCCGTGAGAGCTGGCAAGGTTTCTAATCTCCTGCAAAGCATCTGATCAACATATATCTTAAATATTTTGTAGCCAATGTCTAGGTTTTGAAATCTGAGATGTAATATTGAGATTTTCTTGGATGCTTGGATACTTTATATGCCTCTATTCTTTGGTGGCTTTTAATAAGGGAAACAGCTATAATTTTTATGAAAGAGTCTTCCTTTGTCTACAAAAGTCACCACACCCTGTCACATAAAGGGACACCTAGTGAGCATGTAACATTCTACAAGATAACATATCCTTACTGTACTAGAGCACGGAATTTATCAAGCTAAACTTTTATGTAGGTAATCCTGTGATTATCTAATTTGTATGTAAAGCAATTATATCTTCACTACATGCACATTTGAAATGGCAATAAACTTTTTACTAGGCAGCTATTAAATTCTGACGGTGTTTTCAGCATATATTTTTGAAAGGACAACTGTGAATATTTTTCAATAAATGAGTTAGCTATTTTTTATTATCTCTACTACATGGATCTGCAGGTACTACTTACCGTAGAAAAATATAAACATTTTTTCCTTCACTTGAAAGGGGTGTTTCTTTATGGTATGTCATAACATCTCTGTCTTTTATGCTGACACTCACAATGATGAATCAGTTCAGCTTTCCACATGTAAACTTTTATTCTGTTCCTAATCTTATTTTAAGTGGATCAAAATGAAAATATAAAAAGGGACAAAATACTCATTTTATTTGTTTTGAAATCAGTGAAATCACTGTAAATTACTGGTTTCCTAATTATTATTTATTATTATTTATGTTATTCTTTCCCTCAGTTTTTGTGTCATTCTTTCTGGTGGCAGTCGCAGAAAATGGAAAGTGTCATTTTGCTGGAACAGAAAACACAATTTGCTTATTGAATTGCTCACTGAGGCCATCCATGTCCTTATTAGTAAGTAATGTTGTAAAGTTCTTACAAAAGCTTTTACTTAGTTTTTAAAATGGCGATATGTGTAATGATTATTAATAAATAAAATTGTGGTCCATGGTGCATTAAAGTGACAAGGAAGAAAAATTCAGAAAAAAATATTATAATAACTGAAATATTCATGTCCAGTTTTATTCCTTATTTATATATATACTCAATATTTTTTCTTCTTTCTGAATGTATTTGGCCTGTCATTTATTTAAAACACTAACAAAGTTTGTTGTTGAATTTTCCAAAAAAAGATGTGTAATTACTGACTTTTAAGCTGGCATGAAGTTTTTCATGCATGTAATTAGGAGAGAAGTAGATTACTTCTTACCATAGAAAAAAATGTTTTTTCTCTGCATGTTTTAAACAATTATTTTCTGGACATGTGATTTTTGGCTGGAAAAACTCTGTAGCTTATGAAGTTGTTTGTTATTTTGCTGTGATTTTATACACAATGGAAGGGTGAGGAAAAGGTCAGCAATAACTCTGCTGTTGCATTTTCACTGGGAAAAACATAATATTGATCGATAAGAAAATGGAAAAAGCACAACTATTAGCGTCTTACTTGATCTTCTCCGACCTTTACCCTGCCATGTTGATTTTATTCTTAAATGTTATGTCTGTTGTTCCAAAGGTTTGTCCTGTTTAGTCTTTTATTTAATTAATACATGATCTTCTTTACTCTCTCTAATGTTAAAACATAAAATTCGTTTTATTCCTTGTTGAACCATTGTCCTCCTTACACTCAGCAATGCATGTTGGATAATAACTCTGTGTAGGAATTGGCCCACTTAAAACTATTCTAGAATCACAATCGATGGGTACTTAAGTTCATCAAATTGTTTTTCAGGTCCATAGGAAATTAGCTTTAAGGGTGTGTGAGCTCTTTAAAAAGAAAATTTAAATCTCACACTCTTAGTCTTTCTGGATGTGGACTGAAGAGCAGAAAATACGGTATTAAACCTCAGTACTTTACTAAATGGTTATGTATGTGCCAGGCAGTGACTATAAAATGTACTCACGGAACCACTCCACACTGCGAGGACAGTCTGCATATAGTACTATAGTTGGTACATATGCTCACACAGGCCAGGGTGCTGCAGCAAAGCCACTGAAGTGCCTTGGCTTGCCTCTTGGCACAAAATCTCCTCAGGCTCTGCCAAAGATGACCAACTGTATGTTTTGGCACTAAAAAGGAATAAGGGCCTGTTTTTATACATGGAGGCAGAAGAAAATAATTAAATGAAATATGCAAGGATAAACTTCTTGCAAAGGGCAAGAAGTTGAATTTACAGATTGGGCTTTTTGGGCTCTATCCCTTGCTGAGGAGTGAGCGGAGGCAGCACGGTTCCCAGACTCCGTGGGAGCAGAGCACACAGGTGTCCCTACCCTGTGAGCAGACAGGGGCATTCTTGTCCAAGCACCCTGCCCTGGCTGGCACCTTTTTCTCCCCACAGTACTGCAGCTCATGGAGCACCCGTCATCTTTGGCAATGCTTTTAAAAAAAATTTAAAAAGAAAATAAAAGAAAAGCAAACCACAGAAGGTGAACCTCATGGGATTTTTTTTCTCCCGCCTCTCCTGCTTGAATTTCCCCCTCTAAAAAGGGACAGAAAGCTCGTCCCACACTGGTAACTTGGTTTATAACTTCTTACTTGAGGTGCTCTTTAACAGAAAAAACGTGGTCGCAAAGTCATTTGCACTCCTAGAACAAAACAGGCTTCAGAAACAAGTTAGACAACTATAAGGCTTTTCTACCAAAAAAATAAAAAAGAGAAAAAAAAAAAAGTAGACTCCTGATTACAATAATACAAGAGTTTTAAAATAATTGTGAGGGTTGTTCCTGGTAACATCATAAAATTTCAGAATGGCAGGGAAGTTTTAAAGGATGGCAAGTAAATTTGTATTTTAAACCAGTCATTAAGTAACCTGTAAAAATGACACCGAGTCTACCAAAATAATGGGATAAGTGATATGAAAAATAAAGGATGAGAATATAATTAATTTCAGTTGACATTTTTTATATTTTTTTCATAAAACTGTTCTTGTTGGCCTCATTTCCTTTCTTAAGAGATGACGGGCTGATTAAAGGTACCTTTATGAGCCTGATCAGGCTGAATGTCTGTACAATTTTCCACATATTACCATGCAAATTTCTTACTATCATAAGATGATATGGTATGTGATAAACGAATGATAAATATCCAGCAGAGTAATTACTGGAGAATCATAATCAAGTATGTTTCCACTGAGGTCTCACACAGACCAGTTCTTGCTCCAGTGCAGCCATAAATCATTGACAAAAGCACGTAAAATATAAAATAATTGTTGATAAGGTTTGCAGGTGCCACAAAAACAGATGGAATGGTAAAAAAAATTATGATGACAGGTCATTTGTACAGTATCCTCTCCATCATTTAGTAAACTGGGAAGAAATAATACACTTTTTAATATAACCAAATGCAAGGCCAAACACCTAGGGATAAAAAGTACAAGATTTAACATTAGGGAGACAATACTATAAGAAACACTGGGCCTGAAAAGTCAGTAATACTTTTTCAGTGGAAATATTTTGTTGTTTGGTTCTTCAGCTGAAACAATTAGTGTAAATCTGTGGATTTATAAACAAGAAATCATGGAACATGGGGAGAGAGAGCAGTATTATCTCTGTCCACAAAGTTGCTGACACCACTGCCACAGTGCAGTCTGATATCTGTTCTTCAAAAAAGATAGTAAAAGCTTGGAGAGTGTTCAGAGAAAAGCTACAGGAATGATTTTACAGACAGGAAATTCCACCTTAGAACCAAACCAACAGAAAGCTAAAGTTTTTAGTGTATCTTAAAGAATCATACTCCAAGAGGTGTATGTGGCTTGTATATAGTTCTCTAACTACTGAAAGTGCTTTCTTTTAATAGGGCACTTGAATTCAGAAGACAAAAGCACCAGCTCCAGTGATCAAAATACAAAGTGATAACACTATGTATAGAAAGATTTTAATTTTTTTTAATTTGAACTTTTATATCAAAACTGGATGTGGGGTTTTTTTTCCTCTTTCCTAAAGGATACTTTGCAGTCAGTCACAAGTTCTTAAACTCAATACCAGATGAAAATAAATGACTAAATCGTACAGAAACCCAGATGATATTCTGGTCTGAAAAATCTATTAACCTCTATGAATCTTGCATACACCAACTCTTCTCTGTAAAACTCTTTGACATAATGCCAGAATAAAAGGCTCTGCTTATCATTATTATTTGTTCACATTATTTTTTTTCTCAAAGGTGAACAGTTGTTAAACAGATATTACAGACTTTTTAGTGCCACTGAACTCCTCTATCATCATATCATTATTTCCCCAGCGCTCTCATTTTAAGTGCTTGAAAGTTGTTTTCAATTGCAAATTAGCCAGGGCAAAAAGAAGAGGGGCGGTGAAATCTCTTTGTATAGAACATGTATCTGATTTTAGTGACCTGTGGTTTTGGATGTTTGTTGTGAATAAGGATTGTATAGTAAGACACTGTTGATAGATGTATTTGATCTAATGCAAATTATTCCTTATGAAGTCTGATTTATTCTTCTCCAAGGTTTTGCATATTTCTTCCACTGTGTGAGGTTAGGAGGAAGAGCCACAGATAAGAAAGTATCTGGAAGACTCAACAAGTTATCTGCCTTGACCTTTGGAGAGCCTTAAAGGGAAGTGTTGTCACTCTGAGGAGATGTAGAGGTCATACTAGGCACAGAGCCAGCCTACAACTTTTTTTAGAGTGTGTCAGAGCCAGGGCAAAGTGAAGACAGACTAGATTTAATCCTTTAACCTAACCTGTCAAATCTGCATCAAGTCAGCACTGCCAAATCTGCAGCCACCTCATAACTCAAAAAGGTATGCATGAGTGCATTTATGAATTTGCTTTTGAAAAGCCGTTTTATGGTTTGGTATTCACAGCATTATGAAATCTGGCCACATTGCTGGGGATGCAAACATAAAGCTAAATGCTGCCTGCTGCATGAGCAATTCATCCCTCCGAGTAGTAAGAAGATACGAAATAAGATTATTGCAAAAGGTGATTGTTTTTAAGGGATACTTACTTCCAAACATTAAAAATACAGACTTCAAAGAAATTAGGTTTGTGCTGTTTTAACGAAAACAGTGGAAATAACCTATTTGTCAAATCCATGGTAATGGGTAAAGCACACAGCACATTAACCTGATATTTTATATTCATTGACTGTGCAGAAAATACTATTCCTGTGTAGTGATGATAGTTTGTTTAAAAGAAACATATTTTGTTTAGGTATTTGGAGGGTTTACATATATCCATTTGTGCACGTTGGCTTGTGTGTGTGTAAGTATGTCCATGTACATTTTGTGTGAACCTGCAAATAGTTATAAAAGGAAGCATTCATGTGAAAAATAACACAAATTCATGCAAAACACAGGGCCACATCCTAACCGCTGCAAACTAGTGTGGCTGACAATGGCACCACAGCCACGCTCAGACGTGACAGTTGTCACAGCTCTCTATATGGCTGTGAACTTTAAATCGCGAATATACTGTGATACAAATGAAAAATGCTAGAAAGCTCATTTTGTGCTGTTAATCCTTGAGCTTTTTCTTTAGATGGGTGAAGACACAGTAACAATTTTATCTGTCCTCAAGGAGGATATTCTGAAAACTATAGCCTGGATACACAAAGGGACTGGGACTATAACCTTCTCTTGAAAGAAAGGATTCTAACCTGCGGGAAAAAAAAGCTTATGTTTTGGTCCTGTGATGAGCTGGAGCTACAAATCCATACCCAGGTGTAAGAAATAGATCATATCCCCTCTGTCTGTGAGGGTTCACATGGTCAGTGTTGGCAGAAGCACCCTGCCATGGCATGGGCTCCTTGCTTGACACTGGGACAGGTCAGGGCTCAAGCCCTTGCTCCAGCGCTTGTTTAAGCGCCTTTATTGTTGGTTCCCTCGAGTGTGGCATCCAGCTTGGCCCGCTGGGGCAGCTCGAGCAACCAAGTGGTCCTTGCCTTCTGCCAAATGCAAGGGCTACCGCAGAGAGGGCAAGGTAACTTCTGCCCCAGGACTGGTGGTTCAGCCAGCACGGGCCTTTGTGGGGATCAAGGAGCTTTGAAGAGGCTCTGTGTGTGCGTGTGTGTGTGTGCACACATGTGTGTCTTCAGGGGGCTGGTGCCATAGGGAGATCCGTGTCTGTGAGGGACAAGGACAGAGCATGAGTGTGATCTCTGCCTTAATGATCAATTAACTGTGAAATTGTCAAAAGAAAACGCAGAAGTGTCAAAATTTTGTTAATAGTTCTTGCTTGTGAGCTTGGAAGAACCATTAATGACACTTTGAGATTTTTGCACTGGAAACATCAAAACTAAAATGCAATCTTCTTTTCTCTTGGAAAATGAGTGTGTTCTCATCTTAATGAGCACTTCCAAGGCAGGACAAAGAAGTCCTTGTATTTACTTTCCACTTAGAACATGACAGAATTGGAAATCTGTGAAAGGTAGACCAAAGCATGAAAAGAAAAAGGAAAAGTATTGAAAAGAATAAGGGAGTCTGAATTATGAGGGAAGTCAAGTAAAAAATGTTAATCACACATGCTGGTGATTTTGATTCGTATGTACTGGTGATCCCTTGTGAAAAGTCCATTGACTAATCAAGAGTTCCGCTTCCAGAAGGAGCAGTACGTTGGCAGATGTTTTCCACAGTCTTTGTGCTGTTCTGAGGAATGGCTGTGACAGTCTATTTATGTGATAACCCAATGATCAACTTGGGCACAAATATTAACTTTGTCAAGTGGATACAAATTGAGCAGTCTAGCTGATTGCTAACATGAGGAGAACAAGATCCTTTTCCCTTCAGATCAGAACAGGACTCAGAATTACAGCTATTTCAAAGGAACAGAAAGTATGTTGTTTCATGTCTAAATTACTAAAGATATTTAATATAATATGCATATAGCATACATTTACAAAGAAACGAATCATTATGCTGCCATAAAACTGAAACCTAGATTATCTGTTACTCAGATAGAAATGAGTCACCTCAGGATATGTGATGAAAAACAGATTTCCAACTTCAAATACATATACATCAATATATTTTAACTTACATTTTTAGACTTTAATTCCAGAAGGCCAGTCCAGGTTTCTGGAATGACTGGCTTCATAACCCAGGCTGTAACTCAGGGCTCAAACCTCTAATGGCTTACAAGTGGCCACAGGCCTGAATCTGCACTCAGAGTTAAAGATTTCCATCTTTCAAAGGAGATCTTACCTGTTTTTCCATTCAGTCTTTATTCAGACTTGTCTCCTGTGCTTTTTGTAGAGAATAGCTCCTCCATAGTAAGAACATGTGTTATGAAACGCTTATTTTGTTCCCCAAGTTTTAAAAAGCCACATTACATGTTTCATAAGTAATTCTGTAAAAATACACTGTGAAGGCATAAATTTCTTCAGAATAGGCATTGTAACTTTGGACAGTTTAGAATGTGTGTAGTCATACAAAAAATTAGTCTATAGTTAATATGTAACTTATGTAACAAAATAAATTAAAGGTGACTGTGGATTAGAAATCCTGCAATAGTTGTACTTTAGCTGCATCTTACTATGAAAGTTAATGGCTTTTCTACCTAGGAAAGAGGAGTGGGAGAGATGGCCTTTGCCATTTGCTTGCTAAGTATTTGTTCTCAACCACTGACTTGAGAATGGTAAAGAAGAAAATGAGTTGTTATGTGTCACGCAACAATTACAGAATGAAATCACAGCTCAAAGTAGACGTTGGCCATGCAAACCTCTTTGAGTGAATGCAAAATCAGTAGATGGAAGTTCGCCTTTTCTAACTAGTAGCCTTATGACAGTTTGGTTGTTTTGTCTTGCCCAGATGACCATTGTCACTGGAGACTAAGCATTACTGTTTATGCTTTCTAAAGTACAGAAATCATAGAAGTATTTATGACTCAAAGACTTGAGTATGACTCAAAGAGTTGAATATGGTGCATGTTGTCCTACTGAGCTAAATTACAGGGGTAAAGAGATCACGAAAAAATAGCAGTCACTTGTCAAAAAGCTTCTTGAATGTAATGGTATATTTGCTTCAGGTATTTAACTGAAAGAGTTAAAACAATTTAACAGCTCCTCCTGACACTGAAGCAAAAAGCAAAAGAAAGGGATTTGGTGGCAGGAGGAGCAGGCATCTCCCAGCACCATGGGTTGGCCTGTGCTGCCTGAGCACCATGCTGCTCAGCTGGCAGGGGAGAAGGTATCACCAGTGCTGGTGGGAGCTGTGAGCAGGAAAGTTCCTGTACAGGAAGAATTCCCTTAGCTCTGTCCTCTGTGGCTTGGGAAGGGAGTGTTTCTTTCAAGGGTCTCAACAGTGCAGTGCGAGCCTTTGTTTTGAGCTCACCCTCGAGGGTGTGGTGGGCTCTCCACCAACTAGGAAGTTGGTCGGTTTACTGACATTATTCCAAGGAGCCAAGTTTTTTAATCTGATCTGACTCAGAAACACCCTCTTTCACCTCTGACAGGAGCCTGATTGCTCTAGTGCTTTAGATCTGAGTTACTCAAAGATACCGAACGAGGCTGATCAGATGCTGAAGGGCTGCCAAGATTACAGGGCTGTTGGCCCTATCACTTTTGTTATTAATTATGATAAAACTGTACAAGCTGCAACCTGGTCCATTTAGCACAGGCACCGGGACAGCTTTCCTCCCTTATAGTCCCCTCTTTTCACTGCTACAGCTATTCTTAGCTAGGGGAACAGTCCTTTGTGGGATGATTGTCATCTGGTATATATACATTGCAGCAGCTGACTCAGATAACCAGGAAACTATAACCAGCTCCCTGACTGCCCTGGGAACTTGGCGGCATCAGGGAGTCTGGCCCAGTACCAGAAACAAGCACACAGCCATGGACTGCATCTTGTAGGAGCAGGACACATGTTTCTCATGCTTTTTCGCTTTTCAGACTTACACCATAGAGACTTTTACAAAGCAGTGAAACATAGACAGATATCCAAATTGCAAAAATGATTCCCAGATTTAAAGACAAAGATGCCCTACAGAGCTTGATAATGTTTGTATGGTACCCACTTTGTATCATCACTGTGGAGATTTCTGTCTCCATTTAAATGCATGCTCTAGTGGCCAAGATCATTGGTTTGTGCTGGGGTGTTGTGTGTGGGGTTGTGAGTGTGGGGTTTAGT
>JAOQGH010000012.1:88164428-88215222 GCA_025769975.1 Gallinago jamesoni
GTGGCTCTTCAGGGCATGCTCTAGTGGCCAAGATCATTGGTTTGTGCTGGGGTGTTGTGTGTGAGGTTGTGAGTGTGGGGTTTAGTTGGTGGGTGGTTTTGTTTGTTTGTTTGTTTGTTTTTGTGTGGGGTTTTTGTTTGTTTGTTGTTTTTGTGGTTTGTTTTTGTTTTGTTGTTGTGTTGTGTTTGTTTGTTTGTTGTTTTTTTTTTTTAACGTGGTTGGACTTGATGATCTCAAAGGTCCCTTCCAACCACTAAGATTCTAAGATTCTGTGTAAATTACAAAAAGTGTACCTTCTTTTGCTCTTATCAGTGGTGGCTTTGTGTTTCCTGCTGACTCCCCTACAAGTTCCCTTACTGGTCATCTTCTATCAGTGTGTCTGTTCCTTACAATAAACAAGGCAGAACTATTAAATCATTATTAACTCTGGGTGCACAAAGTTACCTCCTCCACAAAAACCTTTTTCTGAAAGTCTCTGTTATTAAGTTCATTCTGATCTGGTCTCTGAAAATTAGTTTACCACAAGAAAATGTGCAGGAAAGGAGGAGTGGAAAGATGGGTTACAAGCAACTGCATGACAGGATCTGGCAAAGCTGGTGGCGCCTTGGAGCTGGAAGGACTTCCTTCTTCTGGCAGCAGTGAACAATTCTATCAGCTTGAAATGTGCATATAACTTCACATCTAGGCTGCAGTTTCCCAGGCAGTCGAGCCTATAACTAATTGCAGACAAAAGGAGGAAATCTGGTGCACCCCATCCCTGCTTCCTATCCTCCTTCCCCTGCTCCTTCCTCCCTGTCTCTGCTCCCAGCTGCAGACCTCTGTCTGCTCTTGCACTTCGTGGTTTCTTTGCTGATTCACAACAGCTCACTAAAACAGCTGCAAGAATATTCACCTTTTATTTTTTTCCCCATTAATTACTCTTCTGCCATTTTGGTGGGCTACATCGGCTCATGCAGAAGGACTCTTTGTCTCTGCACAGAAACAGCTCAGATAAGGCAAAAGGCATCTATCCTGCACAACCGGGAGAAGAGGCTGGGGCAGCTTGCTCCCTGCTTCTTGTCCTTTTACTGCCTGACCAGGTTTGGTTGCTCATTCTGTTGCACCTGAAGGATGGTGATGGGCTCAGCCCTTGTTTTGGATAAAGCTCTTCCTGCCCTCAGCCATTGGGAATAACAGCACTGCTGCTTAAGCAGACTGGTGGAAGCAATAAGGGGAGGTGCTCAGGCTGGATTCATCACAGCCCCCCTGTGATCATTCACCTGAGGAGCTGATGGAGTTGTTTTCCTCAGTGGCCAATGAGCTGCAGTTTTGGACTTCTCTGAGAGCAGATATTTCTGCCAGCTTTGCAAGTCTCGGCATTGTACTACGATCCATCACTGGAGTTTTCTTGTCACTGTTTCCACTCTGGGGTTCCTATGCCATTCTGGTTTGCAAAGTAAAAATCCCTTAGTAAGGCCTTTTTCCAGTCCTAGTATGGCCTTCTTCCAGCTCTCTGCTTTTGTTCATTACTATCCAGTATTCAGCTAATTTCTGTTCCCTTTGAACTGATCTCACAGAGGATCACTGCCTTTCAAGGAGGCACAGGGCAGTCAACAAATCAGGACTCTTTGAATTAAGAACTAAGTCTAGCTCCCAGAAATCAATGAAGTGATCTACTCGCATTCAGAGGTCCCAGAGCAAGCTCTACCCAATCTTCCAAAGCCTCGGTCTGCAGAATGAATGCAGCCTGTGGGCAATAAGCAGCAGTGGATGGCTGGTCATGCACTCTGGAGGAGTAGGAGACATGAGTTATCACAGGAGAATATGTCCAGTCAGGAGCTCATAGCAGGTTTTCCCACTTGTCACTGCTTGCCTTCAGCTTTCCTTATGTCAGGTTCAAAGTATTTCTTTTCCTCAGGTGGTGAACAGGGTAGATATACATAAAATATATTTTTTGTTCTTCCTTATTCCAGGGACATTTAAAGAAATGGACATGTCTGAGAAGTCACTTGGAGCTTTTGGGAGATATTTGCAGCTACTACTGTTATGACTGAATGGAATTCAAGTTAAAAAAAAAAAAAAAGAGAAGCTGGAAATTAGGTTTAGGTATAAGACTATACAAAACAGTAATGGTGAAAGACTGAGAGAGGAAGAAAGAACAACAGCAGGGCTAGTGGGAACAGTGCTAGTGCAGAACTAGGATGAGCATTAAGAGGTATGGGGAAGGGGGGAGAAGAAGAAAGAGAAGATTATGATGCATGGAAGCAAACCAATCCACCCTTCCTAATTCTGTGGCATGTTCCACTTTGAAGCCTATTGTGCTGTATCAAAGCAAAGACTGTATTGCAGAGCCTGGGCAGCCACCGCAGCTGCAAGCAGGAGGAGTGGAAAGATGGAAAGGGAAGAAGTAGCAGCTTGCCTTTTAGGTTTGCATGATGCTGATAGCATGCCTTGCAGGATGGAGAGGTATGCTAGCAATGTCTCCCTTATTTCAATGGGTGTGTGCAATATTTAACTCCCAGCTTTACTTACGAAGATTAGTGTTGTTCCCTTTTAACTATTGCTTTCTGGAAAGTCCAGATCAAAAGACACAAACCAGTTCTACAGAGAGTGTTGTTCAGGGGGAGACAGAGAGGAAGCCATCGCGTGCCCAGATTATTTCATACTCAGACATTTTGTCTGAACCAGTGCTGAGAGCTCTGTGTTCGGATTAAGAGAAGTCTGACAGTGCTGCTGGAACTGCAGAGAGGAAGATCCAGACAGTCTGAGTTACCCGGGTGCTTTGTCCTGGCCCCCAGGTTAGGGTACCACAGTAGCTGCTGTTGGCTGAATGCAAAGACAAATCCCCAGTAATCACCATTTCTTCTGTGCTTCCTGTTCTGCACTTGAAGGTAACCTGAACAAGCAAGGAGGGAGTCAAGATCTGTTGCAGCAATCCCCTGCTGTGAGTAGTCAACAGACTGGGACCATGAGAGTGAAGGAACAAGCCTGTTCCTCAGTTCAATCAAAGCTTTAGTGTCAACAAATGCAAGCAAGGTCTCCTGTTCCTGTACAGGTCAGCTCCTGGGACTTCCTTCAGGATATTATTAAAAAGAGTCAAATAAATAGACCTGGTTTCTGTCAGATCTGAACCCCTGACCAATACATTAGAATGAACTAACAGCCGGGGACCAGCTAGTGAAGAGGAAGGCCCTGAAAAGTACTTGCCTAAATTCACAGCAAGACCTGAGTGGGATTCCTGTAACCCATCATGGATATCGGAGGTTAGAGGACCTACCATAGGAACCATCTCTTTGGACTGGCTATAGAGGGAGTTTAAACTGATTAGATGAACACTTTATTTTTTAACTCATCTGCAGTTGGGTTTGGCATTCTTATTATGCAGGAACAAAATCTCTGTGGGGCACAAAGAAAAAGCTGAAGCTTTAAAAATAAGAATCTAAGATCAGGCAATAAACCACATACTTAATTGGCTTAGGATGAGACAATTACATTACCATTTTAGTTACTGCAAAGTAGCCTGGAGGTTTTATAATGCTTAAAATCAGGTAATTCCATTGACTTCAATGTGTCAAAAAGAAACCAAACTATTCATTAACCTGCTGTCCATGAGTGTAATCAAACATAATCCTTTCAAAAAGGCAAGTTTTACAAATAATGATAGAAAAAGCATAAGCTGTCCTAAATTTCCTGTGCCTGCTGCCTTTTTCTGCTTAAAGTGCTCTCTGCTTTCCCTTAAAATTTCAAAGCTTTAGAAATACTTTTTGGCTTTGCTCATATTTATAAAGCTAAGGGTATCCAGAGGAGGGGTGGGGGAGTTGATTCACATGGTTGGTCATACATAGCAGAAGATGTAGCTCTGCATTTGAAGACAAACCATAGTCTGACATTTGTTCACATAAATGATATGATGAATAATTATGAAAAATGATCTAATTTGGGAAAATTACAATCAGGTCATGTACATTACGGGGAAAAGAACTAAATTAATTATGTATAGTATGTAACTGTCAAATACCAACAACATATGTAATGGAAAGTCAACAATATATATAAGGATCCAGCTAATTTCTATAAAGCCTGAATTTCTCTCACACTCACGTTCCTCAGATTCACAAACTGCTGTGCTCCAGCTTATCAGGCTGTATTTGTGAAAAGATGGGCCAGGATTCAAAGAAATCTTTTAATGAGGATTATTGTTCTGTAGCATCAAAACGGTAGTCTGACTGCTGATGGCTGCACCGTCTTGTGTCACAGGTTTCAGCAAAACTCCTAGTAAAACTGCAGGCAATTACCGAGCACCCAGTTTTGAAAATCAAACTTGTTGTGAGAAATAGGCTAACTATGAATCACTTATCTGCATAAAAATGTCTAAAGAGTAAATAATCTTTAAGATTTTGGTCACAGTGTTGCTTTATCAATCCCTTAAATTATAATAGTGGAACTGCTAGTATTACTGGTCCACTGTAAAATTGCTTTTCTGTGAAAATAATATGAGTTTTTAATGGTTTCTTGATTACTTGGATTATAATTAGACTGCCTAAAACTTTTTTAGTGTAAATATTCTCTTCCCTAGAGGCATTAAAAATATCACTATGTCTGAATTGTGATAATTATTAAAGCATGAGCACTAAAGAATGAAATATTACTAGAAAAGGCAGCATAAAAACCCATCTGTTTTTTTTGTTTGTTTTATATCCTCAAAGAATTTTCAAAAGGAAGAAAGTGTGTCAGTTGTGAAAAGTAAGACCCTCAACTTTCAGTTGAAGTAGCTGGTCTCTTTGCCTTAGGTAAGACTATTGTGATTAAACACAAATTGTATTCCAGTTATAACTTTGGGAGTTGTTGATAGAAAAATAAGTATTAATTTAAAATATATGATCCTAAGCTTGGAAGTAGCAATTTTTACTCTAACTCTGTTTCCAAAACCAATAATCTTATCACCCAATGTGTGCTTACTTCACATTTACTTTAATATGGAAGTCACACATCTTGTACAAAATGCAGAAAACAGGTTAGAAAGAATAAAAACCCATTTCAGTATGGACTGAGTGTTCACAGGCTCACTGGGGACCTTTGATCTTGCAGTCAACAACCATGTATTTCCATCTCCTCAGTTTTTCTTATATGATTACCTTAAAATTATTCTTGCCATATGTCATTTGAATCCATTGGGGACTTCGAATGAAAATGAGAAGCCTGCTTAAGCAAGCTTTGTAAATGTATGTGTCTGTCCATATGTATTAAAGTATACAGATAGTTTTACCTTATGCCATACTTAAATTTATTAAAAATAAATGAAAAGTACTGAATTTTATCACAGCTAAAACGCGCAGCTTAACTAGTTGATATTCATTCAGTTTTTCAGATATTCATTTAGGTTTTGCTGACATATACCAGTTAGGGACCAAGCTCAAGTATTTATTTTAAAAGAATGGGAAAAAAAAATTAAGCTTTAATATGTTTCACAGAAACACCTCTATTTCTACTTGCAGAGGTATGTACCTGCAGATATCTGAGACTATGCAAGTGCTTTTTATTTCCTCACATAATTATAAATAATTGTGATAATGAAGAAATTGATATTGCTTAAACTAGATAAGATGATATAAAGTACTGTGCATGATCTATCATGCAACAATGCCACCCTGAATTACTAGCTCACCTTTTTCCTGGCCTGTAGTCTTAATATCGGCAAACTACGCTAAAAAATATAGATCATGATTTAACATGTGTGTGTGCATTTATGTATACATATGTTAGGCAAGCTCAGTTCCCATGCTATTTAAAGCGAATTACATGTATGATGGGGCACAGTTTGAGAGAGAGCAGCTTCTGTGGTCATTCTTCCTATGCTCCTCAAAAGGGCAGGGCCAAGATCTGGTGGGCAGGAACAACAGATAGGGGAAATAAGCATTCAAGAGGAACAAAATATTGGAATCCAGGGCTTTTTAAGCAAATACCATATAGATACAGTTTGCACAATTGCCAGTTTCTTGAATCAGAATCTTCAGGACCTTGCAGAGGAACAAAGAGAAGACATGCCCTAGTCTAGTCTGAACAAAGGTTTTTCCACAGTACTGTTTATGCAAGTGCTAAAGTCCAGATCTAGAAGGATAAAGGACCTGCTTAACTACTCCACAGTGCATCAACAGCATACAGTGAAATGTGCTGCAGATAGAGCTCTGAAGTGAAGGTAGCAAAATGGTCAAAAGCGGTTAACTCTATTTCTCAGAGAAGTGCCTGGCCTTTAATCCGACTCCCCAAAACATGTGGCAGCCTGTCATTGCTGAAGCTGTTAGAAAATGTGTTACTGATTAAAAGCATATATTGTTTCTGTGCAGAGTGCATTCACTGAGTGTATTCAGTCTCTATTTCTTAAATTATGGCTCTAATGGGCTTACTGTTACCACAGAAAGATTTGGTGACGCAGGGTATGCTGCACTAAAGTATCTCCCATTCACATGAATGTGCATGTGGAATGGATTCAGTCTCTTTGCTCCAGCTTTGAAGAAGGAAGTATCCTTTATTTGAAGCTGGATGCAATCATGGCCACACATCCTTCTTTAGTTCAGGAAATCTCACTGGTGAGGACTGTGCCAAAGCCTGCCTTTAAGACAGCATTATCTGACTGAGTTTTGGTAACATATGCAAAGTCAGGGACTTATCCTTTTCCAGATCACAAACAATTAATATATTACTTCCTTCTGGCAGAGCATTAATCAGGATAAATCAAGACGAAGGCTGAAAACCTTGTCTCCTTACATCTCAGTGTCTGAAGAATTTATAGTAGTTAAAAGCAATGGAATGAAAATAAAACACTTCCTTACATCCTTTGCTTAACATTGTCCTGTTTGCAGAGCTATCTGTCTACCAGCCAGCTACCTCTGTGACAGCAGCAATCAAGGTCTTGTAACGATACTTCCCATCATATTCTCCTGGCCATCTAGAATCCCAACTGCTTAAAAATAGCAACCCCAGGGGTATACCAGCTGAAAAGAGGTGTGCCCAAAGGGGGAATCTCTACAGCTATCTTTGCAAGAATCCTTCTTCACCTGTACCTCTGGCTGTCCCGTATACATAGCTTCACACAGCAGTCACTCATGGGGAAACAACAAGCTGCTGTTATGCCTTGGTCTGCAGAATCTCTTCCTGTGCTCAGATGACTTTGTATCAAATTTGGGAACACGCTCATGGTGAACAGAACATTGTGTTTCACCACTGTCCTGTAAATGATGCATCACAAAATAAAATGTCCCTGATCTGCTCTGTCACTGTCTGTCCTACAGTTGGGATTAGAGAGAGAAGGATGTCAGCAGTTGCTCACAGCTGATCAAGAATGGACTGTGTCCTTTCTCTAGCCATCTGGGAGCGATGCTTTAGAAGACTTCAAGACACCACACTGTTCTCTCCCCGTGGGAGTGTACCCCGTGGTACACTCAAGAGTACCAACCCTTTTAGTCTTCAGGGTCCAAGCCCAAAGTCAGGTTGTGAAGAGCTTGGGTGTTTTGTTTGTGAAGGGTTGGGATATTGACTTAGCTATAGTCAGCTGGGAGATCAGCTCTGAAAGGCAGAGCACCAAGCTCAAATTCAGCCACTGTAATCCTCATGGGAGGCTGATCAGAGAGGGCAGTAAGTAAATAAACTGATATGCCCATGCACTGTGACTCAGGTTTCCAGACTGATATTATAATACAGTTTGCTTGTATTAAAAACTGAGCCCTTTCAGTGGTCAAGTTGGCCCACTTATGCTCTTCAGGATTAAGGAACTACAGTTTTGAATTAGTGGCAGCTATAAATTGCTTCTATGGTACTGCTGTGCACTTGCCATGTGAAGCTTATTTGTTTGTTATTGATTGGAGAAGAATGGCACAGGAATTGCTAAATAGAGTCTTTCCAAAAGCAAGAAGCAGGAATTTGGTGCCTGCAGGAAGCACTGATGGCCATGTTTCAAATGTCTGCAGCATTATTTGTTTATGATGTTTGCTTTCATCCTACTATTAGTGTCCAATCTCATTCTCCCAGACTTCTGTCAGTCACTTTCAGCAACAAGGAAATTCTGTTTTCTTGATGTATAGTTCAGTTTGTCTTGTTTGCTTGCTTGCTTGCTTTTCACTCTTTTTTTGTACAGAGATTCACAGCAAGAAAAGATGGGACATTGTGTAGTAGGCTTGGTTTGTGCATATTGTTCATGCTTAATTTGGGATCAGGATTTGGTGTCCATGTCATTTTGTTTTGCTTTTACTATGGAAAAAGGCTAATTTCTCAGAATCAGCTGAGCATTTTCTTATGGTAAATTCCTTACTCTTCAGTCAACTTGCACAATTGGCACTATTTCTTGCTTTTTTGAGCAAAAAAAATAATTTGAGTTCCTTAGGCTTGTAATTTTAATTAAAAAGTCTTCCTTTAGGATTTTGGAAAAGTTTTATTTCATTAAATGTGTAGAATGGAGGTGTGGTGGCTATTTCCAGGAATACCTTTGTATTACATGATTGCTCACAATTGCAGAACTCAGCCTCATCCACAGTGATAGGCATGAGCTTGCGTCTGTAACTCCTTGTTCAAGTGAAGGACATTACTTCCCACCTGATATTTATTTCTCTTTCATCACTTCTCCTAGAAAGGGAAAATTCAGGCAAAGGAAGAGCAACAGCAAAGATTCATGCGTAGTAAGAGAATTGTTGTATCTGAAGACCTTTTACTGACTAGGTTGTGTAGCAGCACATGGGAGAAGAGCAAATGTCCTTCTTTCTTTCACAGATCTGTCAACCAACAGGGGCTTTCCATTCCTCCAGATAAGAAGATGAGGGGAAAGTTCTTGGTGTTTCTCTCTTGCATTACTGTCAGAGAAGAGAGGCTTAGTGGAAATGTTTGAAGGTGAACCTGGCAATAAGTTTGGGAATCTGACTTTTGGCCTCCACATTTGTTGATTCCGTTTCCTTCAGTTTAATACAGAAGTAACATAGCTTGAATTGGCCTGCTTCAGTAAAACATTCCTTTTATGTGACTAAAATCCTTAATCAAAACCAGTTACATATTGTGATATTCCTTCATGTACGTTGTGGGTGTTGCTAGACCCCAGGTTCACATGCAGGAACTGTCAGCAGAGAGGGTACCCAAGTCAGCCTCATGTACAAGGATCCTCCCTGCTGTCTGATATGATATCATAAATATGGAGAAGCATTAATGAAGTTAATCTGACTAAATCTGATGTAAATGAAGGCAGAAATCAGTACTGGGTTGGTGAATGGATTTAATAAAAAGCTTTAATTCCTATCTAAAAACCTCTCATCCTCTGCTCCTTTTCCTCTAGTGAGTCTTCTGTCATAGTGGGGCTTTCCTGCTTTACTCTGCCAGTAAAATCAACATTAATACTTTACTTTTTTTAGTTATTGTTTATTTCTGCTAGTGTGGGCCAAATCTGTGGTAAACTAAGTACAAAACTGTCCAGGCTGGTTCAGATTCGGTTTACTTTTACCTGCAAGATTGTGAGACTGCTCCATTAAGTGAGCAGGTTGTCACTTGTTTCTCTGTGAAGACTGTAACCAAAGAATTAAATTGCATATACCAGACTTTGTGGCAAATAAGACTAAAAGAAAAGGTTGTTACCTCTACTTATCACAGATGTGACATTGGACTAAAAGTTGTGTATCACCTTTACTTGCAGTGACAGCAACAGCTCCCAGCTTCTGCCTCTTCTGCTTAATATACCATCAGCCATTTATGTCCCAAGGTTGGTGAGCGATGGTATATGCAGAAAGAGGGCATCCTAATGGCATGAATGCTCAAAACCAAAGCATTCTATTCACATGGGTACCAACAACTGATGTCATCATATAACATCAGGTTATATGACACCACTGTCACATACAGCACTCTTCTTTGTGTGCTGTAAGCTAACCAGGCCAGAAGGAAAAACACTATGTTGTGTTTTATGTAACTTCTGTGAGGTCCTGGCAGGACATTTTTCCTGTTCCCAGGAAGAAAGGAAGAGGAACCCCACTCACAATGGATTCCCAAGCACTCCACTCTTTACTCATTTCTTGGCCACTTCTCCTACCTGTAAGTGTTCCCCTTCAGCTCACTCCCTGGGCACTGTGCTACCTTTCCAATAGTTTTCTTCCTGGCAAAAATGCTAATATAATTAACCTGTAGTTAGCTGAACACCTTCAGGTTGAGGACAACGGAACTTACTCTGAATGACTTGTCAGAATGTTTCAACGCCAATATTGATAGGTGCCATGAGATAGGACAAATCTTTAGAAGACTTGTCAGCCTTTGACGTAGCACATCTCCCGTCAAAAGGACATAGCTAAAGTTTGGTTATTCAGCTTTGTTGTATTTTCTAGCGAGTGTTTTTATCCTGTTTCACAACAGAAGGGAAGTATTTGATGAGATCTCAAGTACAGGTTTTTTTAATTGTTTGATTTCTGACATTCCATAGGAGTCATATAAATCAAAGAAACAATGTTGGAGGGAGGTGTTTCCTCCGTTCCATTTCATCGCCACTGTCATCCTTGGCAGTATTTCAGAAAGGATTTCTGAGGTATTCTTTGAAAAAATGGCCTGATTATGATCCCATGGAAACCACTGACAAAATACGAAGTGCAACTAAAATCCATCCATTTCAAAATTTAAATAATGACATGCTGATTTGGAGAAAGGAAATAGAGGTAAAACTGAGAAGAAAAAGATTTTTATGCCCTCATTTTTGTCTAGCCAAATCAATGAGAAATTTTTTTTCATGTATTTGTGTCAGGAAAAAAAAAATAATATTAAGAGAACAATTTCCTTCAATATATTTCCTTCATTTTCATGCTGTCCTTAAACTGAGATGGTCAAGAAATACCTCTTGAGCCTTGTAAGTAGGTCAATTGCAGTTCTCGTGCCGAGACCACATTCCCAAGCAGGATACCAGTGGGGCTTGCCTATATGCACTCCCTCTAGGTTGTGTGGGGGCTTCTTTCTTTCCTCCCTGAACCCAGACCCATTTCTCAATGGGGTGGGGAGATACTGGAAAGTGATTATCATCTTTTGTGTTTGGATTGCTCCCAAGTGTTTCCTTTTCCCTCAGTCCTTCAGGTTATGTTAAATGTATCTTCACGTTTTCAACCTAATTAAGATTTTACTATATCATCATATAGTATCGGAAACTGATGGCTTGCACATTAAACTGGCCCCAGACCTATGCAGTTGGAGTGTGTGTGTCTTAAAACTGACTGCTTTTTGAGGAACCTATGAATCTGGAACTATTTTCAGCAGTGGTGCCATTTCATAAGGAGTATGAAGAGAGCCCTTCCCACAAGTCCTAAGCACCCCACAGCCTCTTTGACAGTCAATGTGAGTTAAAACATGCCAGGTACACAGTTTCGGGATCTGTGTTTTGGACATTTAGCTATTCCATCAGAAATAGCTGTTTCCTTAAGGGGAAGCACAACTACTACAGTTTTTTTAATCAAGCAAATAAAAATGTATAATTTGAACATTGACATCTTTGCATTCTTCACCTTCTTATGTGCAAGGTTACATGCACAAACCTCAAGAGACATGGGACAGATCCAAGCTCATTGCTTAATAGCCAGTACTAACTTCATCTGAAGGGGAACTAAATATTTTGGCCAAAACACAGTGGTGTTTTGGGTGATCCTTTTCCTTCCCACTCACAATCCTACTCATTGAAAGAGCTTTTGATCCCTCACAAAGTCAGTGAGTTGTAATATTTTCTTGCATTTTCCAGGAATTCTGCATGAAATGGTATGTGAGCATTAACTCTTTTCTTGGCATTTAACTGGATACACTTTTGCACTCTCAAGCCTTCATATTATTTGAAGGTCAGATTTAAATGGAAAAGGTAAATGTATATCAAAAAGACTGTAGTAAGTCAGAGTCTCCTTCTGAACCATTATATCTTTAAAATACGTAATGTTCAAAGTCTTGCCAAGACAAAAGTCTTCTTGGACATCTCTGTTCATGTGGCTGATGGGAAGGAGCTGCTACACTGGGTTCTGTAACTGTGAAGATTATGCGGCTTTAATAGTCAAATATGCACTCAGGATGAAAAGAAATGTGCTCCTAAATATTAATAGAAAATATGTGTACCATTTCACCTATTTGTCTTTTAGTTAGGTACCTGTAAATAAGCTGGCTGTTGCAAGGTGCTCTAGAATCAGATTTCCTAAACACCATCCCTTTCTTAAATTAACATTTACAATTATGTGAGATGGTTACGGATTGTTAATTGCTACTGTTTCTATTATTATTATTAATAATAATAATAATATTGTTATTAAAGGAACAGGCAATATGCCCCATTGCAATTTTGCATACATGCCTGGGAAAAAAAGTAGATGACATAAATTGCATGCATAATCTCAGGAGACAATCATTTTAAATCTTAATTGGCTGCCTTTTAAATATCATTTAAGGTCTCGTTTTCCCTGCCTCTCTCTCTCTAGTTAAGAAGGTGTTGTGTCAAAGTCTATTACCTTGCTGGACGTCTCGCCTCTAAGTTTTTTTAAAAAAATAGAACCATCAGCAGAGGTTTGAGAGGTCGATAAAGCTTTTAGATTTGGAGATGTTTTCAGGGAGCCCATTTCCTGCGGCTAAGAGTTGTTAATGGAGCTTAAGGAATTATCTTATGACTCGGGCTGGGAGAGCCGTATATTTCTTCGCTCCTGTTCCCTTGTCGAGGCTGAATATGCTGCTGTCAAACTCGCTTAATGAAAAGTAACGCGTCGCTGATTACAGTTTTATTTGGGCTCTATGTAAAAAGCACTGTTAATTTAGCATCCCCTCCTTTGTGTGTTTGAATTTGCCATGGCTGAATGATTTAGAGTCTCTCAGTTTCAAGCCGTTTCTCTATGATTTCCCTCCCCCCCCCCCCCCCTCAGTCTGCCTATATATTTCTGCTTTGTACAACCATACAAGAGGCACGGCTTTCCCTTTCAGCCCCGTAGCCTCCTCTAAAGCGGCTGGACTTGATCTTTGACTTGTGCCATTGAATCAAAGGGCAAAATTAATTTCTCACACTCTTTTGTTCACACTTAAAAAAAAAACACCCAAAAATAGCAAACAGCAACAACAACAACCAAAAAAAAACACTAAGGAAAAAAAAAACCCAACCTTTTTGAAAGACCACTGCATTTGACGGCTTATCTAGAGATAAGGCTCGTGTACCAAAGCAAGAAACTGTCTTCCCTCCCCCATAAATTATACAGTCTCATCTTGGGATCGGCAATGTTTTAATGGGAGTGAGGGCATACACACACACACACCTAGCAGGTCTAACACACGGGCAGTCCCCTGGTCCGGAGAAATCTGCTCTTGTGTAACACACATGTAAACTTACTCAAACTTGTTTTGTAGCGACATTGACATGAAAATAAAGGGATAAAGGTTTGATCGGCTATTCTTTTGGCTTCTGACATTTCAGTGCGCCTGTGTTTCGCCCGCAGTGAGGGGCGAAACCTTCTTTTTAAGCCCTGGGGAGGGGGCGGGGAGCTGCCTCCCAAACGCCGAGCTGACCAAATCGGACTCCTGACCGAGCCCAGGCCGGTCAGTAACGACGTGTAGCTGCGTGCGGTGCCACCTGTCAGTCGCCTGCCCGGGACGGCGTGGGGGTACTCGGCGCTCCCCGGGAACCGGGGCACTTCTCCGGCTGAGGGAGATTTCTGGCTGCTCCGCGGAGCGGCCCTCTCCCCCCAACGCAAACACGCACACTCGTCTGCGGCCGCGTTGGCAGCGGGAATGAAGTCCCCTCCTACCCCACCGGGCCCCTCTGTCGCACGGAAGCCGAAGCCCGCCTGGAGACCCGGCGTCACCCCGCCCGGTCCCCGCAGACACAGCGAGGCTCTCACGCACGGCCCTCCCGGCTTTAAAGCCGCAGCCGGCAGCGGGGGTCCTCCCCCCCTTCCCTCTTGGCCCCGCCGCAGGTTTGAGGGCAGCCCGAACACCCGCCTTTCCACCCTTCCCTCTTTCTCGCCTCCTTCATCCCCACCTCCTTAGTTTGGCTGAAAATCATTTGCTTTGTCTAAAGGGTTTCAGAGGCAAAGCTCGCCGGCCGCCCCGGCTGCATTAAAATTCCTGCCGGCCCAGCCTTGAGCTGAGATCGCGGCTCCCCGGAGACTCCACTTTCGCTATTACTGTCAAGTACCCTTGACTCTTTATTTTTGCCCTTTTATCTATTACAACTAATTCGAGTTCTTTTGCCCTTTTCAGTTTAAGACGTGGGCTTTCTGTAAAGCCTCCCCCTGCCACCGAGCTCTCCGGGTGCAGAGCCTTTAGAAATTGAGGGGTTTACTGTCAAAATGAAAATTTCACTTCAAATTATCTTGGCTGATGCACGTTTTCCAGGCCGGGGGCTCCTGTCTGAGCCTTTTGACAGCCAGATCAGCAGAGGGGTTCAGTGATCTCGATAATATCATCCAAGAGAGCGAAAGTCAATACAATGACAGGGAATATGACTGGATACAATCCAATTACGGCTGCTCGCGGAGAGGGGAAGGGCTTGATCTGATCTCCGCACCCGGATTCCTTTATTCAGTCCTTGCACTAACAGGTCTTGCTAGAAACTTTGCGGGCTGGAGTATGTTACATTTTGGCTGGGTACCGTCTCGGTTGTGTTTACCACTGCGTATACATATAGATATAGATACATATATAGCATCGTATTCTTTTTTTTCTTTTTTTTTCGGGGGGAGGGGGGGGGGGAAGGAGGGGAGGGCTGGCGGGGAAACGCAGGGGTGGGATGAGCGAGGGGGCGGGGAGGCAAGAAAAGCTCTTCTGCTTGTCCGGTGCCAGCAGCTCAGTCCTTCGGGCCCTTCGGCTTTCCCCCCGCGGCTCAGGGGGGTGAGGCAGGGCTGGGTCACACGGGTTCTGTTATAGCAGTTCCTTTTCCAGCAGCTCTCGCTCTCTCCCGGCCCGGGGATCAGTGAAGTTTGTTCCCGTTCCGGGGAAGGAAAGGAAATCTTTTAAACGTCTGTTATCTAAGTGGTAAATTGGCTGCGAGTGCTCCTGAATCACACGCCGAAAGCGCTCCCTCTCTTCTCCCTCTCTCTTTTTGTTGGCTGCACTCTATTTAATGTCAAAACGGTAAAGCATCTGTCCTGAAGTGCTGAAATATTCATGGAGGATCAGCGATTCTCCATACTGGCGGAGGAGCTGGAAAGCTAAAACGGTTCTTTAAAAGATCAAATTTTCCACGTGAATCAATTGCTCCGCGCACGGCGGAGGCGACTCCGCGGCCGAGCCCGGCCCTTTGGGGCCGAACCCCGTCCCACGGCCTCTCGGGGAAGGGGGGAGGGAGATGCTTCCCTTCCTTCCCCCCCCACCCCCTCCGCCCCCCGGACCTACCGCCCCGCCGGCCCGGGGCCACGGTAAAGCGCGGAGAGCAACCACGCCAAGCATCCCTCCCGCGGATCCGTCCTCCCGCGGCAGCGCTCCGCGGAGCATCCTTTCCCCTCTTCCGACAGCCTGTTGACTGGCCTTGAATTACCGAGAGCGGCTCCGACGGGAGAATTTTGAAACCTAAAAAGGTGTTTGTTGCTCAATGCAAAACGCCACCACTTGTGTTACCTCTGAAACAGACAATTTATTGGAGTGAACATACCTTTTTAACATATTCTCTCTTTTTTTTTTTGTCAAGATAAATTTGTGCAGTAGGTGTAAACTTAGTAGAAGTGCTGTTTGTGAATTATATGCTAACAAGGAAATCAGGAGGAAAAACTCTCGAAAAGTCTTTATAACTAATGTCGGCATGCCTTAAATTAAATCTGAATTAAATTTCCCGTTTGTAAACTTTCGGATGTAAACTTTTTAAGGAGGTCTACGCTATAGTACGTGCTTTTTGAACATGGAATTAAATAACTTTCACGACATTGATCCCTTACAGTCGCAGCCAGGAGAAGTGCCTCAGAAAAGCAACGAGCAAAGTCTGTCCGTTGAACTGAGCAATCTGAAGTTTAAATCCTCGGTTTTGTTGGTTGGGTTTAAAAACAAAGGGAAAAAAAAAAGAAAGGAAAAGTTTTATATTTTAAATTTAAACTCTCGCAAGTCTCTTTTCAGTGTAGCTGACTCTTCAAGCGTTAGAAAGTCCTTGGCCCCTCGGCGGGCCTGTTAGGAACAGAACATTTTGCTTCCTGATTTGGGAAACGCCAGAAACTCTTTGTTTGAGTCATGGTGGGCCAAGTTTGAGAGCTGCCCCTTGAGCACGTTGGCGCCGTTCCCCACCGCGCGTCCCAAGGCGCCCGTTTCCAGAATGGCTCCTTTGGTGGTAGCCCAGGAAACTGTCGTGTTGCTCAGGGCTTGGTTCAAAGTACTGTGCCTGAACAGGGGGTCGTGGAACACCCCGTCCACCCAGTTCCTGAGGTTGGTGACCGGCGAATCCTGGTGCCTGTCGATGACACTGACCGGGGCGGGGACGGCGGTGGCGGCCGAGCCCCCCTGCCGCTTCAGCATGCAGGAGGGGTACTCGGCCTGGTTGAGGGAGGTGGCGGTGTGCGCCAGGGACCAGATCCTGGGCTTCGCCTCCAGCAGCTGCTGCCCCTGCTGGAAGCACATTTTGGACTCGCAGCCGCGCTGCCGGGCGCCGAGCAGGTCGGGGCCGCACTCCTCCGCCGCCGTCTTCAGGCAGCTCCGCGCCCGCTCCGCCGCCGCCTCCTCTTCCTCCTCCCCGCTGGAGGCGGCCGGCTGCGGCATCTTGGCGGCGGGGGGCTCGGTGGCCCGCGGCGGGTGGCTACCGCCCGGGAGCGGGAGCGGGTGCGGGAAGGGCCGCCTCAGCTCGCACTCCGAGCTCTCCGACTCGGCGGCGTCCAAGTCCTCCAGGTCGCTGAGCTCCAGCTCCTTCTCCTCCTTGCCCGTGGGCTCTGCGGGGTGGGGGCGGGGGAAGGGACAGCAAAAAGAAGACACACACGGTCACTGGCGGCGCCGCGCTGCTCCGCGGCCGCCCCCACGAGCGAGGCCCGCGGCCGCCCCCACGGGCCAGGCCCGCCCCGGGGGCGAGCTGGCGGCCGAGCCCCCGCCGCCGAACCGCTAAGTGCCTGTTTTTAGCAGGGTACCCTCGGATTTCCCGCTCTTCATCGCCTCTTCCTGCGAACCCTCCTCCTCCTCCTCCTCCTCTTCCTCGTAGGGCCGCTTCTCATCCGAGCACTTGTTCCGCGGGGGCCAGGTCATCTTGTTCTCCTTCTTGAGCCGCCGGCGGGCGTTGGCGAACCAGGTGGAGACCTGGGTGAGGGTCATCTTGGTGATGATGGCCAGCATGATCTTCTCGCCCTTGGTGGGGTAGGGGTTCTTGCGGTGCTCCTGCAGCCAGGCCTTCAGCGTGCTGGTCGTCTCCCGGGTGGCGTTTTTCCTCCGCGTCCCGCCGTCCATCGTGCCGTACCTGCGGGCACAGGGGAACACCCCCAGCGTGACACGGCGCCCTCGCCCCCCGCAGACCTGCCCAACGCGGGGTGCCAAGGCCCCGGCCGCTTGTCTGAGGCAACCCCGGGCGAGTGGCTGGGCCAGGGGTGGGGGAAACGGGCGAGGACGGCCCAGCTTTTAGGGGGCGACCTGCCTCGAGAATTCAGGCCGAGGAAGAAAGCGAGGAGGAAGGGTTCAGCTAACAGCAGCACCGGGCAATGCAAATCCCCGCTGGGCGGTGGTGGCGGAAATGGGCAAGAAACCGCCTGCCTTTATTCGCGGTGAGGTCAATGTCAACGTTTCGGGCAGCGGGGAAATCCTAGCAGCTTGCAAACGCACAGAAATCCCACTTCCCTGTTGTTTGATCAGTTCCTCCCCAAACAGAACGCATCTTGGGCGACCTCAGGGTGTTAATAGAAATATATTTCCTTTCCCACCCTTTTATTGGTAATCTCTTCTAGCCTTTTGTTCCTGAAATTGTAGAAACCTAACGCAGATGACACCGGGCTGCGACTGAATATTTAATGCACATCCTCCAGGAAAGGTCACCGGCGCCCAATGGGCCTCCGATCTCGGAACGGCGCGGAAGCGAGTTTGCGCTGCTTTAAAACTAATAAACATACCAGAGATGCCCGGGCGCCTAATCCTCACTCCGCGCAGGAAAAGATAATTACCGCCCCCCATGGAGAGGGACCGGGGAGGGGGGGAAAGGACCCCGTGCCGGTCTGCCTGCGGGAGGGTGGCGTTTCAGTGGGGAAGGGGAGGCGGCATGGGGCCGGGGCTAGGACCGGGAGGGAGACGCTGGGCGGCGAGGAGGCAGGTCCGCATCTGGGCCCCGCGGCGGGGAGGGGTGGGGATGGCGAGTGGGAGGGAGAGGGGGGCGAGCGGGGCCGGAGCGGGGGGGATGAGTGGGGCTTACCTGTCGTACTGGTACTGGCTGAGGGTGTGATCGTAGGGGTAGTAGGCAGCCGCCGGGGCGATGCCCGCATGCGCAGACCCGCTCCCGTCCTTCGCCTCCAAACTGTTCTGCAAGAGACACCGCGCCACCGCCCTCAGCCCCCGCCGCCCCGGCACATCGGGTCCCCCCCCCCCGGGCTCGGTGCAGGGGGACAGAGGACGAAAGGGGGGGGTGCCGGACCTTCCCGGGGGCCCCTCGGCCGCGGCGGCCAGCGAGATCAGATCAATAGAGACATTAATTCGCGCTGTTACGGTGCCGGGGGCGGGAGGGGGGGGGTGGGGGGTGGAAAAAGAAAAACAAGGAAAAAAAAGAACGGCTGGCTGAGAAGACCGCATCATTTTTTTGCCAGACGGGGTCTGGGCCGGCCCAAACTACCCGGCCGGCCGGGCCCTCCGCGCTCCGCCGCCACCTCGTCAGGCGCGACTTTTAATTGCGTTACCGTGAGAACCGTGCCGGGATTGAATATTTAATGACCGCAGGGTTGGACGCGCCGCGCTACCGCGCCTGTCGCCGAAAGCGGGCTGGCGCGGGCGAGGGAGGAGGAGGATGAAGAGGAGAAGCAGCGCCCGGGGCTGCCCCCGCCGCGAAGGGTCCCACCGACGGGCCACCGCGCCGCGGGGGGAGCGCGGGGCGGCGCGGAGGACGGGCGTGAGCATCCCCCCCGGGCGGGGAACATCGGTCCCCCGGGGCGGCGGGCGGCTTACCAAGGAGTAGAAGGCGGGAGCTTCGGTGCCGTAGGTCACGTAGTTTCCATAGCCCTGGGGCCCGGCGTAGGGGCCGCCGTAGACCCCCAGGGCGGCGGCGGAGTTGAGTTCGTGTCGGGCGGTGGCGAGGAGGCGGCTCTCGTACACCGGGCAGTAGACGGGGGTCTGGGCGGAGGCGGCCGCCCCCGTCTCGGCCAGCGTCCGGCCGCTGGACTCGCAGCAGGTCGTCAGGGAGTTGGTGCTCATCAGGAACTGGAGGGAAAGAGAGCGGCGCTGAGGAACTGGGGGGTGGGTGGAGGGAACAAATTCCCAAACCGTAACCAAGTTTGGCACTTCTTTTTTTTTTGGCAGGTCGCAGCTTTGGGGTGTCGCTCCCCCCTTCCCTTCCCTTCCTTATTTTACTTCAAGAGGGGTAAAAACGCTCTGGAGGAACCCCAGAGGTGCAAGTATTTTATCAGTTTAAGAAAAAAGAACCCACAACAACAACACCAACAAACACCCCGTGATTGTGGGCGTTTAATCCTCTGTAATACGTTGCTCCAGCACTTTGCATTAAAAAACCTAACTTTTCTGGTGTGTTCTCACAAGACTAGGTTTACACCGGTTTCCTCCTCTTGCAGCACAATGCTTCCCATCTGCGTTTTTAAACCTTTTTTTCTGAATCACTCATGCATATTTATCTTGACTGCAGATTTGTAGCAGCCACGCACGCATCTGTTATTAACCTGCTGGTTTAGAGTATCCCATTATGTTTCTGCGTTCCGGACCTCTGTACTTTCGTGTTTAATTGCTAAAAGTGGGAATTTAATCGGGAATGAGAAAAAAGCGCTTGAAGAGGGGAGATGGGGGGGGGGAGACGGGGACACGACGCGGGTTGGGGGATCTCTAGCTCCCCTTCTCACCTCCCTCATCTCCGTAATCCTCCCCCACGCACCGTTAGCACCCCCAAAGCCCCTAAATCCCTCGTGTTCCTTCCCCTTTTAAAATGCGTGCTCGAGATACAACTTCAGCATCTCGGAAAGATGCGGAGCGAGCAGCCGATGTGCCGCTCCCGCCCGCTGGAGAGGACGGCGACCGCGCTCAGCCCCTGACGGAAGTAATCAATATGGATTGAAAATCAATCAATTAACGTTGGTAGGCGAAGAGTCTTACCTGGGGTGCAGAGGAGTAAGGGTAGCCAAACTGAGGGTAGGACATGGTACAGAGGCTCCCAGTTATCTAGAAACAAGGCGAGACGTCTGATCTGCACGCTATTGCAGCCTGGCTCTGCTCTATTGTACCAATTGATTGGTAACCACAGGTCCCTAGATGCTTATAGGACGAAGCAGAAAACCACATTTAATTTAGTTACATGAAATCTTAAACTTACTTTCTTCTTTTTTTTTTTTTTTTTAACCGAACAAAAAGAAAAAAGGATGGATAGTGATTTTAGCACTTTCTCCTCTGCAGCTACGAAACAGAAGTAATTGTTACGTGTGGGCTCCGAGGCTGGCAAAGGTGACAGCAGAAATATATACTTTGCACCCACGGAAAAATAAAAAAGAAGGGGAGGGGAATAAAAGTGATACAGATACATCAGTTCAGAAGCAGGTTTTTTTAAAAGACTCGAGCCTCTGACGTCACGCAAAAACCCTATTCAGATTAACCTGTCTGTAAGTTTAACACTCATTTTCGGGACCTTTTGCCCTGGCGTGGAAAAAAAGCTCTCCAGCATCCCTAACAGGAGCGAAAGTTTGGAAAGCTCTAGAGCAGCGGCTCCGCCTACTCGCAACATTTGTATGTATTTCTGCCGGGAAAGGAAGAGAAGTAAATGAATGGTTTTAATCTGAAGGATCAATGTTATATCAGCTAAGATTTGCCCCCACCCTCCTTCGTCACTGAAGGGCTGGTAAGCACTTTTAATTAGAAATTAATTAATGAGCAGCTGCTTCTTCCCACCCCACAGTAATAATTAGTCTCAATTACAAACAAGACATATGAAGGGACACACGACTGAGTCTTCATTTAAGATTTAATCAACAGTTAAAATTAGCGCTAACGCTGACAATAAAGCACATGACATGCAATCCT
The DNA here is from genome assembly GCA_025769975.1 of Gallinago jamesoni. NCBI lineage: Eukaryota > Metazoa > Chordata > Aves > Charadriiformes > Scolopacidae > Gallinago > Gallinago jamesoni. The sequence continues at coordinate 88,185,537 of JAOQGH010000012.1, forward strand.
GCTTTTCTTTTCGGCTTTTATTCCAGACGTGTGATTACAGGTAGAAAACCCTACAAGCGTCTTCCGGGGAAGGACTGAAAGGACCTGACTTTTCACGTTAAAGCGACATCGTAAACCTCGGCGAGAACAGCCAGCCTTCTGCGGGGCGGCGGGCCATATCCAGCCCGCCTGTGCTCCGAGGGGCGCACGGCTGAGGGAGGTGGGTGGGAGGAATTAGAGGGGGGGAGAGGGGGGTACAACTCAAAAGTGCCAAGTGCTATTTCTCACCCAAGAGCAAAATCTCTTTCAGGGCGGTTTTGTAGTTCCCCGGGACCCCCGAGTGAAGGAGGGCCTGGGAAGGAGTTTCGTCTCCATCACCCTCTTCTCCCCCAGCCCGCCCCACCGCTACCGTCAGCGTCCCTGTCCTCTGGGGGCTAGTACCCACGCCCCCACCTCCAAGCAGGCAGCAATCTCTGTGCTGCCGTCGGGAAGGAGGTGCTGGAGCTGGCGGCGGGCGGAGGTGGCCCTGGGCCACTTCCCCCGGCCGGCGGCTCCAGGCTCTCCATCCGACGGCCGGCTACCGTCGGGGCAGGGCGAGCAGGCAGCCGCTGGGCGAGTGGAGGAAGCGGAGGAGTCAGCTCCGAGGCTGAAGCTCGGCTGCTGGTGCAGTTGCGCGCTGCTCCGTGGTGTGCAGACTTGCTCAGAGAGATTCCTGGGTTCAGACATGTGAATAGCCCCAGGGTCACACTCTAATTAATGATGATGTTCTCTTCTTCTCCCCAGCTGGAAGACTGCCTCCCAGAAACGAATCTGCCCACACTGACAGCTCGATTGAGGGTGATTGATGACTATCTGGAGACCACAGTACACATAATATAATATCTGCTGCGTAATTGCTTTAATTTACAGATGAAAATACTAGTTCTCGGATTCAGTTAGACTAAAACGAGCAGCGTTTTACGGCGCTTTAGAGTGTTTGCAAATAAAAGATATCAGATACAGTACATGCAAATTATCCTGACAGCTACAGTATCTGTAGCCGGGAGAAAGGTATAAAGAACGGGAATCAAATGACATTAATAATCTATATTGATTTTGGGGGAGAAGGAAGTGCCTATTCTTTCCTCACCTGAAATGCTAATACCTCCTTCTTTCTGGGAATATTAATAACTTAAGCATTGGGTTTCTCTTTCAGGAACGCTCCTTTATTTCTCCTGCTACCCCGGTGCTGCCAGGCTGGACCGGTACCTCCAGCCACAAGCAGCTTCCTTCTATGCGACGTGCTGAGGGGCTGGCGCATTGTTTGGGGAGAAAAGGCACCCGGTGCTCACACAATGGTCCGCACGCAGCCTTGGGAGCTGCTGGCTCTGCCTCCTGCGCCGCTTGCGCTGGGGGATGTTTATTTAAGCCCTGGGGTATAACTCACCGGTGCTGGGGGAGAAAACAGTTGCACTTATCTCAAGAGTGGCTCGGTGTAAAGCACTATAATTAGCTGGGGGGAGAGCTAGAGGACTGCCTGGAGGAGTCCTCTCAGTTTTCCAGGCTATAGTTTGGGAGAAGTCCTGGTGTTGTGGGGGTTTTGGATTCTTTTCTCTTTTTTCCTTTCCCTCTTTTGATACTACTGCAGATGTCAGGTCCGCAGCGGCCCACAGAAGACTACAGGTTTTGATATTTAGATGAGTCTATTAAACTTTAAAATACAAGGTGAAATTCAATATTTATAGTCCTTGTCTATTTATATATCACAGTTGTCTTTCACTGCACCACGCAAATACTCTGGTGCCCATTTTTGCGCTGAACTTTCCTGTATTAATCATGATAATTATTTGTCATTTTTCCTTGCAGCCTGCCTGCTCTATTACTTTACCCCTGGTCAGCTTTGTGCTAGTTCCAATCTGTATTCCCTAGAAAGCAGTCATTAAAAAAACACACCACCACCAAAACCAACAAAAAAACCCCCTTAATAACCTTAAACACTTAATAACCTTAAACGCTAAAAGCTGACATTACATCTTCCTCCAGCGTTCATGTCTTGTTTCGCTTACAATCTACAAATAATGGCCCTTTGTTGATAAGAAACTCAACACAATTTATATTTCATCTTGAATTTTCGGTGCCAGCGCACAAACATGCCATAAGCCCTGCAATGATTTAAAATAACCTTTGTGGTTCTTGCACATAAACAACACAACACTGTTCAAATCCAAGCAAAGACGCTTAATGCTGTGGGCTATATCCTTAAGCATTTGGAAAATGCAAGTCTTTGCCGTGCAATAAAAATTGATCCTTGTCAAAGCCCCTTTCCTGAACAAAGCAGTTAACAGCTTTCGAGAAAGAGAAGCACAGGCTGCTTTCTCCAAAGTTTGAGCAAGGAAACCCATGGCGATCAATAGGAAAGGCTGGAGAGTTCCCCTCTCCTGGGGGCCAGCCTGCCCACCCGGGCGAGCCAAAGCCCAGGTGAAGTCTCTCTCCGAGGGTTACGTGTTTCTTCTCCGAGAACCTGGAGCCAACGTTCATACAAGTTTTATCATAAAAGCACGAGGCGAGAAGGAAACGCTGTGATGCTGGAACAGGCCACAGCAGGTAAAACAGAGAACCTCTTCAGGACTAACGCTTTGATGGACGTCTTCAGGGACATGATCTAGAGGCAGTTAATGCAGCTACACTTTTACTATCTGCGTTTTCATCGCCTCCTCTTTTGGAGGGGTTATTGCCACTCCTGGAAATATTTCAGCGACGGAATTTGCTTATGGGCTAAACAGACTTTAGGGAGCTATTTCCGTCGACTTTGCTTTGTTTTCACGTTACAGATTTAAAGCAACCTTGACACCGCCTGACAAACGCTGTGAAGCTCTTCATGTTGCCCATTTGGGATCTGACATGGAACCGAGGGCAGCCTACGACATTTTCAAGTAGATTAGCTCCCATAAAGTCGCTATCGACAGTAAATACTTTTAATTTTTTTTCCTGAGCCCATCTGAGGTGTAATTGCATCTCCTGCACTCTGAACCGAGGGACAGCGAGCTGATGCTGCCGACCTGCACAAACCTGGGCAATGGCTTGTGATCGCTAGAGCTGTGATGACAAACAAAACAGTTGCATAAGAAGGCGCCGCTAATTAATTTGCTCAGATTACAACTGCACGTAAAATCAGTTGTTCAAAGCTAGCCATTTGAATGCTTTCATTTAGTAAGTCTTCAAACCTCTCGGCAAACGATCTAGATTTAAAAGCAAAAAGGCCTCACATGCTCATTCTGTTCTTTGCATTTATTAACTTTTCACACTTAAGAGCTAGAGCCAGCACACGCACTCTCTCTCTCTCTCTCACACACACACACACACACACGCAGAGACAAAACTTTTCAGCAAGAGAAGCAAACGCTGCGACCTGGGCAGCTGCTGTGTGGCTGGATGGACCCTACAACACGCTCACATTTACCTTCCCGGTGCAGAGCATCCCAACCACCCTCTCCCTCGCAAAGAAAAGGCTGTATAAGGAAGATTTCTCCTTCCAGCTCCTGTACCCCCAGTGCCGCAGACTCGTAGGCACTCAAACGCCACCGCCTTTGAGCTCTCTGGCAGCGGAGAGCTTGAACATACTTGCCTGCGAAGATAAAACTTTCCTACTTGCAAGGTCAAATTCTACGCCTTTTAAAGTTTGCCTTAAAATTCAGAAAGTTTGGCTCGATACCTTACCTTAGCGCTCGCTGAATATCACATCCACACCCCCTTCCCGGGAAATAGCACACATGTGTTAAAATACATTTGCCCTCTGTCCTGGGTAAAGATTGCACAAAGCCAAATGATTCATCACAGATAGTTTCTCTTCCCTCCAGCAGTTCGTTTTCAGCTGCCTTGCTGCTAAAGCAGGTTCCGAAAGGGGGGGCGGGGGGGGGGGGAATAAACCCCCCCCCCCACCACCCCCCACCGCTCCCCCCCCACCCCCCGCTTCCGTATAGAGAGAGAGAGACAAACAGACACACGCGCACATACACACACACACACAAGCATCACCGCCAAAAAGAAGAAGAAAATGTTTACCTGCGATCACGCCGGGCTTCGGCTAAAACCTGGTAGCGGTGGCTGTGCCATGGCAGGGCTTCTCTCCCCTCCTCCGCGCTGTTCGACTCGGCCGGGAGCTGGGGGGAACTAAGGCAGACATTTCTCAGTGTGCAGTACCTGAGCCGTGCCGTGCCTTCGGTCCCCAGGCGCCACAACCACTTCACTAACCCCCTGTACCAGAGTGACGTTCAAGTGAACAGCTCCACTGATCACACTCTTCCCTACTGATTAACACTTGCCAACGCGACCGGGCGTTCCACTTCCAACTTTCCCCCTTTCAAACCAGAAGCAGCTAGCACCGCTTGCTTCCGCGGGTTATAAACGCCGGCTGGGGCGTGGGGGACCCCATAATTAATAGCAGGTTAGTAAAATTAGTGCTGCCACTCCAATTGTTGTCCTTGTTGCCAACAATAATCGCATTGATTCTGGAAGGACACGAATGTCCTCCATTTAACCTAATGATCTGCGGGTTGCACACGCTGTGAGGCAGCCGTACCGTTGATTAACTGCGCGCACCTCCGAACTATCATTTATCTCTGCGAGTCACGGCCGAGAGGCGCTAAACTTACAGGCAACTCTCCCTGCCTCTCTCGCCGTCTTTGTTTCCCTCCCGTTGGAGGAGGCGGGCTGGGGCGCCGGCGCTAGCCCTGCGCGCAGGAGACGGCCACCTGTACCTGGCCACCCATCGCCCCGGGCTTTATGCATAGCCCTGGGGCAGCGCGGCGGAGCCGGGAGCCGCCGGGGGCTGCGCGGCCCAGCGCGCCCCCCGCCGCAGGGAGGGGGCGAGAGGGGGCGACTCAGTGGCCACCGGCTACGGGACTCGGGGCTGCCGGCGGCGCCCCGGGGGCCGCCCCCCGCCCGCCCTGGGCACGGCCCGCCGGGGCTGCCCGGGCACCGGGGGGCTTCCTCCCAGGGGGAGGGGAGGGAGGGAGGGAGGGAGGGAGGGGGCGGCAGCCGCGGGCAGGCAGGGGCAGCAGCGCTCGCTCTCGCTTGTCCCCTCCGTCCTCCTGAGCCCGTCCCTCTGTCCGTCCGTCCGTCCGTCCCGCCCGCTCTCAGCCGCAAGCTGCCGCCGCCGCTCTCCCCCTGCGGAGAAGTTACTCGGACGGGAGGCTGGGCGAGCTGGCAGCGAGCCCCTGGTCTTAAATGTCTTTCGTAATATGCAGCCCCCCTCCACCCTCTCGGCCCCACTGCAGGGTCCTGCCCGCTGCCCAGGGGCTGCGCGGCGCCCAGGCAGCCCTGCTGTGGGGGGGGTGTGTGGGGGTGTGTGTGTGTCTGGGGGGGTGGGTGTGGGGGGGGAGACAGCCGTATGCTAAGTTTTACGGCGCAGTCGGTACTTTCTTGTCTTAATTGTTTGTTCAGCGCGAAAAGGGACAAATCGGGATTGACAGAAGTGGGAGGAGGGATCAATATTATTCCTGTTTAAAGGCGTAAGCCTGGGCAGACGTCTCAATAAGACAGAGGAGGAGAAAAAAGATAATATTATATCCTACCTAATTAAGCGAAGACAAAGAGGTGCGGGGAGAAAGGTTCAAGAGAGGTGGGGTGGCAATGGGAATTTTTAATCCGGTGTCTTCCCACCGTAACCACCAAGGCTGAACAATAACGTTAATAGGGAACATCTGTACATCGACAGATTTATTCTTGCCAGGGCTCTTTCATGCCTGTGTCATTTGCATGGACCCGTGCGCGTAATGTTCGACACACGCTGCACCTTGTAGTGCAATGACAGGGTAAAGCTGATGAATGCCGAAACTGGGAGAGATCCTCTTCTCTTTCCCCGTTCTCCCTCCCCGGGTTGCCCTTGCAGCTTCCAAGGCGCGGGGGAAACCACACGGAGAAAGAGAACGTGAGCCTTCTCCCCATCTGCACTTGCACAGAAAGCCAATCGAGCAGCGAGCCCTTTGCATTTTAAAGCAGAGTAACGAACCCACAGCGAGGCGGATGCCGGGGCTGGCCTGCCCGCGGGAAGGGAAGACGGGGGGGTTATGTGGACGGGCACAGCGGCACCGCTCCGCTTCCCGGCCAGCCCCGTGGGACGCTGACGCCCTCCCCAGATCACCCGGGGCGGGGGGGGCGGGGGGGGGGGGGCGGGGGGACGACGACGACCTGTGCGTTGTCCCCGACCCGGCCCCGCCGATCTGGGCTTTTTCCTTCCCCTGGGAAGGCCCGTCCCGCTGGCGCTGCCTCCGGGCTTCTGCCCCGGGCTGCCTCCTCGCCTCCGCCCCGACGCGGAGCGGGGCCGAGGGTCCCGGGGGCAGCGCCGTGCCCGCGAGGGGAACCGACGCCCCGGGGAGAGGGGGGGGACACACACATCCCCCGTCCGCCCCGTCCAGCCGCCCACCGAACCCTCTCTTTCACAGGGTGGGTTGACATCTCCCCTCCCGCCCAAATGCGCTTCGGGAGACGGGGACCCTGCCGCTTCCCACCGGTCCGGAGCTGCCGCTGGCGGGGGGTGCCCAAGGTCCGAGTGTCCGGGGAGCTGCCGACCTGCCCCCTCTCCTGGAAGCAGAGCAGGAGAGGGGGAACTGCGGTGGTGAGGTGGCTGATGGATACAGCTCCCCCTTGAAATTTGCTACGGTGTTCAAGGGCAGGAGGCATCATTCCAAAAAATCATCTCTTACATTAACACCTACCACCAGTAACATATGGTAACCTAGTTAATGTGCTAGTAACCTAGCACATTGATATGTATCTTTTGTAATATAACAACCTTGGTTCCATGACATCAACTTTTTTTTTTTTTTTAATTATTATTTCACTGATGGTCAAAGGAAGCGAGCCGACTCTTGAATCTGTCTTTTCCAATTTGCTTGTGTCGACTTGCACGCCTTGGAAATTGCCACCCATTGCCACTTTGACCTTCACATAGTGACTTACTGACAAAGACGGGCCTAGCCAGGCAGGAGGGCAATAGCACTGAGCAGAGCTGAAATCCCAGCAGACGTGCATCCAAGTCAACCGTAGTGACCTGAAGGACACAACCACTAAGGGAACACAGGTCACCAATAAATCCAGAAAGGTGCTTGCAACCAGAGCAAAAGCTTTTGGGAAGCGTTCCCAAAAAAATCATGGGCCACAGCTCATGGCTGCAAGGACATTTGTAGATTTTGCTTCATGCTATTAATGACATTGTTGCAGATTCTCTTTCTCTCTCTCTTTTTTAATTACAAGTAATATTAAGGTTTCAACCATTTTTAATATTTGAACTATTAAATGGTGCTCTTTTCACAGTGTTGGTCCTGTCTATCCTGGCATTCTTTGGCATTCTTTCCCATTTCTGTAGGTAAATCAATGCCCTCTCTGCTGTGAAAAGGCCATCATTAAATGATACCAAGTGGTTAAAACCTGTAATTTTCCGTGTCATTAGACAAATAGCGCTGGTGATAGCACCACATACTTCCATTCAGAAAGGGAATATCATTTAATTGCCAGTATCAGTTCCTGCAGCACATTGGCTGTTCTTGGAAGACCTACTTTTTAAGAGATCAGATGGGAGAAAACACTAGCTTGTTCTCTTTTTTTTTTTCCTTTTTTTTTCTTCTCCTTTATTTTCCTGTAGAGGTTATTAAATCACACTTAGTCAAGGAATTATATACTAATGCTTGTATCATAACTCATGCACACTATGAAGGTTCTAGAAACACATTAGCTTAATCATGAAACCTCTGAGATAATTTATGTAATTGGAATAATTTCACAGGAAAGCAAATATAATTCAGAATGTGGATATATAATATAATATAATATAATTCAATATGTGGATACTGAATCAGATTTTTACTGAAACTATTTTTGTCCTCATCTGGTTTGGGTGCCAAGTTTTATGCTAGCCTCAGAGCAACAAGGTTTATCTTAATGTGCAGGGATCCGTACAGGTACATTTCTTTTCCTTTTCTCACATTAAATTCATTATGTGATGTTCAAAAGACTGATATACATTAGAAAACCTTTAGGCGTTTCAGTGTAGAAAGGATGGTTTATTAAAAGGATAGGTTATTACTTTGAACAATGACTTCAGTGTGTGCATTTAAATGTGAAATGTTTATCTGGTACTGACCTGCATTGTACTGATCTGTACAACTATACTTTTATTCATAAATGCGCATCTGAGCTGATAAAACACCTTTCAGATTCTGTGTGATCATTTGTGGGTCTTTTGTAATCCGCAATGATAGAGGCTCATAACTATTTTTTCAATAATTTTCTAAGCGCTACCATAATTCCACTTGTGAGGCCATGACTTTGAGAAGACACCCTGTGGTAGAAAAAAATGTTGTCGTGGTTAGAGAAATAGGTAAGGCTGCCTTAGTGTATTCAATACATGGATGAGTGGAGAGAATTACTTTTTAGTAGGAAAAGAGCATCACTTTAAATGCTTAAAAGCTTAGCCATCTCAACTTAGCCTCCTTGAAGACCCTGAAAAGGCAGAAGATACTGAGCAAGTCAGCAGCACCAGGTTCTGCTTCTTGCACTGAAGCTTTGGCGGGGAGGGGAGGGCAGCCCGAGCCTGCAGACCTTGCCCAGGTGAGCAATGCTACTGAGGTGGAGCTCCAGGGAAGCAATGCAGGAACGAGCTCCTTTCTTCATGTTGTGCAACCAGAGAGAAGTGGATGCTGGGTCTCATCCCACCAAACTTCCCACCAGTCAGAGTTCTGTGAAATGCTACTCATGAGTGATGACTTCTTGCTTGCTACAGAAGAGAACTGTGTGTGCCTCAGAAAACAAAGATGCAATTAAAGCAGCATTTGTAGTCTTCAGTTAGGGTTATCTTTCAATGCAGGATGAACCAACATTTTTTTTTCTGCTAATTATTTTCATTAGCTGTTTTAACTTTTCCTGAGAGCTCTTAATAATTGCTTCAGAGCAGAATGTGTAAAACTGAAAATTATTTATGGCACTGATTAGAACTACAGAATACTAATATGGGTAGTCAGGAATAATTTACCATAGCAGGAAAAGCATTATTTAATTGTTTAATATAGAAGTTTAATTGTGCTTGCATATAATTATCATGTAAATATCACTGTGATCACTTTAAGAGGTTATTTCTAAGTGTGCCAAAATTCTGAAGCAATCTGAAAAGAATTAATTTTTTTCTTGCCTCCCTTCACAAGTCTCTCAAGTGCACTATATGTTTTAACTTAAACCAAAATATAGCCAAAGGCAGACAGGAGTTCCAACAGTGACCAGTGTAATACTCACTGCTTTTAATTACTGTAACAATAAATCACACAGGAATGTCCTCCAGGAACTAAATGATTTTCTAAAAACATTTGAGAATATTTTTGAAATTCAATTAATTGAAGGCACCAGATAAAAGGTACACATTCTTAATGGCTATAAAATAACCCTAAGGGATGTAACTGAGCTCCAAGCTTAACTTCAAAGTGTGACAGAAATACTTACTGTATTACTTTAAAAGTATTCAGATCAATGAATCAGTTAAAATTACTTATACATTTACCAACCTTTTCATTTTCTTTCTGAATATGATAGAAAGAATTGCTCTCATTTCCCAGGATACAAAAAGCAGTTGAGACCTGTAAAAGAAATTGTAATTAAAGCCAGCCTTCAGTCAAAATTGCTATTATGAATTTTTGGTTGACACAAGATAAAGGGGCCAGGAAAACATAAAAGTGTCTCGATAAAACATACATTTAGACATTTTATACTGAAATGTAACTGGCATGTGGAGATATTTCAGGTCCTGGGATTAAATCTGTCCTTGTTAAAGCCAAACTGTATTGTATAAAGCTGTGTACTGGACCAGCTATCTCATTGTGGGCCAAACCACCAGTTTTCTTTTTATTTATTTATTTATTTTTCCCCCTCTCTTTTCCTCTCTTTGGCCTAATTATGCTAACTTGAACACCCCCATGGCTTTGCAAGGTGCTGAACATCTCAAACAGCCAGAGCACACCTTCAGCTTTTGTGAGTAGCAGTGACTCTATGAATAAATACCTTGGCATTTGGCCTGTACTTTATGAGCAACAGAGGTTGTTTTTTAAAAAGATGATAATGTTTAAACCATCACAATTTTCTGATTTTCAAGGGCATTTTATAACACAGCATGACTCAACAGCAGGAAAGTGTTAAGAAATATGTAGAAGCTGAACCGTCGCTACCAGTCGATTGTTAGCAGAGATGCTCTGTTGTGAGCAGCTCTTCCTTCCCTCTGTAATCTCAATCTACAGCCATGCTCCTAATTGTACCCAGGCCATGAAAGCAGATCATAGACCCACAGATTCCACACCATGGAGATAGGGGTTAACTTCTAAATTTTGTAAAATTAATCACTGATCAGAAATAATTGAACTGCATATATACTATTCCTTGATGACGGAAGTTTAGAAATAGTTGAACTAGAATTAAGCACACACTGTGTCTGCACATTGGCATGTACTCACACACACGCACAGAAGGAATGGATGCAGAGAAGTGTCTGTTCCATACAAAGGGACTGTATTCCAAGAAAAGATTGAAAATACTCTATAGAAGACTAATTACAGTATTTTCCCATGGCTACCTACTTTCATTAGTCCCTGATAATTTTCTCAGCAGCATGCTAATATTTTCTCTACGTTTAAATTGTTTTAAACTGAGTAAAGCGTGACAATAATGCTGCAGAGTTAGAACACCTTTATCCCTTCTGTTTCTTTTCCTTGGTCATTCAAAATCATAAGCACCTTAAGAATCTTTGAGCATTTAATACGGAGGTTGTGTCGTGAAAATGTAACAAGTTTTTTATAGCCCCAGGCAGTAATTCTGCACCCTGCAACTGCAAGGTGGAGGAGTCTCTGAGCAATGGAAAGATCCACAGTTGATTGCAGTTGCAAAAATGCAGTTGCTGACAACACATCTGCTATATAATAGTTATTTTAAAACTGTATGTAACAAATATAATACCAGGCTAGAAACATCAATGAGACTCAAGTTTTGTCAAAGAATTCTGTTCAATAAGGGCAATAGTCTAACCATGACACTCTCTCAATCAGGGACTATGGACTAGGGACAGTTTGAATATTACGAGCAAATACCCATAATATTCACAACAGACTCACATCTACCAAATTAGCAGCTGGGACTCGCAGCCAGATTCAAATCAATTTTGTATAAAAAAGCCTGAACTTTCTATTAAATGTTTGTTCTACCAATTAGTCCAATCCACTGTTCACAAGCATTACAAAAGCTTTTCTCTTCTAAGGGCTATGCAGTTAAAAGAGAGTAGTCAGGTTTATTTCAGAAAGGCTATTTGTCTAATAAAGGAGCACATGGATTTATGAGTATATAATATCTCCGTAAATTCCAAGAAACTGTAGGACATTCCTGCGTTTCACCCCCCCTTTTTTTTTTTTGAAAATCAATTAATATTTGAATTGAAAAAGTTTCTCTCTCTCTTTTTTTTTTTTTCCCCCCTAACCTGTGGTGAAATGGTTGAACTGCAGTAATATAGAAGAGGTGAAGTAAAAAACAAGTCAGAATATTGGCTTCAGATGAAAGCTGGGTAAACCCTGGATGATTTGTCTGGAAAGTAGAATCATTCAATTGAAAATACATGTCAGGCAAGGTGAAATATGATTATCAAAGGAAAAAATTACACTCATATGTCTAATTTTTAGGTTGGCAAAAAGTCAGTGCAGTCAAGATATGAAATGTAGTCACCTTTGTTGTAAGGTGCTATGTTTCATCAGTGCTGTATTTTCCAGTTAACACTCCTCCTCCTCCTCCTTTCCCAAGCATCTGATTTCACAGCAGGTAGAACTACCAGTCCTAAGGACACAGACAGTTGGAAGCTGAGGGATTTCTGCAAAAATCCTCATTAACGTTGAGGGAAGGCCTTCCTTGGGAGGATGACTCCATTTCTGGTCTTTGCCCGTATCCAGAGACAACTGTGGGAAGTAAAGAGCAGATACCTGCAGCTGCACAGGTCCACAGACAGCGTGTCCTGTTTGACATTTCAAGCCTTGCACAAGGCTTCCAGCAGTGCTCCGTTCCCCTGCCAGCCTAGTTTTCAGGTGGAAGCAGAGCAGAATAGGACAAGAGCTGCTTCCTCAGGAGCCAAGAAAATGTCAGTGCCAGGCTCAAGCCCGGAGTGGTTGGGGATGCAGCAGAGCCAGCGGTGACATGGGTGAAGCTGGTTCCTGTGGCTGACTGTGCGTACCCTAGAGGAAATTTCAGCTGAAGTGACGTGACGGAGCCAAAGGTCAATGGCAGCCTGTGGCACCACAGCCGTTTCCAGAAGATACTCCATCTCTCACCAAAGCTGTAAAAGGACGCCCGTTGCAAGTTTGGCCAGGTGGCCATGCGAGCTGCTGCCTGCCCGTGGTCAGCCAAATGAAGATGTCTGAGTGTGACAAGTGTGAGAAAATCTGTTCCTTTCCAGCATTACCAAAATGCAGGGAACCCCTGGGCTTGTCCAGACTTGGTAGCAGGAACTCAGCTGGACCCTTGCTTTTTTGCCCACTGACATTTCTGCCTTCAACCAATAATTAAAACCTTGAGCTATCAAATCTATTTTGTGGTTCCCTATGGTGCTGTTGTTGGCTTGTGGATTTTAATCAGATTTTCTTACCACAAGGCAGTTAGCCATGTTACACTGATGTGTAAAGAAAGATCTCCTGACTTTGTCAACTCCTGTGCCTCAGACAGTGCTTTCTAATCTTGCTGAACATTTGGGAGGAGAACTTGCTGGAAGCGTCAATCCCAGCTGACTACTCTTTCATGAAACTTAAAGATTTGAAAAAGAAAGCACAGTGGAGTAAAACCTGAGATGACCTGAAAAAGCAAAAGCTATAGATAGATGTAGAAGACTCCATACATGTAAGTAAGACTTATGAATCTGAATTTTTCCTATTTAAAAAGTTTTATGTGAATTAAACTGCTGGGAAAAGGCAGATGGGGATACTGAAATCACTCCTGAGAGCACAGAATGTTGCACGAAGGCTGGGAGGACAGCTTGTTCCTCTGGTCTGTGTTATGCTGGCCCTTGTGATACATGACACTAGATAGCTTTTTTGGGGCAGTTTGTGAGTCATGAGACTGTAATGGTTGACCCTTGTGTAAGAGAAGAAAAAAATAAAGAAATTTTTTTTTTTGCCTATTTAATGCAATATATTTACTTTTAAGAAACTTAGCTTAATCTGCGTTTCAGTAACCACCAATAAATTTATAAGGCTCCGTAACCTGTCTTTTTTTTTTTCCTGGAATTGCAAAACATCATGGCTTGCCAGATAAACAATCCCCAGCATTGCTCACCTGCAGTTTAAAGAACTTAAAATCACTCAGACTGGTTTTGTGAAGGCACTTCAGGATTACCAAAAGAGACAGGCAGGGAGGACCTTTATGAATTTATAAAAATGCAGACATTAAGACTGTAGTTCAGGAGCCCAGTCCCAATTCCCTTTTCATTTTATTTCTTTCTTTTAGTGACTCATATGAGTTTACTCTTGGCTTAGCTTGGTTGCATTAAAATATCCACATGAAACTCAACAAGAAAGAGGATAATGATAAAAACTTTTTCTGTTTTGAATGCCACCTTTCTTTTTTGTAGTTTTCCTATTCTCATGGAAGTGCATGTGCCAAGATAAATTTGTTCAATAGTAGAATTTACAATTGAAAATTTTATAGATAGAACTAGGGAAAATAAAGTCAGTTGTAACAATACAAATAAAGAATGAATCTTGTGTTACAGATGAATCATGCAATTAGTGAATTCCACTAAGGACAGTAATTGTTCATTACTTCAGATCTGGAAGCTATTTTGAAATGCTCTGGAAAGTTGAATGAGAAGAATATTGTTTATCTTCAAAATCAAGTTCAAAGAACTTACCTTCAAGCAAATGACGGCATTCCCAAGTAGAGATCACACTACAGAGTAAATGCTAAGGGGAACTAAACTTAAAGCCTAATATAGAAGCTTGGCTGAAATAAAACTTTGAAGGAGTTTCCAGGAAGATGATACAAAAAAAGTTTATGTCAAAAAATAGCAAGATGAATGAAGGCCTAGGACATTCACACCAAACCCTTCTCTTGTCCACTTTACATGTGTGCTGCAGAACCCAGTGCAGCTGAATCCCATCAAAGGTCCTGTGTAAACCTAATATTTTTCTTTCATTTGGAAGGAAAGGTTTAGGCTAGTACTATATAGATATGTGTAAGTGGTACAGGTTCTGTGTATATAGCCAATTTTATTTTCTTTCCTCTACTAGATTTAACTTCATAAATAATGTTTGCAATGGATGAAATGCATAAGAAGATGTGGCAAAACTGTCTGCCCCAAAACACTTTAAAGACATAAGTAGCAGTCCAGTTTTCATACCTGAAGCTTCATTTAGCAGGATTCCGGAAAAGAAGGGTAATTCTACGGGTAAATAAAATGCCCAGAATCTTTCCTCTCGCTTTATCTGCCCCTAAGATTAGTAAAGACATAAACTATCATGTCTTAGGGCATAAAACAATTGATGAACTTGAGTTTCTTTAAGAGAGGATTTTGTAGTTTTTTTCAGCAACACATGGTACTGGTCAATATTAGAAATAGGATACTTGATGGATGGACTGTAGTTCTGTTTCAGAATAGGCATTCCCATATTTCTTCCAGATTCAGCTTTTCTTTCTCCTTTCTTGACTGCCAAGATTATTGAGGATATTTACCCTTACTGCTCATGGTCTTGTTTTTAAAACTTTCATTGAAGACAGATTTATTTGGACTTCTGCTAACCAGTTTAGAGGAAATTGTCCTTCTGGCAGCAATATCTCCTTGGGAATATGTCAGTGTTAATTCTTTCCTTAGCTGTTGAGCCAAACCAGGAGTCAAAATACATATTTAGGAACCTAAATAAGTTTTCAGAGTTTCTGAGCATCAATAACTTCCACTCTGGTCAGTAACAGCTGATGCTCAATGTCTCTGACTAGGTCACTTTTTGGAGAAAGCTCTTAACTCTTTTATGTATCAAGGGATGGAACTCATTTCCTTGTGCCAACATTTGCAGAAAGGGATGCATAAAGTCACGTTTAGGAAGGAAATTTCATTCAGAGATTTAATAGTAAGAATTGGTCTTATCTCGTGACTTAGACGGTAGATTTAGAAGCAAAAGCCTCTTGCAATGTATTTAAGATGGAGCAATTTGTCATGAAAAATTCTACACTAAAGGGGCAGGAGACAAACCTGAACTCAAGTCTTCTGTGAGTCAGATTGAACATGTGTCAATGATGTCTCTCAGTCAAAACATTCAGATTTCAGTACTAAATGCAAATTCTGGCAGAATTTCCTTTTTTGTTTTGAACATACCAGAAACTTTTAGCATAGAGGTAGAACAAAACTGGTCCCTTCAGGGAACTTTTCACTTAAATCCACATATGCACAGCCTGATTTTCAGCAGTTATGATGAGCGCAGAAGCTCTCTAAAAACTTCTACAGGGGCTGAACAAGGACAGAAGAAAAGTGGAGTGAAGAGGTATGTGGCAGAAAGGTTCTCTTTTCTGAAATTGAAACATAATTAAGAGATTTCATACACCTATATGTACATATGCATACACATATATAGAGAGGAAGGACTCCTGCCCCTCTGTTTGAAAATATTGATCTAAAAGTTTTAGATTGTATCTGATTCAAAAAAAATTTAAGCAAATTAGCTTTATATTGAAATGCTCAGAAAATTTAATCTTTCCTTGAAAATCTAATCTGCCCTAAACTGGAATAAAACAAGCAAAGCTGGTTTGCAGTTACTGAAAACCGACATTGCTTAGCTGAAAATGCTTCAAAACTTAGAAATACCTGGTAAGTAGCCAGAAAAGAAAATAAATCTAAACTTCTTTTGCACCTTTAAGCACCTAATGACAATTTACTGGTAGAAACCAGGAGTGGGAACAAATGAGAGTAGGTTGATGATATGCACCTAACTAGAAGACCAAAAATAGAAACTGAACACTTGTCTCTTCTAACACTTGGTGCTTCTATGGTTAAAACCTCTAAATCTTTGTTTTTAATCTGAATCCAATATTTTAGACAGAGATCTATTTGCCTACTTCAGAGATAATGGAGAATCTCCTATAAGAGAGGTAAGGAAAATCTCTTGAATGCTTACTGCAATTTAGGCATTTGTTTTGGTTTGCCTTTTTTTTTTTTTTTTTAACTAAGTCATAGCAGCATGGAATATATATATACCAATCTGGCAAACAGACCAGATAAAAGACAATTTTGACTACTTGCACGTGCTCTTGTATTCTTTGACCCAGGATTTGTATACACAGACTAGAGGATTAATCTCAACTGCTGACCCAGGCATTGTTATGGATCATTTGGTTATGTAGTGCATGACCATTAGACCTTAATTTCTCTAGACATAGACATACCATTCTGCAGATTCCAGTTTCTTTAGCCAGAGAAATTCTGATTTCCTGGGCTATCTGTTTCTCTACTTTCCTTCTTGTACACACCAAGTTTATGTATTACATTACAGGGTATGTAATTTTTAAAATGCTATTTCATCTTTTGCAAGTTTATTAATAGCTGTGTTAAACTGCTTTTGCAAAAAGCAAGATTGTACTTTAAAATTGCTAGAGAAAGGAAAGCCTTTGAGTGGCTTTAAATCTGTCTAAATGTGAATAATTGCTTTTTGGAAGTTCTCATGAACAATGCCTAATATCAGATGGCATCTATTTTTACAACATTTCAACACAAAAAATATTTGACTCCTAAGAATCTAGCTGGATATTGGGCCAGACACATAGTCCTGTTTGGGCAAGAGCACATTCAGTTCCATCACTGGAATATGGCTTGCTATCTTGTCCAGAGTTATTACCACTGAAAGCAGAAAGTTGTTCAATAAGACTTTGATAAACTATCCACATAATCTTTGGCACTAAGTCTCTGCTCATTTGGTGACATAAACCATTCTTAAACCTGCCCTTTTCATTTTGATAGGAACAATACATTCCATCTTGCATAGTTAAGGAGTATTTTGTCAATGTAGATTTCTTTCTCTAACAATCAGATCAGACTTTGCAATCAAGACTTCCTTTTCATCAGGGTTTGTAGACTCCTTACAGTCCTGAAGAACCATCAAACGAACCTTCTCTTGTTTAGAACCCCTCTCCTGGTCAGGCTGTATCTGTCCTTTCTTTGGAAGGTTGATTCATAATTTCTAGGTTCTTAATGTCATTTGAAAAGACTACTCTGGAAACTGCTTCCTAGCATTTGGGTCTCGTGGTTGAGGATGTGTTATGGTTCCTTCTCATCTTTTGAGTACCAAAAAGCAGATTTTGAGATATTGGCATTTTTAGACAAGTAAGATGGTGTAATTATCAACTTGGAAGCACAGAGGTGAAGCTTCTGTCTTGGCTATTTTACTTTGCTGCAGAATGTACAAAAGTTTCAAAGCCCTGTAGACCAGCAACCTCTCAATAACAAAGGATGATGTTTCCCTTCTATGTGAAAGTTCCAATACTTGCTCAAACGACATGCATTTGCTTAGCCTGAAGGTGTCACGATTAAGTTGTATTCAGAGTGCACCACCCTTTTCCTTTTCAGTGAAGGATCCTTCCTTTTAGGTTATGAAACAGTTGGAACAAATACATTTAGAAATTGTCCTTGATCCACTTTCTCTGGGAACAGTTCTAGAGCATAAGATTTATTTCTTCATGATTGCTTCATAATGTTTTTGGGGAATTTATTTTATCTCCCAAGGAGACTTTCTGTGAAGCCTTTTAAGAGGTGGCTGCTAAAATACGTATAAACATTCACATTCTATTTGAGGACTATGTCTTTATACCCAAGCAAATGTTTGAAATACTACAGATAATTCATTTTCTAATTACATAAAGGGGTTATATTTGATTTTTATATGGCTTCCTTGCTGCTTACTGCTATATTAGCTCAATGAGAAGGATTTTTCTTTTTCTATTTATTTTGATGTCTGTTTAGGCTAGGGAAAAGACATGATGTGTTTTTCTGAGATAAGAAAGATAAGAGAAATTTTTGAAAAAGGAGGTGCTTGCTAATTACCTTGTTGTTGTCATAACCTCTTGTTTCCTACTCTACATCGCTTCCTGCCTCCTTTTCTTCCTGGGACCACATAGTTGAGTTTGGACAGTTTGGTTTGAATGTCTGTTTGAATGCGACGTGTTCTGGGTGGACCTGAGCACCTCAGAATCATTTGTACTCCCTGTCACCAGACCATGGAACTGTTATTTAACTAATGTGAGGAATAAGCAGTGGTTGTTTACAGATGGTCTTTGGAAAGGAGGAGGAGGAGATTATGATAGATTGAATTAGTAGTAAATAATTCTTTCCATAGAAAAGTGGTTCTGTGATTCTGTGAAAAGGACTTACAGTCATCTCAGTGAGTTACTAATTTGTTTACCTTCAAGTAAAATCATATCTCTAGAGCCAGCAAATTTTTATACTGAGGTGTAAAAGAGCTGTCCTATGTGGCAACGTGATGGATAACTTCATTATACAGCTTAAGAAGCTCTTCTTCCCTTTCTTGTACCTTTTCACACTCTAGTTAATCACCTCACCTTGGTTAAACCAACTGACTACTTCAGCATTAAAAGTATGCAAAATTAACATTTTACTGCACCAGTACCAGATAAAGGCAGTCTTTTCCACCTGGAAATCAGACAGCCTTCTTTAAATGACTCTGGCTTCTCCATCTGATATGTAGTCCAGCTGATGCCATTCCCAATCAAGGGGTTGAGTCTTGCTTTCAACTTCTATCCCTTCTCCATCTTTTTTCATGATCACAACATAATGTAAGGATGGCTGTCCTGGGCGGTGTCTTGTGTCTTCAATAGTGGCAGATACTGACTGCTGAGTGTGTATGAATGGGAGGAGGATACAGAGATTTTTCTTCAGAATAATCTGTCAAGCTCCAGAAATCTATGGTTCAAGGGCTTCCTGAGTCCAAGATGATGAAGTCCTGGTTACTGTCACTGGATCTGATCCCAACCTGTGGGCTGACATCCTGCCCAGCCTCGGCTAATACCCAGGGAGGTGCTGTGAGGTGCCCCCTTCTCCCTTTTATCTAATGTGAAATGACTCTGATGATTCTTTCACCTTGTTAAGTACATTTTCCATCATTTTGAGATGGAAGAGAGAATCAGACCTATGTACAGCACGCAGCATATTGGTTCACATTAGATTTATAAAGCGATATAATAAGATTTTAATTTTTTTTTTTTATTTCTTGAAACACTTGCATAATCATGATTTTAAGTTTGTAGTTTCTTAAAATTGGCTGAAAAATGTTTTCATCCATGGGGCCCAAATCATGTACAACACTTTTAAAGAAATTGCTGCAATTTTTAATAAAAAATCTATCCGTTTGAGAGGTTGTTTCTAACCGCCGAGAACATCAGGCTGTCCAGGTTTTTGAGGTCATCGTTAGAGTAAGGATCTGTATCTGCAAGACCTTATCTGCCCTTCCTATAAAGATAAGATGGATTCTCCTGTGGCAAGAGACTTTGCAGGGTAAAATTCACTGCACTTTCTCTTTGTAAACAATGCTTATCATCTCCCTAAATTCTGGGCTTCTGTTATCAAACAATAAGAACAGCGCTGATGCACTATTTAGAGATTTTTCTTTGTTCTTTTCAATTGAAACATTTTTCCTCAAAGCTCTTGCATGAACACTTCACAGTTTGAAAACAAAAGCCAATATGACATCATGTTTTGTCACCATCAATCATTTGCTATGCAAATTCAGATGCCTACAGGACTTCAGAGAGTTCAAGGCTTGCCTGCACACAGGGCTTGTACAAACTATGAAAGATTTACAATATGAGTAATAAGTACTTTCAGGAAAAGACCGATTACAAATCAAAGTATAAAAGGATATGGATAGAAAAATAAAAAAGAGCAAATGTTGATCATGAAAGGGAAGAGTGAACACATTTGGTAAAATGGTTTTATGAAACACTTTTTTGAAAAATATGTTAAACTATTTTGCCTGAAAGTTGTGCTTACTTTTCAAATTATGAGCAACTTTGAAAATTAAATGTTTTAAAAAGAAATTAAAAGCCTTAACAAGAGATCAAAATTCCATCCACAGCTTGTTTCTGAGAGGCTCACAGAGGATGCCTATGCAAAAATACAGCAGCAGGGCAAGAATACAGTGATGTCCCAGACTCCAGCCATTCTCAGATCAGGACATGCAATAAAGGTAACACATGTATTTAGTAGCCCCTGATTTCCCCCCACCCCCGCATTAATTTTTTCTCATCCTAATAATTTTTTTACTTGCTCTACATTTCTGCAATTACAGAATCTTGTGGCAAGGAGTTCCAACACTTGTGCATACACTGTATGAAGTATCATTTTTTGCTTGTTTTGAACTTGCCACATGTTAATGTCATGCTACGATTCTTGCCTGCTGGCAAGAAAAAGAAAAGTACACTCAGTATCTAATAACAAAAGAATTGAGGCTACTGTATCAGGAATGGGTGACTTGATAATCATGATAAATTCTGACCAGGCTATGTAGAATTTGAGATGCCAGTCTCCAAGAAACAGATGTCTCTATGTGCAATCAATGACACCACACCATATGCATAATTATATATAAACAATAATAACAAAAAAGACCATGAGACACACTTTGTCATCTGATACTAAAATCTCTCACTCAGTTTTTCAGTCTCTGCTGTAGTAAGAGCCTAAACCTAATTTTCTGGCAGTGTTGCAGGATAAGCATTTCACTCTAGCCAGTAGGCTTCAAAAAGATATCTGCACCCAGGTCTTTGATGGCAACATTAAGTTAACTACCCTTTTGGAAAATTAACTGTCCAATTTTCTGTCAACAAATTGGGCACAAGCCAGATGAATTTTGACAACCCATACAGGGGGCTCAGGTAAAACTAAAGAAATCATATACATGAGTACTGTGCTACTGCAAGAACAACCTGTTCATTATCTCTTCAATTAATGGCAATCTGTAAGAATAACCTTCTTTGAAGGTAATAGTCTATTCTAATTTTAGTCAGACACTTCTTGGTTTGTACACTGAAGAATGAAGGTTTCCATCCTTAAGGAATTTTTATCCTATGGAGATTTTCTGAGTGTCCCCACTGGTGTCCTGCTTTCAAAACAGTGCAAGTCTCCTGTAGGTTTTCCATCATATTTGCCACACGAACCTCTTAGGATATTTTAGATCATGTTAAATGTCTCTACGTGCCATGTTCAGGCAGCTGAATGACCCCCTTCCACTCTGTTCACTTTTGAGCTGTTGCTCTCAATTGTATGCTATCACAGCAAGTTCTTCTGCTTCCCTTCACACAAGGAGAGGATGAAATTCCTCTTCTAGGTCGTTAATTTTCCTTTAATTTTATTGGCTGTTTCCTTGTTTGGGTTTTTTTTTGTTTGTTTGGTTTTGGTTTTTTTTTTCAATGAGGAGATTAATAAGAGTTCATAATTTAGTCTTGCCTTTGCATGCATTATTTTATTTCTCTCTTACATTTTTTCCTCTCCAAAGGAAAGAATGCTGATCCTTAAAAGCTTTCATTTCATGAAAATCTGTCATTATATTTGCATTTATGTTCTGTGAACACCTTTTGTTTGCCGTCTATTATTTAGTTTAAATGAGGTGACTAGAATTAAGCACAACATTCAAATGAAAGCATACAACTAATCAAGTAGTAGTGTGTGTTAACTTGTAGTGTGTTGGTACCCACAAGTCTCCAGACAGTATAAAGCTCCTTTAGGCTGCATACTGTGCAAACACGGAGCTCTTGGCTGGAAGATCTTCCAATCAAATTTTAACACAGATATTAAAAAGGTGAATAAATTATAGAAATGGGAAAGGAAAAGTATGCAAGGGAATAAAATGGTTTAGGAGCAGTTAATGCAAACCCAACTAATCTGATTGATCATGGCATTATATAATTTTTCAGGTACTATTGTAATCCAATTTTTTATACATTCTAAAATGTAGTCCCCCAAATCCACAAATAATTAATAAATATGTTAATGGAGATGCCAACAATGACTCATTGTCTCCTATGCATGCCTCCCAAATGGTTACCATTCACTTAGAGCTCATGAAGGTGTATCATCAGCTCAGATCATATTGAATGTTTTACCTCCCACTGTACATTAACATGCCTTTGTTAATATGGAGTTTTAACTGCAGTCAGGCTGCAGAGTTGTCTATCTTTTAAAGTGCCTCTGGAATTCCACATAGTTCTTCCTGGTTTTCAGTAACCTAAATTATTTTGACATCCGTGAATATGCCACCTTGGATTTCACCTTTTCCCAAATAATTAATAGACACATTAATTAGTCATTTCCCTGCATTTTTAAAAGAGTTCCAATATTAGCTCTATTGCTTATGTGCAGAACACAGTACAGGAGTAATCACAGAGCCAAAGTTGTAAAACTTTTCCTGGATCAGCTGGTATTTTTGAAATTAAAAATTATTGCTAAGCAAAGTCTAAAGGTAATTCCTTACTCTAGGCCTGCCTTAAACAGAAGGAAGTCACAGTCTCCAGTTATTCCGGGCCAATGGAGGTTATTTACTCCAAAGTGAAGTTATCTTTGAAGAGAAAATGCTGATTGTATCTCTTCTGTTTGAAATGAAAGGTATCCACGGGTCTCAAATGCATGAATGTGTCCTGGGAAAACTTACTCAGGTGGAAAAGACAAAGCAGGGCTGCACAGGTGAAAAGCATTGTCTTAACGTTCACCTGGAAGTAGATCTTCCAGCCCCCTGCCCTGTTGACAAGAGCAGGGAGAGCATTTAAAAATAAATCTCTAATATTTGTAGCTTCACTCTAAATCTCTAAAGGTGTAGCTTCAGATAGATTTCACTGCAACATTCTTATCTAGAAATGCCACGAGAGAGCTATGATCATTATTTCAGAGGTAAGATGGTTGCATCTTAGCCAAATATAGCTAGAAAAAGGAGTCTGGTCACAGTAGTTTCTTTTATGCAGTCAAAGAGCAGAGAATCTTTGTTTTTGAAGCAGAGGCCTTTTGATACAAAAGTGGGTGCTGTAAATTACCTCATGGGACTATTTATACTTACTGGGGTTTTCAAAAGCTTGAAGCTCTGAACTCCTATGGAAAGTGAGATAAATTAGGCAATTTCTAAAAAATCCACTGAGTGTCTGTGTCTAATTCCTGTGTCTAAATGTCTAAGTCCTTGTGTTGAAATACTGGTAGTGTCATATTAGTTTCTGAGCTGGTTTGGGTTTGGATTCTGATTTATTTACAAGCTTTTGAAATTTTACGTTGGATGCTTTATTACATCGTGGGGCCATGATTGAATACAGTCTTTTTGCCATGCTGGATAATTTCAGTTTATGAGGCTAAACAAAACTGGGGGAAACTGGAAAAATTATCTCTGAACAGAATAAAGATTAATTAATGGATTTCCTACAGAGAGTAGGTACAACTTACTTTTAAGGCAATCTCTCCTTCTTAGGAATGAAATTCACTTTCTTGTAGACCTTACCAATTTGGAAAGACAAAGATGCTGAGCGCAGATGGTTGCAATACAGTTGGCACATCAGCTTTTTGTCACTTCTAATTCCTGCATTTTGTTTTCTGCCCTGGAAGAGTTCCCAGGTATAAACAACACTTTACGCAGCTTTGTTGGCGGCAGCTGATATTGTTTCAGTTCTGAATTTCACATTACTAAAAAGACCCTGGGAGAAATTTAGAGAACAACAGAAATAATCTGGATAGAAACAATGGGAGACAAAATTGGTTTGTGGGGACAGAGCGAGGTGTGCACAGATTTGTCATGAGGTGTCTGCAGAGGAAAGGTGGTAAGAAAGAGAAAGCAGCATACTAATAGTATATAATGGCTGAAGGTTTTTCAACTTCAGGAAATTCATATGGTTTAAGAAGATGCAATTTTAAGTAATAAAAAGAAAGTGAGAAAAAAAAATCAGGTACATGAATTCTGTAACATCAAGACTTGCAAAGCAGTTTAGTAATTAAACGTCTAAGTTAGGAGAACATTTCTCCTAAGGGTGGGTGATGAGTGTGATGCAGCTTTAGATTCGGACAATGAACAGAAGTGTCTATTGATAGTGGAGATGCTCACATGTGAGCGAGTGTCTAAATCCTGTCAGAGTCAATGGGACTCAGATTCATTTGCCTAAATGTAGGCATCTAGCATCGTTTAGGTGCCCATGGGCATCACTTTTATCCAAAAGATCTGGCAGATCTAGCACAGGTTGTAGGGGAGACTCATGCTCCCCTGAAGCAGCAGCTGGTAGCCAGGCAGGATGTTGTAGCAGGAACCTGCCTTGGGGCACTGGACGTTATTGTCCACATTGGCAAAAAGGTTCATCAGCTTCAAAGGGAGCTGAGACCCTCCGCCTCTGGCTTGCATGCAGACACCTGCTATAAACACCTAAAGGATATTTCAGAGTCCAGAGCTGTATCCTGCCTTAGCTGTGTTTTTCATTTCATCTTTCTATGACAAAGTAATTTCTGTAGTTAAATCATAAAGTCATCTACAGATTATAAAGTAACCTCAGCTATAAAGGATCTCCATATTAATCCTGATGTGCAATTAAATCATATGCTGTCTTTTGCCTTATAATAACATGATAAAATTTTAGTGTTTAATTGAATTAAATTTTAACAGTGTTGATAGATTTCCAACTTATTTTGTGAAATCTTCTGGGATGGTATAAAACTAAGCAGAAATATTCCAAATCCTTTCCTATTACCATCTCTGTTTACTTTGGTAATGTCACAAGTTCTTCCACAATTCTAAATAACTTAATTATTTAGTGTTATTCAAATAATATGTAATAAAAAGAGACAAATCATCATGTTTTTTTCAGTAGCAAGTGCATCATACCTGAGTAAATGACCTGACTTTTCCATTAGAGATGACACGGCATGCTCAGAGTACTCACACTCAAAAGAAATGAAGAATTATTTTTAACAGTTTGATGAACATTTAAATACAGAAATGGTTCAGCAAATTTTTTCCAATAGTTTTTCTCTTTCTGTATCTAGTTCCCATTATAAATAGCACACAATTTTGACTTTTAAAATATTCTTATATTTTAAGAATCAAAATACAACTGTGTGTCTCAGAGTTCAGTACATGCAATGTTTATGTCAAATGACCTTTCACTGTCACTAGTTTCCATGGGAAAATAAAAGTTTTACTATAAATTTAAGGCCTGCTGGGAAAAAAACAACAATAAAACCACAGCTGATTTGCTTATTTTAAACATCCAAATAAATTTTAGTGAAATAGGATTTGATATATTTTATAACCTACTTGACATGTAAATGAAATCAATTAACTATTTTCTGTTAGGACTAAGTCTGTTTCCCTAACTCACGAATAGCCACTCTATAAAAATGCATTATCAGAAAAAGGTGGGTTTACAGTTCAGCCTTAGCAGTTGGTCATAAAAATACACTTCAAAAAGATGATGACAAAACCAAGATAAACTATAATTCACAATGTAAAAACAAGACAAAAAGCTCAAGCCTTAAAAGAAAATGTTGCATTGTCTGAAGCTGAAAGAATTGACATGTTGTTAATATTCTGTATTGTGCTTTGCTCCCGTTTTTATCTTCAATAAAGGATGACAGTGTTACAAACTTCTGGAAGAGGTTGAGCCCTGTCACTTTTATCAAATGTGGTATCAGCATTTTTCTTTGGTGGTTTTGGAACAGTGTTAGCTGTTCTACCTTGGCTTAGGGAGTGAGTCGACTGCTTGCCTCGTACCAGCATTTTGACTCTTGCAGTGAAATTTGAGTGAGGAAATTAGTTAAACATGAAGAAGACAGGGAAATCCTTATTTGGGGTGTGTAAAAGAAAAGGGTAGTTGCCTTTGACTGCATTTTGTTATTGGTTTCCTTTCTTTGTCAGTATATCCCATTTCCAAGCACTGAATTACCGTGTAGGTTGAAATCTTTTAATGCTGCAGTTTTCCAGAGCAATTTGTTGAGACTGGAAAATGAAAGGCTAACCTAGTGGATGAATAATAAGCTGGTACTTACATCTGACAAGTTGGTGGATAACCCTCTATCCGAAGCTCTCCTTTAAGTTGCTTTTAATACTACTGTTTAGTGTAACTTGATTAGCACTTAATGTATTAAGACGAAATGCTCTTCTATTAAATAAGGAAGTCGCAAATTCTGTCTGTGTAACAGCTGTCAACAAAGCAACCCTGTGAAGGGGCAATTCTCCGTACATCTTAGCTATGTATAGTAGCCGGGGATGCATGACCTGGTTTTCTGTGATTAGGTAGCTGTCTTACTGTAACTCATGTACAGTTCGTGTCAGGGTTTGTTTTGCACAGGGATCTTTCCTGCTAATTTCACATAGTAATAAGATTATGCAGCTTAGTGCATAGGAGAAACAAAAAAAAAAAAAGATTTGGGGTTTTCTTTTCTGATCTGTAGGTTATAAGGATTCAACAGATTAATAGGTATCTGAATGAAAGACCCAGGGTTATGTATTTCAGGAATATAGATAAATGTTGAATCTCAGTGGATACTTGTGGAAAATTCCTTACAAAGCAAACTAAAACCACTAGTAATTATTGAATTATTGAATAATTTGGTGTACGTAATTTGCTGTCACGTTCTTTTATGTTCATATACAGAGCCAGGAAAAATGCTGGTTTTGCATACTAAATTGTAAAAAATAAATTTAAAGGTACCGGAATGATACCTGTGATATGTGATGCTAATGCTACTTAAAAGAGGAGACATGAGCAGAAGCAATCAGCTAAATAAATTCGTATTTTGTGCCAATGCACTAAAGAAATCTCTAATGACTCAGTTTAAAAAAAAAAAAAAAGTAAGAGAGCTTGTTTTACAGTGATTGTACCTATTAGGAGAACACAGTAGATTCGATTGGAAATAAGATACCCAAAGCACTCATGTATTTAAGTTTGAAGGCAGGCTTGTGATATGATGACTCCCCAAAGCCTTCATTGTGGTAAGCAGGAGTTGAACAAATAACCGAACGAGTGGGATGCCATGGGTTAAGCAGCCTTTCAACTCAAAGATATACAGCAAGAGAGAACTGGGGAAGCAATAATGAAGGCGGGGGTGGGGGGAATAAAGTGCACTGGTAATTTAACGCTTCCTTTGATAGAACAGTGCTCTCTTATTGATCAAAAAGTTACAGATTTATTGGAGAGACTGAGATGGACTTTTGGTGTACTACATGCTAAGAAGGTATGCAAAATTTTTGCTTTTTAGGCCATGTATATTCAGTCTTAGATCTTATATCTAGTACTCCGTATCAAAGTATTACAGAAGTCAGGATATTTCAGGTAAGTAAACTTACAATTCAGTTCTTTCACTTCCTAAAACGTCCATAAAAATAGCAAAACCGATCTGTGCATTTTCAACAAAGAAATTAAGATTTGAAAGCATAAAGCTAGATACAATAATTGCAGTGGGAAACAGAGTAGAAAAGGAAGGTTAGTTCCTTCAATCAATAGTCCGCTCTGTACCTTTTGTGCATGCTTCAGTAGTTCTCCTTCCATTCTTTTGTATTAAGCCACTTCGTAAGATTAGGACAGATGAATGATTATAGCTAAAATCTAAAACCCACTGGGATTGTGTAAAATTTTTCCTAAGCTCTTCCTACACCTTCAGTGATAATATTTTGTGTATTTTTCCTTGGAATCCTGATCCTGTTTTCCATAGCTCTATGTGTACCTATGTGTCTGCAGGACCCATCTCAGCATATTGAACCCAATCATGCCCCCATTTAATTGCTTATTCTCAATGGAATTTCAATAGGATTACACTCATTCTAACAATTTTGAAATATGTGAATTTATGCTAAGCACTGGCCTTCAAGTCCAGAAAGCTGCAAATGCTCATTAGAAGGACATAATTTGGTTTCAGGCCATAGTCTGTGTTTTGGGGATTTTTTTATTTTTATTTTTTTTCCCTACACTCAGAGTAATTTGAAAAGATCTTCATGCAAATGGAAAATATTCTGTCTAAACGCTTTCCAAAGATGACCACAGAGAGAACATCTTGCAGCATGTGTTTAGTAAATCGTAGAAACACTGGTCAGCCAACACCAGATCCTGCTAACTCTTCCTGTGTGTGTATAACACATCTTTCTCCATAGATAATCCCACTGATTTCAAATAAGTAATTATGTTTATTAATATAATTATGTTAGCACAAGAGCTCTCTCTAGTGGAGTCAATGATGCTTTACTGGTTGTGTTGCTCAGATACTGAAAAATAGTAGAAATACTTAATCCTGCTGTCTCCCAAATACAACTAATGTCTGAACGGCATTACAGTCATACAGCATACGAGGAATACTGCATGTGTGAAATATTAAAAAAAAAAAAAATAATTAAAAAGCTGCTGGAATGAAATCTTAGCCAGTCACTAACATCATTGCCCTCAGCAGAGCTTGGCTTTTTTTTTTTTTTTTTAAGATCTCCTTGGGCTGTTCAAGAAGAATGTGAGATTGTTTCTGAACATCCAATTATATTTTCAAGTCTTTTTTTCCATTTTTTTTTTTTCTGAGATATGGTGGCTAGAACTGGACAAAATACAGAATGTATAGATGCTGTGTCTTTTCCATTGGAGGATCATGACATCGTGATGCATTTATGTTGCTCATCCTGCTCCTGAAGAACAGCCCAAGCCCCACTGTTGTCCCACATGCAACAGCTTTCAAGAAAACTTTGTAGTAGGGAGAGAAGTTCAGGAGACAAATGGTCTCCATCCAAAAAGCCTTTTCCCTCAACTGTGTGGCTGGCTTTCATATCCAGCAGAAAGCCAACACTGAGAGAGAAATCTTAGATGTGTGCAACATGATAGCTCATTTTACATTAATCACACATTGGTTCTACTGAGTTTCTCATTGCTTTGCATCTACCAGTGGGGTGTAAGGAGAACGAAAATTTTAAGATAGTGCTTTTGGAGACAGCATGAATTAACCTACATTGTGTGGCCTTTTATCTCTTTTTTTTTTTTTTTAATGAGTTTTCAAATTCTGATGTGTTTGGCTTTCATAGCTACAGCAATTTTCCCCTTAGATTTTCAGAAGCCTCTTATAAACTGCTAAAGAGACAAACTAGTTCTGCTATGGAAACTATATTGCTTGGATTGGAAATCAGTTGCATTGACTGGAAAAAACAGCTCGTTGATTTGATGGCACATGGTTAACAGGGAGGTGCCCCAAGGTTTAATGTAACAGTCGGTGTTGTTTGAACAAGTTCATTTATGCTGGTGAGTAGTGGGATGACAAAATCTGTAGCAGACAGTTATTTGAATTAGCTACCAACAGGAAAGATTAAGAAAAACTAGGTAAGCCGTGAGGTGTGGAGCAGTTGAGGAAATTGAGATAAACCACATTCGGAGGAATCAGAGCACTATATCCTGGTTACTTCGTTATCTTCACTTCAGATCAGGCAAAGAAATGTAGGTCTACATCCTAAAAGAGGAACAAATCTAAGTGGGAGCAGTCAAAAACAGTTCCATTGAAGTGAAAAGAAAATGTCTAAGGAGCCCAAATTTGCAGATTGACACCAAGTTAAGCAGGAGTGTTGATTCACATGAGGATAGTGAAGCTCTACAGAGACTTAGGTTGGATCATTGGGCCAACATTAATGGTATGAGCTTCAATGAGGCCAAGTGCCAGGTCCTGCACTTGGGCCACAATAACCCCATGCATCAC
>JAOQGH010000012.1:88225481-88346042 GCA_025769975.1 Gallinago jamesoni
CCTCCCTGGGCAGCCCATTCCAATGCCTGATAACCCTTTCAGTAAAGAAATGTTTCCTAATATCTAACCTGAACTTTACCTCAAAAAGTAACAAAAACTCAAGAACAGATATTGCTGTTTATCATATGACAATTTAAGATGTTTTAGGAATAGGAATATTCCAAAAGCTTTTTCCAAACTTTCACATGCCAAGTTCCCCTGAAGAGGAAATTATTTTCATCCACTTTCCAGTCACTTAATGCTTTGTATGAAATGCAGGCTTATGAGTTAGAATGATTCCACAGTTCTTAAACAGTGATAAAAATATTTTGAATGAAAATGCTTCTGAATAAGTTATTTTAAAGACTGATTACTGCTACTGGCTCTTATTACACAAACCTGAATATGCTATTTTAATGATCAGTATCTCATAAGTTTAAAATCAGCTTTTCAGAGGCTTTGTATCTGAGCAGTAAAAATTTCTTTATAATCAGTGAAAATAATTTGATTTTGTTTAAGTAGCTGAAGGAGATTTTGTTTTTCAAGTTGCTTTCATGATTCACAAGCCTTTGAATAATAAAAGAAAGGCATAGATGTAGAAAGTAAAGTTATCTAGGAGCAGAGGATCCAGGTCAATGAAAGGTTAGGAAGAGGAAGCAAAGTCAAAATCAAATATGCCTAAAATAATTATACTTTACAGATTTATCTTCTCTCTCCTCTAGTATTGTATTTCATATACAGGGTTTAAAGTGACTCAGAGAGGAGAATGCTAAAGGATACACTGACTGGAGAACTGTGCCAGTAATTAACGATCTTGGATCCTGGAGGCCTTATATGTGATGGCTTCCCCCTGTGCCAGGAACATTGTTCTGAAAATAAACGTTAGCCAAAACCTTTTTTCAGCTAGAGTTTTGATTAACATCTCTAATTTCTTCCAAGTAGCCTACAGACAGGGGAAGCATTAGAAAATTGTTTTTCCTAGTTTTAAAATTGACCCTTCCCTCCAAGATGCGTAGATAAGAGAAGTCAAAATAAGCTGTTTCATGTCTGGAGAGCAAGGAGAATTGGATAAAATGTCAGGTATCACATTTGTTCTGTGCACAGGGAACATAACCTCTTACTCCTGGGCTCTTCAGGGGAAGTACCACTGCATGCTTGACAAGAAAAGACCGTTGTTAGGGGCCAGATTCCAAATTATTGGTGGGATCTGCTGTCTCACTTAATGCTGTTGCTCTTTACGTTCCTACCCTGTTCATGTGGACTTTCTTAGGCAGATGCTGTCAGTAGCATGATGCTGGAATAAGAGATCCTTTGGTCTGATCCAGGTGCAGGTGTCTTGCCTTACAAAATATATCATCACTGTTTTTATTTTCTTCCACTGAGACAATGGCACTTGAACTATTCTGACAGAACACATAATGGTGCATTTTCCGTCTTCTCCAGATTTTTTTTCCCCACTGCCTGTGTGACAGTAAGCTCAATCATCTGAGAACTCACAAGGTGTTCTGAAGATAGGGTTTTTTTTGCCTTCATCTTAGAGCAACACCGGGAGTGCAGACTAATTTAGTAGCTGTTGTTCTGCTTTGTCTAATGCTCGGTGGTCTCAAAATCCGGCACTCTGTGAGCACAGAGACGATTCATACTTGTGGCATTTCCTGGTTAACCAGTGCTGTACCTTGAATCCCCACAGCTGGGTCTGCACCGCTCTTCACCTCCAGTAGCTTTTTACTTCTGTGCTCCTGGGCTTTCAGTTTATTCCCCCTGCAGTGGAAATGTGTATGAAGTCAGGTAGTGGTCAATGGAATTTTATCTTTTTGGTAGTAAAATATTACATAGCCTTTAAAAATGAAAACTTTAAAAATAAAAAAGATCAGAGAGCTTTAAACTTTTTACAGTTGTTGGGATTAATCACCTTATGTTTAGTATTATAACTGATCATGAGATGATAAAAACAGGGTAGAAAGCTGCAAGGGAGACCAAAATCTGTTCCTCAGGTTTTTATCTCATGATGTCCTGTCATAGCAATGTAATCTCCTACCTTTAATGGTCAATCACATTGCCCTTTAAGTTGGTTTCCTTTTTTTCCAGATTGTGTAAACAATCAGATGGAATTCACAGAATCCTGTCTGTATTCGTTACGATACCAAATACAAAATAATAACCTTCCTGATTCTAACTGCTTACAAAACACCCCTTATGTTCGAGACAACAGAGGACTGCAAGTCCAGTCATATCTGAGGAAATAATGGCAAGTTTTTTACCCAGTGATGTATTTGTTTGAGCCCTCTTTCCATTACAGCACCTGGATCTATAACTTCATGTGATAAAATAAGTGTTATTCATATATGAGTGAACATAGCGTACTGTTCCTTCTTGTGGGACTTACCACTGTTACTAGGGGACTCTTTTCTTTTACTGGAAGCAGTTAGGAAAATCTCAGCAGGCCTTTGTACAATTATCGTGGCCCCTGGTTTCCATCTAGTGCACTTCCAGCTTTGCTGTTGCTAGCCAGTGGGAATTTAACAAACTACTTGGAAGGAGATCTGGTCACTGAGGCATCAAAATCTACCTTCTCCTCGCACACCAGAAGGTACGGATGGAGCCTGAAAGCTGCACTGTGCCTTTTCACACAGCGATCTCATCAGGGAGAGAGTCCCAGTGTTGGGACACAGAATCCAAAAATAAACACCTTTCACTGCTTTCATTATGGGGGCTTGTTGTCTTTTGTCCTTTTGTCTTGGCTCTGGAAATCAGGTGAGGTATCTTGCCTGCTTGGCCATGTATAGGAGAAACCGATAATTTGAACGGATGTCCTAAGTTTATTAACTTTCCCTGGCTGCCATGAGCAAAGGCAGGGAGCAAGCTCTCAAAACATCTCTTTTACTAGCACATCAAACCTATACATGTCTGTGACAGAAATATTTGAAAGCATGATTAAATGAAGTTGCCTGAGCCAAGCACATTTTGAAAAATAAGCACTGTAGTACTTCAATTTGCTGTAAATAGTAATTTACTTTGGTTATTTCCTTTAATTACAGCGCTCCATCTTTACACAAGGTTGTATTTAGGAACAAAGGGACCAGTGTCAGTGTAAGGTGTATGTTATAATAGAGACATTTGTATTAGACTTCAGGAGAAACCTACAGTGTACCCAGGAATTCTGTGGCTCTTGTGACCACCAACCCTTCTCTGTTTTTGTTAATGTATTTTTTTTTTTAATGTTTATGTGCTCATTTAGGCTCTTTCTGGTTCTGCTATGAAGTTTGTTTGACACTTCAGCTATTACCACACACTGTTCTTACTTTTCTCATAGGCAATATTAGGATAAACCAGAATTAGAATAGCCTCTCCTCAATAATATAAAATATACAGATTTTAAGGGAAACAATGAAACCCCAAATTTTTAACCTAACAAGTGTTACAAATGAGTGAATTGTTCCAAATTTTTTTACAAAGAAACAGGAAATCAAGTTATCTAGCAAACCTATTTATACACAGCAGGTAACCCTGGGTTGCAGGCAGGACTAATAAACAAAGAATGACAACCTATTTCTTTTAATGACAAGCTGACATATTTATTTTTATTATTTCACAAAAGTATTCACCAGACTCATCTGTCACACTAAAGCCCCATTCTCCCTCCGTGCAGACAAAGCATGAAGCCTTACCGCACCCAGGTTGAGTGAAAAAATAAAAATGAAAACCAGCATTTTTGGAATAAAAAAATATTTGAGGGCCTGCAGTATACTGTGCTGGAACATAAAATGTAAGACTTTTTTTTTTTTGTCTGAATAAAGTTTTATGTTGTTTATTTTTGCAAAGTTAAATTACAGCTACAGAAAGTGATTTTTATACTAAAAAATGGCTTTATGATATGCTTACGTTGAATTTCTACTTTTTCAGGAACTGGAATGCCATTTCCTATAAAATCTGACTGACCTTTTTACCTGAATAAGACACTTCACAATTTTTAGAGCATTAAATGAAACAGTTCCTTTAGAATTGATAGACTCTCTTATAGTATTTAGAAACTGCAATAATGAATTTCAGATACAAACTAAGGTAGCATAAAATGGGCTTAACGTTTTCCAATAATAGCATTTTATACAAGAAAAGTGAGAACTCAGTTTTGCTCAAAGAAACAGTCACCTCATTTTTGCCAAATGCACATTTTGTTGTCATTTGTGTAACACTAACATGGATATATAAAATAATTTAGAGTGTCTTGAACTAGAATTTAGAGTAGCTCAGATCACAATTTACTTTCTGATCTTGGACATGCAGACACTGTGTATGCAAATATCACACTGGAAAAGAATGAATATCTGTAATATCTGTTTTGCATGTCACTTAATGGAAAGCCTATTAATTAAATCCTTCAAATGAAAATGAGTTAAGCCATGGAATGTTTAAACCACAAAGATTTTTCTTTCACTGTCCATTTTTCTTTATATTTTATGTAGATGTCAAACACATGTTCTGAGAACTTAAAACCCCTAGAAATGTAATGGTAACTTGGAATCTGCAAGAAATTCAGGTCTAGGACCTAAAAAAAGAAAATAGAAGGATGATGTAATGTGGCATGGTTTTGTATGCTCATGTGTATGTGTTTTCTTTCTGCCACTAATAGCAGCTGTCTGGTTATGGGAAATATGTTAATGAGAAAGGAAGTTTTATGCTTGTTACAAGAATTAAGTTATAATAGCTAGAGGATAAAATAAGGACTTCTAACTTTATAAAGTTATCATTAGTTTAATAAAAATAATTTACGTACTATAGGACCCCCATAATTACAATAAAAATGAAAATAAATAGGAAAAATATTTTTAAATGCTCCCAATCCCACATTTTAATTTAGTTCTAAATGGATCTTTCAGTTTCATGTAAATGCTGCTTATTTTGAAGAGGTAGCCAAGTGACTAAACATTTAGAAGTCCTGGGGATTTTTTAATGTTAGCATTACATATAAACCCATCTGAGAATGGATAACAATTTTGCTGACACAAAAGCAAAAGTAACCTATCCATTTAAAATTATGACACCAGCATCTGCTTTATTAAATGCTTGAAAACATCTTACGTCATGTCCATATTACTTGCTTGAAAATGTGCAGGTTTTGAATGTGAGCTAATATAAAGACACTGTCACAGCCTCTTGTATGAATTCAAACTTTGTGGAAAATACAGACTTTCCCCTCCCTCACCCCCCGCCCCCAATATGCTTTCACTCAAAAAAATTGCACTATTTTAGGTGTCCTCAATCCTGCCAGGTCCCTGCACAGTGTTTTATGATACCTGCATTTTATGGGAAAAAAACCAACCCAAAATGCCAACATAGTTTTTACATTACCATGGATATACTAGAAAAGTGCCATTATTGAGTTAGCTACCTATTCCTGTTCATTCATGAATGAATAATGCTAGAATTAACATGAGCTGTAGTGCATTATTTATTATTTCTCTGGGTTTGATGCTTAGCAGAGGTGTTAAAGGTCTGATGCCTTTTAAATGTAATTCATTTCCCTTTGTTATGTATTTTGCTGGCTAAAAGAGTTACTTCACTTTTCTTTTGCTATTGGCATTTTGGGGTAATACTTGTTAAAATTAGAGTAATATTAAAATTATTTCAAGTTAATAGTTAAATAAATAGAACAATTTGTTAAAAGCATGCAATTATTTAATGTTAGTGAACAGATCCTGAGGTACACTTGAAATCTATGTATTTACCTAATGTCTGCACTTGTATCATGAAAATGAAAACAGAATTATGCTCTAATGCCTTTTTGCTTTGAGTTTTATTTCTGAAAGTTCAAAAACTAGCAAGAAAGCATCCAGGCTAGAGGGCTGGCACTATCAGAGTAATGGGAAATACATTCACAGTAGCACAACCCTGTCCAAAGATTGTTTGTTCTTGTTTAAACAAGATTCTTATTTATGTTGTTAAAGACACAAGATTAATATTTTATGATTCATAATACATGGTGTTGAAGGTTGGTGAACCAGGCAGTAAACCAGCCATTTCCTAAGAAGCATTTTCAGCACAAGCAAAACTGTCTGAATGTTGTTCAAAAGAGGCTGTTCACGTGGATCTGAACAGGAGAGGTATCCATACAGAAATTAGAAGTACTAGTTACAAGCTGGGAAAACACCCTGTCTAACTGTAAAAATCTATCTATTGTGTATCAAAGCAAATTGAACAGAGAGATTCTTACAAGCCACTGTGAGAATGCTTTCTCACCTGTGGGTATATCTGATTATCAGCCTTCTAGTTATGAGGGTTTTGGCAAGACTTGCAAATTCCTGCCATGACTTCTGTCGACTCAAAACAAGCTGTTGGCTAGTGCTCTTGGCAAGCTTAGCTTTTGCTGTGAGGCTTCTGCAAAAAAATGTTTCGGTCCTTCATCATTTAGGAGAACAACTGCTTCCCCAAGGCTTCTGTCTGCAATTTGAGTTGATGTGTCTCTTCTGTAGAGGTGCCATGTGACATGTCTCACAACCACCTTAATTTGAAACCACAAACCATATTTTCAAGGGTTTTCACAATACTTCTGAAGTTTCCTAAGCATCTCATTGCAACTCTCCAAATTGTAACTTTCTGAAGAACATCCTTAAATCGTGGTCATAATCCCTACACGAAAACCCAAAGGAACCAAAAGTACAGGTACACAACCTGCAGTGGGCAAGAAAAGCTGGGCAGAGCTAGAAGGACCTTTCTTCTCTGAACATTCATAAGATCCTTCATAATAGCACTGAACAACATTTAGTACCACCACCCTATTCATTTCTCCTTGGATAGTGACTAACAGGTACTTTGGCTCACATTAGGTTTTGTACTGTTATTAGTGAACACTCTAAACTTAAATAGCAGTTGTGAAATCCAGCCATTCTGCAACTGAGCATGTGTCCATGCGGAGATAGGCAGCTGGTTAACTACGCTGCTTGATTGGACTAACAGGACTTGGTAGAGAGCTCGTCCAGTGTCAGCACAGCGGAGTACCACAGCTCACTGCAGTGGTTCCTGCACTGCCCAGAACGTTCTCTTTGAAGCTTGGCTGGGCATTTTTTGCCCGTGTTTCAGGATCTGAACACTTTCTTTCGCCCCCCCATCCATTAAGTCAATATTAGAAGCCAGCGCATTAATCGACAGTTATTAAATGCACTGATGGATCCATAGCTAGACTACTCTGAGCCTGTCTTCTGTAGAAGGAGGTACAAGAAGGAAAAGCACATTTCACAGTTATTAAATGCCTGCTAATTTCAGAAATGTAAGCTGAGCAGCAAAGATTAGGAAGGAAAAGAAAAGCAACAGCCACAATTTAGGTCTGGACAGTTTCATCCCCTTTTTTATAATGGCCAAATACTTAAACCAACAGTAGTTTTATTTAACTCCTGTTTATTCTAGTGACAATTATGAATGTAAGTAGAGACTAGACAATGAAATGTTTGTCTTCAGGAAACAGTCTGTGTGGTTTGAGTAGGATTGTGTTGCAACTTGTTTCCCTAAGGCTTCAAGGACCTCTCACCTAAAACTAAGGTAAAGTATGACACTGTAATGAATTAATAAAGAAATTTAAACTACCTAATTAATTAAAATCCTGGAAAATTAGTATTAAAATTGCATTCCTTGCAATAGTAAGAAGATTATTTACAGGTTCTTTCTATTCCATATTAAAAGAATAAACTGCTTTAATAGCAAACAAATCTTGGCAAAAGTACTTCCCACAGAGTATTTAAATTGTGTTGTTGCACTGAAATGATTGCACATGATTGGAAAAAATCTTTTTTTTAAAATCCACATGATCATTTTTGTATGTGTGCATGATTTATTTTTCTGACATTTTGGAGGTGCAGAATGCTTAGTGGTGACCAAAAACCCCACCCAATCCGTTCCCAGCAATCCAAAACATGCACTGAATTAAAAACCAAACCAAACCAAACGACCTTGTAATTAACACCCATTAACAAAACAAACAAATATCCAAACCAACAAACCAGGGACTAAGCACTAGAGGGCTGAAGTCAGCATCCTAAAGCATATTTGTGCGCCCTGCATCTTGTCATGATTGATGCGTTGCACTCATGTGGCATTTGACAAACGTTGTTTTGCAGGTACTTAGCACGATGACAAATTAACAAATGGAATAAATGGATTACAGAACATTTACATTGTCATTTATGCCTTTTTTTCCCGTGCAGTCTGGACTACTACAAAGTAATCTGAGGCTAGTTGCAAAGAGATATACAAGCTTTACAAGGTGCAGCATGCAGCTGGGTGATTAATGCAGAAAGATTAATGAACATAATTTTGAATCAGTAGCTTTTGTCTTATGCTATTTGCTCATTTTGTTATTAATAGGCACTGAAATTGTGACCCTTATTTCATAAATCCTCAAAGGGCTGGCCATGGGCTGCCACAGATAGCATTCTTGAAGCATCTTTGAAACAACCTCTGATAAACAGGGACAAAAGAGACAATCACCCAGGAGCAAACATCTGAGAAGGAGGGTAAATTAGCTTGGGTGACGGTCCACTCTGTCATGGCAGCAGTGCTCCTGGCTCCTCCATACGCTACTGATCGGGCACTGTGAATCTCAGTGGGCTATTGCTGAAGTGGCCTCAGGTTTGAAATGACATACCGGGGTGTCTCCCAACATTTTTATGGTGAGGAAACGACAGGAGTAATTTTTCACATGCTTCATCCCTCGAGAAAGATGACTGCTGAGTAGTGATGCTGCCTTTGTAGACAGTGACCAAACGTGCTTCTTTCTGGGAGACACCTCATGGGATCTCGATGTTTCTGCTAGACTGCAGAGGCTTCTGCAGCATGAAGGTGGCCCTCAGTTCAGGTGCCACCAGTGCGTGGTGCTAAGCTGCTGCAGCTGTATTCCTGCTGTCCAGCTGTATTCCACTGCACTGTATTCCTCCTCTCTCTTTCTCATTGTGTCATAAACTTGTTAAAACTTGGTTCATCCGCTCTCCAGCACAGACAGCAGAGATCGTGATCCTTAATATTTTCTGTGGATGCTTCTCTTTGTCCTGTTTTGGATGAGTAAAAAGAAAGGCAATTTGCACCAAAAGTGTTTTGCGCTCACTCTTTTTTTTAAGTTTGATTACTTAGATGATGCATGGTAATTTTTGATGTGTAGTAAATCTGATGTGTACTAGGAAACGTTTGATCTTATACAGCAAGTTCACACGTGTCAGTTGAGCTGTGCTAACTGCCCAATTTCGTGTTCTTTGCCTGTGGCAGCTATATAATGGTTCAATTTAGCCGGCCCTCAGAGAAAGCACCTGCAGAGATTCATTGTACCACGAACCGTCTCACCCCTTACAGGCATGCGAAGCTGTGAGCGAGTTCCTCAGTTTGACCACCGCAGTTTGCTGCATGCTTGTGCTATCTTGGGTTAGGATAGATATATCTGTGGGGAACATACTGAAAGCCAAAGGAGAGGCTCTCTTCAGATACGAAACACAACACCTTGCAGGAAGAGTTCCTTCTGGTGCTGTTCACGCCCTGGGAGAACATAATTGCCTCCCACTTGCCTGTATGACTGCCCGAGGACACATTTTCAGTGGTGGATAAGTTGCCCATTTGTGGCTGCTTGAGGTGTTGGTGGGGCAAGCCAAAGGCTGGGAGTGTTATGAGGCAACTGGTGTGAGTTACAGGGGAATGAATTCTGGAACTGCAGATTTGCAACCCATTCTAGGAATGCTAAAGAAGCGCTACTTCTAAAGACATTTTGCTACATAAATGCACCACACCCCGTCTGGGGTGCAAAGGGGGAAAAGAAAAGAGGGAATGAAGTAATAGATGAAGGAGTGACAGCAATTAAAGGTTGCAACAGACACTTGTGCCTTAGGGGGCATGGGTGGCATGAGCAGATCTGAGGAAGGGAAAGAAGGAGAGTTAAAGGAGGTGCGTTAAGCTGTATGTAAGAGCTGTGATTCTTAGCTTAAACAGCTAAAAATTTAATATGTTGAATGAAACTCAACGACCAAAGTACTCCAAGGCACTTGTATGCATTAAAATTCAACGAGGAAAAGAAAGAGTAAAAAGAGTGATAAAATAATACTAAGAGGGTGGTGCTTCTCAATCAACATTACCTGTGAAATACATGCCTGAAAGCAAGCTCTGGTAGTCAGAAAATAGAAAATAGAAAAGCAAATCTGTATGATCTTCTCTTCACATTTCAAATAACACTTGGTGGAACAGACAAAATAGAGATTGACAGACAGGGCCAGCTATAGAAAGAATTAAAGAAAATTCAGTTGAAACAAGAACAGAAGCTTAAAACTTGTATTTAAGGATGTTGGAGATTTTATATTTGGATCATTACAACAGCAAGTGTTATATACTTAGAATTGGCTCCTATGATGAGACAAGGCTCCTTCAGAAAGCAGAACTCACAGTTCTCTAAAATAAAGTGAGAGTATTTTTAAACTAACTGATGTATGATCTATGTGAAATGTATAAGTTAACATGTTTTTCCTAAAATTCTGGTTTGTGGTGACATTTGTAGGAATTTTAAAATTTTCCAATAGAACATTATTTGGAAATGGAAGTGGCAAATCAATTTACAGAATTAATTCCACTTTTGAAATATGAAACTTAATAAAACATCTGATCTGAAGAGTTAAGAAGAATTTAGAATGACATCCCTCTCTATCATCAGAACATTTAGGACATTGTTTCTTGCAAAGTTGTTTTCTACATGCCAGATTTCATCTGGCAAGTCATATATTCTGCAAGAGTTAAAGATGGTGCACGGGGACAAAAGGAGCACTTGAGGCAGAACTCTAGCTGGTACATATAGGGACAAGGAAGGTGAGTAGCTAGCACTATCTCTACTCTTCTGGTGAGTTGTAGGCTGACGTGAGTAACAGTCCCCACAGAATATACAATTCTGGCTACCTGTTGAGATGATCCAGCTTCTCTGTGTTGAAATGTTGATCTTTTGCATGTGGAGTTCTGAACTTCCGCAGACAGCAGTCACCAAGAATCTGGTCATATTTCCACATATGGGAGCAATATATCCATGCTAACCAAGAGGTGACAGCCTTTAGTCCAGGTGCAGAACTACGCTAAGGCTATGTTGGAGTCAATGCCCAAGCTAGACCTCCTCATGCATAGTGCCTGTTCAGTTTAGCTACATCCACAATGACCCATTGGATTCAAAACAGGTACTTCAGCTAACTAACTCAATTAAGCATGTGTGGAGAAAGTAAAGACACATTAAGTTCAGTCAGAAGTGTAACAAAAGGAACAAAGGCTGTGAGATCTTCAAGAGATTAGCCCTGTAGCTCACAAGGAAATCTTGATTGCAGAGGTGACAGTAGAGGAGGGGCTTTTGGATTGCTCCTGAGTTTCTTGAAGCATTTGAAAAGTTGCCTTGACCATGCTGGAGTAATTAATGGGACTTGGCATTTCTGTGAGTGCTTAACTACAGATTTATGCATGGTGAAGCTCACCACTGTCCAAATGTACCTGTAGGGCCTCAGCTAAAACCTTTGAAGTAAGTATCAGTCTGACTGACGTGAATGAGAGGTGGATCATGCCCTTAAATATTTCTGGAAAGCCCACTGTGCATATGGAGAAATATTTTCTTGCTAAGCTGACATTTTAAAATTAAACAAATTTTTGGCTTCAGGCCTTAAAGGAAATGGGACAACTTTCTTCCCACATATTATTTTTTAAAGATGCAAAAAATAGGTTTAAGCTTCGTTTTATTTTAAAGTGATTGTGTGTCTTTTTTCAGACTTTTCTAAAGCACCCACTCAAAGAACAAAAAATACCCCAAGTCCATTGATGGAAGAGAAAGCATCAGAAATTACTGACCTGAAATGTTTTTGAAAGTTTTAAGTTTGGAAAGCAAGGAACAAATGGAAACTCTTTTGCAACCAGAAGAACTATTATTTTGCACTGTATGCCAATATGTGGGTGTTTGTGTGTGTCAGAGCTCGTCAGGTAGTTATTGGGATTGTATTTTCCAAGCATGCCTATGAATCACTCAGAAACAAATCCAGATTTCTTCTACTGCTTTGCTATTTGTAAGCATAAATTGAACAATCTGGGTGACTAACTTTCAGACTACAGAATGTCTATAAAGTGATTGCTGCAGTGTGTCACCACTGGCCGTTCACAAAAGGTGGTTGATTAACAATTTTATAGTGTAAGCTTTCAGCTTGGAGAACTGAAGGTTTAAATGAGTTCGAACAACGAATATCAAATTAAGTCAGAATTTAACAGCAGTTAAAGGATCTGAATTTCAACTCCTGTTGTGAGTCTCCATCTAATGGGAAGCAAGTGTTGCATACCTTCTGTAATGTCAGTAAACTTTTGCTCATTTGAATTGTGCTACTGAATAAAAAGAATCACTTCTAGGAGCTACTCACCATCCGTTTAGCAGGGACCAGTGTCAGTTTAGTGCATAGTGTTCAGAAGTGATGTTTTCATACAATTTGGTTGATAATGAGTTCTCTTGGGTGTGAATTCAGAATGTCTGGGGAAAAAAAGGATTGTATTCATGTGTGCTTCTTGTTACTATTCTGTTATAACTGATTGTTGCTAGTCCAACAATACTGTAAAACAAATGGCACTATTAAAATATGTCAGGGATAGATACCAAAGGACCTTTGGAGGAGGTTAGTCCTTGCATGCCCAGCCTTTATGTATTGTTAACACCTGGGTGATGCCTGAGGCATGCCAGCCAATAATTATATGCCTTCATATTTCTTTCCTGACAGTCTGTCATCATTAGTGCTAACTGTGAGTTAAAGAGAGATTCTTTGTGCCTACCCTTTTTTCCTGTACCAAATTCTACAGTATCTTCTGCAAAATCATACTTATTTCACTAGCAGGTTACATAATGGAGTTCATTACCATCCTTTTGCATAAAAAAGAAAAATAATGCTGTGCTGGATCTTCTGAACTACTTACATGACAGCTGCAGAACAGACTATTTGAGCAAACACATAGCAGAAAGTCATTTGCAATTAAAACATTTTTAATTAAGTTCCTAATGACCCTGTTTTGATCTTACTTTAGATCAGGACCATCATGGTTTGCACCTCAGAGAAAAGCAATAGCTAGGATTTGCATGTAATTCATGCATGGTCACTCCAGCAGTGGGATTTCTGTGAGAAGCAAGGAGTCATAAAACCCCCATGTGTCAGTAACAAATTAAATTTGGATTGTAACAGGGAAGTTTAGCGCTTTACATGAAACTGTAGGGTTGAAGAGCAGAAAGAATCAATAGGTCATCTGGTGTGATCTCTTGTACAATATGAGAATCTACTTCTGTAATGAGCTTAATAACTCGCTATTAATCAGTGCGTATGTTGCATCTGACTTATGTAGCTCTTACAGAAAAGCTCTCAGTCTTTATGTGAAGGCATTAAGATGTGGGAAACAACATGCCCATTGGTCATTGCTCCAGGATCATTCTTGCAGTTATCAACTAGAACCTTTCTCCATCTAAATTTCCTTGTTCTTAGCTTAGTGGGGTTTTTTTGTTTTGTGCTTTTTTTTTCGTTTGTTTGGGGTTTTTTATTTTCTTATTTTATTATGCCTTTCCTGATTTAGTAAAATTACTTTTATAGTCGCTATTTTTTTTCCATTTTGATATGTTGTAAGGAATTCATTTCTCACTATTGTTTTTCAAAAGCTGAGCAGATTTCTTATTTTAGCTATGCAAGGCATTTTCTTTGAGCTCTCAAATAATTGGGGTGACACTTTCTGTGCACCTCCAACATCTTTCTTGAAATAAGAACACCAAAGCTGGAGGAAGTGTTCCAGTATTAGCTTCATCAATGCTATAAGGGATAGCTAAAATCCCCTTGGCTTTGACCCATTTATTGCTCTTTGTGTATCTGAGGATCACGGATCCCTCTTCTGCTGTGTCACTGTAATGGAAACTTACCTTCACACATTTGTGTACTTAGCTGTCCTTAATTACTTCTCTTTTTTTTTGCCCCTGGATGCAATTCCTCAGCCTGTGGCTATGGTCAACACTTTTTTTTTTCCTAGATGTATTACTTTCATAGAACCATAGAATAGTTTGAGTTGGAAGGGATCTTTAAAGGTCATCTAGTCCAAGCCCCCTGCAATGAGCAGGGACATCTTCAACTAGATTATGCTGCTCAGGGCCCCATCCAACCTGACTTCAAACAGTTCCAGGGATGGGGCATTTACCACCTCTCTGGGCAACCTGTTCCAGTGTTTCAGCACCCTCATTGTAAAAAAATTATTCTTTATGTCTACTCTAAATCTTTCCTCTTTTAGTTTAAAACCATTACCATTACTTGTCTTACCACAACAGACCCTGCTAAAAAGTTTGTTGCCATCTTTCTTATAAGCCCCCTTTAAGTACTGCAATAAGGTCTCCTTGGAGTCTTTTCTTCTTCAGGATCAACAATCCCACTGTCTTCATAAGAGAGAAATTCCATCCCTCTCATCTTTTTTTGTGGTGCTCCTCTGGACTGGGTCCAACAGGTCCATGTCCTTCCTGTGCTGAGGGCTCCAGAGCTGGACACAGCACTCCAGGTGGGGTCTCACGAGAGCAGAGTAGAGGGGCAGAATCATCTCCCTTGACCTGCTGGCCACAGTTCTTTTGATGCAGCCCAGGACGCAGTTGGCTTTCTAGGCTGTGAGTGCACGTTGCCGGCTCATGTCCAGCTTTTCATCCACCAGGACCCCACAGTCCTCCTCAGCAGGGCTGCTCTCAATCCCTTCATCCCCCAGCCTGTATTGGTAGCAGATGGCTGCATAACTGTTTAGAGTTTGGCAGGGTATCTGGGCTGCCCTTCTCTCAGTTTCATTTGCCATTCAGCTAGGATCAATGACAGCTACAGATTTGATTAAAATCTTGAGTAGCATCAGGCTAAATACAGGCCCTGCTGGAAACATCTGCTGCTGTAGGTGATTCCCAACTTTTTGAAACTTGTCTGTGAGCCATTATCCTCAAAGAATCAAATCAGTTTTTTGACAAGATGTACTTTCCAATATAGTCTGATGACTGGTGGTAGTATTAATATTCTTATCCTTTAATTCTTTGTGATGTAAATCTTACATGACTTTTTCATTAATCTATCCTGGATTAATACCAGGATCGTCGGTCTTTAGTTATGCAGGTCATCTGCTTGCCCTTCTGTTGAGAGCTTTCACAAAATTAATGCTGTCTAGGCATCTGAAATCATTCTGCTATTGTAAGCTGTACTGGAAATGAGTACCAGCCATTTCAGCTAATTCTTATGGATTTCTTGGCTGAAAATTATCTGAATTTTCTGTTTTTAAGATATT
Source organism: Gallinago jamesoni (assembly GCA_025769975.1). Classification (NCBI taxonomy): domain Eukaryota; kingdom Metazoa; phylum Chordata; class Aves; order Charadriiformes; family Scolopacidae; genus Gallinago; species Gallinago jamesoni. The sequence continues at coordinate 88,240,758 of JAOQGH010000012.1, forward strand.
TATCTCTTGTGGGTGTTGTTCAACATCCTTCTTAATTTCTTACAGACCTCAAAGTACTGCAATGCCCTGCAGTCTCATGCATCATCCTTTTTATTGTCTCAGCACCTGCATTTCTCGGTGACAAAGCCTTAACTCTGGTTTAGGTGTAAGAATCAGCAATTGTTCATTTCTTTCCCTTGTGATTCATAAATACTATGAGAACAATCCATCCCCTGGCTTGCAGGTGTAATTGTCATTGAGTTCATCAGAACTTGTGGCAAAAGCAGTAAATGAGTTGTTGAGCAAGATAACATCCTCTAGTTGATAAAGGGGCTGAATGAAAGAGATCTCTTACTCTCTACAAAACTTACTTTTCATTCTGATGGAACTTGCAGCTATAGTCTGAACAAAATAGATCACAAACATGTAATTTATGAATGTCTGTGCTTGACATCACTTGATGTGTGTATTATACTAAAGCCACTATTATCAATGTGTTTCAGAATACTTGTAATGCATTGCTTGGTTTTAATACTAATCTAACACAGTTAAATGTATTTCCTAAAATTAGAGTTCTACATAATTTCAGTGGAAAAAGAACAGATAGTCTCAGTAATTATTGCTGAAAACAGTCCACTGAATGTTTAGGAGCGAACAAAGTAGTACAAATCTATAGAAAAGTATTTTCTAGTAGTAATATTTGTAATTTCTTTGTAAGACTAGAAGCATGCATATTTTTAAAATGTCAGGTTATTTACAAACAACTATGCCTGACTATTATAAACATTTTCTTGAGATATACTGATGCCAGTTAAATTGGTGTTTGTTGAACAAGTGAATCAACTGCAATGATAAGAACTAACGCTAATTTAGTTACTGTTTTGAATGCACTGTAAATTCAAGGCATAAAAAATACATCTTTGGTGGAAAGGAATAAAAAAATATATGAGGAAAACCCATGCAATTAAATGAAAACCATAGGAAAAATATATAGAAAAAAGGTATGTTTCAAAGAAAGGTTATGCTTTTTGGCTCTGGCTAATACAACATTGACTCATCCAGGTTATGAAAAATGTTGCATGAAATCATCCTGTAATAGCAGAGGAACAGATACCTACTGGTGATCACAAATGTGCACAAATACACACAAACTTATGTATATCCACATGTGCAGAGTAAAAAACAATAGCAGCCCTAAACATTACTTCAGTGTGATGCCTGGAAAATATTTTGTCCAAGATGTGCTGAAATTGTCTGGGCAACTTTATACTAATCATGCCCTGTTCTTACATGTTTTATGAAAAAAAAAACCCACAGGAAATTGTATGTATGCATCCTCTTCATGCCAACAGTCGGACAAAAGACTCAACTTGCATCTTGAGAAACCTCAGAAATGCAGAATCGAATGACATTCCGTCACCCATTACATACACTTTACGAGCTGAGCAACCTGTATTAGAAACAGCATGTACTAGCAAATATTGTCATGTTATTTCTTTCTTGATAGGCTTCAGAAAAGTTTTCCGCAATTACTTTATGCAGAAGGGCAATGAAGACGACTAAAGTAACCATGAATACGGTAGCTCATATATTAAAAGTAATTTAGAGATGATTAACTTTACCCCAAAATAAAATCATCCAAAAGTAGTATCAGTACATAACATCTAGACAGTTAAACAAAAGAGGTGTTTGCAAACTGTTGAACAGAAAATTGAATTTGTTTAAGAACACTCAGTTTCATGGCCGAAAAAGAACTCTGTAAGCTATAAGAAAGAGTGCAATATATAAGGAAAGAGAGAAGTAAAAAAGTAAGATACTCAATCAGCATGAATATGAATAGCTGTGAATATAAATAAGAAAATTAAAACCTGCAAACTCTTGGTATCATTGCAATATCCATTCCCAATTGCTTTAAGGAAAACAGAGAAGATGGAAAGATTATACCAGGCTCTGAGAAAGAGTCACAGCGGCTTAAAAACATGAAACCAGCTAATATTAGCTAATCAGTTGAATGCTCATCCTGGACAAAATATGACAATGGCTAAAATAGTACTGAACCAAACGGGAGCATGAAACAGTGACACCTAAATTTTCACAGCTCCCACACAGCAGCTTCAGGACTAACTGCCCACTGCCTTCCCATTCACTGCCTTTCACATCCTGAAGGATTTACAATGAGTTCACTGAGAAAGTGCAGGATGAAAGCCATGAATGGACTACAGCATGCACTGAAACCTGCCATATGCCCTTCCTGCTGGTTGTCCACCCTATACACAAGGAGGAGTGCCCTCCAGGTGCACAGTAGTGTGATCTGAGAAATCCCTGAAGTTATGATGAACATGAGGACAATGATTTTGGTCCCACATAAGCAACTAAGGTAGAGTCACTGCGGGCAGGGATCAGATGGATTCTCCTGGTGGTGCTATGCTGAACCTTGTGCAGGTGGAGTCAAAGGACAGAACAGGAGTTGCTAACAATCATCCTGGCTTAGTGGAAGTAAATTTTTCAGAAAATACTTGAGTTCCCTTTTTCTTGGAAGAGATAACAAATCCAACTGATAAAAGCAACTGCGTTGCACTAGTGTAACTGGCCATCAGCAAGGTGACTTCAGACTTAACTGTTGCACAATGTTTTCAGTAAGAACCTATTACTAGGGCCAGAACAAGTATTCTTCCACAGACTAAAAGTTTGCTTGTTGACATATATATGTATGGAAGTATGAAGGACAATCAACTGCAGGTTGGTTCTGCAGCCCTCTGGGGTCCATGCATTTCAATCAACTTTCTGGAAAAAAATATGTTAAGAAAAGGATCTAAGATGTATATATAAAATTTTCAGACGATACTGAGACTTGTGGCTTGGTAAACCAGGGTAAATTAGTCAGTTTGAACTGCATGAGTTATTTAACTTTAGAGCAACCAAATAATAGGATATATTTTAATATGTCTCTCTTTTAATATATGTTTGGTACAAAAATGTACCCTGTGATAAAAAACATAACCTGTCAGACTTGAATATATCATTCACCTTAGCTTTTTCCACCACAAGCAGTGATATAGCACAAGCCATACATTTTGTCACAGACATGTCAAGTATGCTGCTGCCCAACTTTTTTTGTTTCCTGAGAAGAGTGAAAGGAGCAAAATAATAACCATGGTTATTTGCAGGCAAACCATTTGCTGAGAATAAACAGAGAATTACAGCCCAGCCCAGCCTTGCACAGGCCAGTTTGTAAAGTTCTGCCTTTTCTCAATGGGTATGTCTGGGGACAATAAATATCTCTCTGACTCTAAAGACAGGTTTTATCAGAGATCAAAATTGCTTAACTAGAACAAGATAATTCTTTGTATGGAGAGATCACTGATCTGTCAGGTGACCCATATTAAGTAAGAGGTTTTGAAAACAAATCTCTAAATTCCCCTCTTGTGCTCACTGTATCCTTACAGGACAAGATCTCTCCCTCATTTGCCCTTCAGACCTGAAATGGTCAATGGCCCTTAGTTTGCTCAAACCCCTTGCTTAGGAAAGTTGCTTTTCTTTCCATCATGCCAGAGGGAGGTCTGCTCCTTTCTGCACACGGGTTCCCTCCTTGTGCCAAATCTTTCCTCCCATGTCATGTCCCTTCCTTCTCATGCCCTAAAAGCAAAATGTGCTGATCATACCCAGGAAAGGTGCGGTTCTCATTCCAGAGAGTCCTCACAGTACAGCAACCAGTTCAAATTGCTTCCCTTCCTCCTGCCCAGCCCTCCTGCCCTCTTTAACAAAACATAATAAACGGTACTCACAGAATAAAGAGAACCCAAACCTGCACTATTTCTCTCAATCAGGCTGAGATTTTTTTATAAAATGATTCTTGGAATAATCCAACTTCTAACACTATTTATTGCAACAGGAGACACTATTCCTGTATTACATATAATACATGTATATTATATTTCATAAAATATAGTTCCACTAGGCAGGACATGCTGCATCCTGTCTGTTTCAGAATAAAAGATATTCCAGAGAGACTGCAGCTGAAAATATTGCAGACATTAAAACAAAAAGGAAGCAAGATTAGAAGTGGAAGTGCTGAGTACAACCAAGAAAATTAAAATGTAAGAAAAGAAGCGTGGTAAGAGAATATGAAAACAAACAAGCAAATATAAAGATCGTGCTGTATATAGATCCTGGGAAATATTACAGCCACTGTTTTAAAAGCATTTGTTTTTTTTTTAATGTGAATTATTTTCCACATGCATGCCACTATACATTTTCATTTTATTGATATTCTAACACTTGTGTTGAATAGCAGAAAATACAATATATAGAGTATTTGCAGAAAATAAGACTCTGATTCGTAGAGGAAATATGGAGAAAGTTACATGAGAAAGGTAAATCTACAGGGACTCTTTAGATCATTTATAGGAACAGACTCCAAACTGGAGTACTGCTTTAATGTTATGGGCAGGTCCTAAGGATACTGGCCATTCTTACTGGCAGGAATTACTGCTTTCTGCTCTGCACACTCTGGTGTTCTGCAAACTACAGCTGATGCTGGTAGGCGTCGTCCTTCTGCCAGTCTTTGCACTAGTTTTCAGAGGCTCATTATGGTTCACTCCTGCAGAGCAGCTTTAAGAGGAGAGGATCCTGCAACTTCTTCTTCCTTAACATCCTGTATATCATTTAGGAATATTACACTGTATTTCTATTTTGCATTTCTGTGATTTATAATCTCCTGCAAGGTTCTGTTGATATGTGAAACAGTTGCTACTGCTTCTTTTCAGGTTGATATTTCATCATTCAAATATTTTTAACATTTTTCTGAAGTTCATAATATTAGCAATTCTTCTGCTTGCATTTACAGCTCATAAAACAGTGAGAGAGATTTTTACATTCTCAATGGCCATACAAGATGTGAACTTTGAATGTAGTGATCAAATATTAAACACATTTTTACCTTTAATTTGCATAGACACTATGAATTTTAAAAATAATAGTGTTATGGTATGGAAAACATTATTTATTCATTTTTATTTTGGCATGTTTCTGAGCTATGAAGAAAAAATAGAAATCTCATTTGTGACATGAACTTAATAAGCTATTTCTCTGCATGGTTTTTAAACTAGTTGACAAAAGGAAAAAAGAAGTAAAAATTCTTTGACTATTCATAAAAAATGGATTTAATACATTAGCCATAAAATATTCCTTTAGCATTGATAGAACGTCTTGAATAATAAATACTTTTAGTTGTAAATAATATATTTTATTTCTAAAACCTCTGAACCTATTATACCCTCAAATTATCTGACCAGGGCTAACAAGGCTCAGCTGGTATCTCTCCACTGAATACTGGAAGGTCGCCTTTGCTGGGACTACTGGGAGTGAGCACGGCCTCTCTGGATGCACAAACAGAAGACCCCTCTGCCCGGGTTCTGCTGGCTCATTGCTGTTTCAGTTGCATTCTTACCCTCCCTAGCCCTGCAGGCAATGAAGAGCCCAGAGCCTCCCCACAACTGCTTCTAGCCTTGAGAAGGCATCACAGCTCCCTGAAGGTTGTTCCTCTCCCTGGATATGAGTAGGTGTTGCCAGAGAGAAAATGAATTACAGAATGGGCCATAACTACCCATCAGCAATGGGCAACCACAGAGGTGTCCTTGTTCACCCCAGTGCAATAAGTCACTGGGAGAGCTGACAGTCCCCTCCAGTAGGAGAGGGGGTATTTCTCCATTTAGGTAGCATTTTATTTTTGCCTTTCAGCTGGACTGACTTAAGTGGCACTGGCTATTTTGTTGTGGTGTGGCCACTCTGATGTCCTTCATGGGCAAAGGAGGGGAAACTCAGTCACCTGGATGCTAGACCCTGGCAGGAGGCAAGTTTGTGACAACCTGAGTGTGGGCACTGCCTCTTCTGGCTACAGGTAGATGGATAGGCAGCCTGGGCAGAAGCCTGCTCACAGCCACCCCAAAGCCATGGAGGAGCAGAGGCGGATGGCATGTAAATAGAACAGTTTACACAGAAAAGTTTAAAAATATGTTTTGGGTTCCTTAAACATTGTTGGGGAGTCAAAAGCCTTTAGCAGTAATAAAGATTACTTGTGACAAAGGAGTGCAGCCTGGAAGCAGGAAAATTAACAGTTAGGGATATGATTAGTTTTCACTAAGGACCTGTGACACTTTAATGTAAAGGTAATGCTCTAAAACTTTCAACTGATGTTTTTCTGATGTTGACTTTGCTCACTACCTGCACATTAAAGACAAAGGCTGTGTCCTGATCTCCACAGTAGTTTTCATGAGTTTTGCAGATGTTATGAGCCATGGGAGACACTCAACAAATCCATTTGAAGTTTTTAATTTTAAACAACAGGAGGCATAAATCAACCCTTAGCACTTACCTACCTTTGTTATTTAATATAGATCTTAATTGTTTAAATAATTGTGGGAATTCGTTTTATTTCTAGAGATCCTATGTGAGTCTGAAGGCATATTTTTTGACTATCACCATCTTTTAATTGTCCATTACTGTTTCAGATACCAAGGTCTATTCAGAAATAGGCTCAATTATTCACCTGAAAGTAATGAAAAAGACAAAAAAATAGTGTTCATGGAAATATCCTGGTATAATTCAAAATCCAAGAAACTCTCCTTATCATTCTGAAAACTTGTGTGTGTTCTCCTTCTTGACAAAAGAGCAAAATTTGTGAGCAAAATTTTAAACTAGCATCTTAAAGCAACTTGTTAACTGTTTCTCTTCTCACTGGTGTAAAATGACAGACATACAGCATCTGTAAATACTCATGAAGACCACATAGGTAGAAAAATTATCACATCAGTGCTTCACTTTTCAGTACTTTTTCTGTGTGGTGGTCATTTTTGAAGGGCAGTTAAGAGTAAAAGGTCTATCTTTCTATCTTACTGACTCATAGCTATATTCGGTGTAATAACAAAAATGTACTATCAGATTTAACTGTAAAGACTTTAGCTACAGTCTTGTATAAATTGAGTAATTGTGGGAAAAATAAGCAAGGATGGGATCAATGAAGTGAATTTGGGATTAGGAAAATAATACTGTGCTTCAAGGAGCATTAAAATATGTTTAGATTAATCATGGATTAACATGGTAAAAACTGAAAACCCATTGTTGCTAATCTCTTTGAACTAGACTGAGCTATTCTAAGCCATCACTTAACAAAGTTTTCATGTTTGGAATGAAGCAGGAGTTTTCACCATTTTTTTTGCTAAAAACCATTTAAAAAAAAAAAATACTGTGTTTGTTTAATGTGTTTGTTTCAGCAAAGGTTTCCTCAAGACTTAAGTAGAGTTTCATGTCAAGTGAAGGAGAGGAAAATGGATTCCAGCCATGGAATAATCCAGGTGAGGAACTGCATCTGGAAAGTGGGCAAGAAGAATAAAACTACGTGGTTTTATCCTGGGATAAAACGTGGTGGACCCTGAAATGCCACCTACTTAAACTGAAGCTGTGTATTCCCCTGCATAGAGTAGGGAAACGAATCTATATTTTGCAATTAATTAATAAATTGCTTTAACAACCTTTTTTTTTTTTTTTTTCCTGAAAAAGGGGTAGACAAACTATTCTCCAATTCCTGAAATTTCTGCACTTTTACAACACAAGCACAGCTGGTCAAATTAACAAATAGCATTAAAAAAACTGTGGTACTTAGGCAAAAAAAGTTTCTTAGAGAGCAATCATGTTACACTCAGTCAGCCTTTCCAAATGTCCTGGGTCAATATGGTAGGTACAGTTGCTGCATGCAGCAGAAAGACAGGAGGTGCAACTGTCTTTTTAAAAGGTACATATAGCCTGTTGACCCAAGCTTTTCTACGGTCTAAATAACGATCACTCCAATTATACACAAGAGAAATAATAGTGTAGCTGCTTTACAAACTATTTTTTGAACTAAGTCTATTCGCAAGACATTTACTAATTACAAATAATTTACATGTTTTGAAGAGTTTGTTATTTCATTGCTAAACTAAATTAGATCAAAGGTCAGGCCAAACTTAATGCCTTAATTCTTGAAGCCCTCAGTTTTTAACTCTAACTGATTTATTTATGGAGAAAATCCACTAAAATGAAAAGGAAAAAGATGAGAATGTAAAGATGTTTTTCTCCTCTGCTCTTTTGCTAGTGATCCTGGCCAGTAAGCATTAGGGATACTCCACCCTCCCAAGCTCTTTCAGTTTCCTACTCTGTAAGAAGGACTACTTCACAGCTTCTAATGTCCCGCATGCAATTTTTGTGTCAAAAAATTAGAGCTGGAAGTGAAGTAACCATGAGAACATGCACTGCTGTTGGAATGGATTGGCAAGCACAAATATGGGCTTTAGGAAAGTGGTTTGACAAGCCTGGAGCATGAAAAGGGGAACAAAAAGGTGAAATAATAATATTTTATCAATAATGTATAGTTAGGAGGGGCAAACAACTGTGCTTTTTTGTTTGTTTGTTTGCTTGCTTGATTGATTTTTGATGTCTCTCTTACCTTCCTGCCTCAGTTTAGAAGGATTTTTTAAAATTAAGTTGTTCTATGTTGTCCAAAGTGTACACACACAGACGCACACACAAAGAGATATCTTGGAAAACTTACTTTATTTAGAAGCGAGCTACAGAAATGTGCTTTAATAATATTTGCAGCTGTCCCTGACACACTGTGCTGTGGTCAGCTAATTTCTGGGCACTGAAGTCGTACAGCTCTCAGCTTCACGAGTGGAGTGTCCCTGGGCTGCGGTACAGCAGTTTGCTCCAGCACCACTTATTTCTTTGCCTGGAAGCGTAGGAGATAAAAGACTAACCTCAAGATGATAGTGCAAGTCAATAGCAAGGTCCTGAATGAAGTGGGAGACACCGCACTTACAGTCCCTGCTGGACAGCAGTCAATATCAGACATCACACTTAAACTGTCACAATTTGACCTGACAATCCTTTTTCAGAAGGACCAGAAATAGAGCTAGCCAAGTTACCTTGCATTTCTGAGGAAGGTCATGAGTGGGTCACTGGCAGATGGAATTGTGTATTAAAGATGTCTAGTATGGGTATAAGCATGAACATTTCTAGCCTGCATAAACATAAATGTTAAGATGCATAAGGGATTGTTACTGCCTAGCTGGAACAGGAGCACAGTTAAAAGATCTTTATAAGGAACAAAGAGAGATGTTTGCTCTGTTCGTGTGAAAAAAAAAAATTACTGGAAGGAAAAAAAAAAAAGGAGACTTATATAGTCAGCAATATATGTTCTAAAAATGCAATTTCCGGATTAATAACAAAGACACTGTTCTAGTTCACTAGTTCCTTTAGGACGTGCGCTTTTGACCCATGCAACATATTGTGCCCCATGGCTCTTAGCTGAACTGTGACTTAACTGTGCCTATTTTTTTAAAAATGTGTGATGTCTATTAAAACTAGCTGGTGCTTGTACCAGGACCCCAGTGGAAATGAAAGAGATGTCTCAGTGGACTGTCCATTGGTTAAATATTAAAGGATCAAACTTTAATATTTAAGTGTGTATGTAGTGTATTATATAAAACAAATTCCCATCTGAATATTTTAAGTTTTCTCTTTAATCTCGGGAAAGCCAGCGTTTCCACCCCTTAACTCTAATTAACCAGATAAAACAGTATTTCAAGGATATATCTCCTATGAAAAGAGTCAGGTTTTTCTGTGATTATATATATCTTTGCTCCAAGGCACTTATTAATTTGCTTAAAAGTCCATGCATCATTTCACAGATTGTTTTAGCACTTGTCATCTTATCAGTCCACGTCTGAGTAAGGCACACTTGAAAAAAATGTATTGAAAGATTAAGTACTCCAGCACGCTTGACATTATAAATATAACTGTCTTCATTTTATAAATGAATTTCCATAAAAACAGAGCAACAGAGAAGGGTGAGAGGTGATGGAGCACAGTGAAAGATGGTGGGCCTGACAAATGCAGCTGGGGAGGGAATCAGAAGCAGCAGCAGAACAGATACAGCTGGAAATCTTTTATCCCTCTGCAGATGCAGTACTCCTTGGCTCTGCTATTTTGTCTCTCATGTGCCAGGGATCAGGAGGAGCAGGTGCTTCGCAAGGGCATGGGCTGGTGGTGCAGCAAGAGAGACAGTGCTCCACGGCTGAGGGCTGCTGTCCTGCCCTACCCCAGCAAGGAAGAGAGAGCTGCCTGGTGATGGTAACCCACAGTTCCCATCACCCCAACAGGCCCATCACAACGAGATGGGTCCACAGTCAAGGCAAGAATGTGCTGTCCTTGAAATATCATAGTAGTCTGGAAACATCCAGACTAGTCATCCAGGTTAGTGAAACACAGGCCCTGATCCCCAAAGGTATTTCTTTGGCATCCTTATACACACACACACACCATTTAAGTACTCAAAATCTCAACCAAGTTACCACTTGACTGCATGGGTGTTTAAAACCTGTAGTTTAAAATCTGGGCAATCTGCAATGAATAGTGCAGCTCTGTGGACAGATATGTAACTTGACTTTGAGCAAGTTGGCTCCAGAAGTAACATACCTGCACCAGAGCTTCATTTCACCCAGGTGAAACCGTCACCCTACATGCTGAGATAGCTGCATGGGATCCAGGATCTGTCCACTGAATTGGTCAGGCAGTTGGACTAGATGGCCATTCTATGTCCCTTCCCACTGAAAAATCTATTCTATTCTATTCTATTCTATTCTATTCTATTCCATTCCATTCCATTCCATTCCACCATTTTACTTACTGGTTGCTTTGAGGTCAAGATTGGGCATATGTCATCCATTGTCACACAGATACGGCCCTCAACTGGCCTTAGCATACCAAAATAACCAGAATGTAGGTGGAGAGGAATGGTATTTAGGTCACTTAGAGCCTATGCAGAGGCAGATGACTAAGCCTAGTCCCACTTCTCTGCTCTTCAGCCTTGACTGATTTAGGTAGACCCTTGCTCAATTGATTTCTGATTTTTCTTTTTTTTTTTTTTCTTTTTTCAGTCAGTCCTTCATTCTCACCATTCACCATTGCCTGGGATGTTGTATTTGGGCTGAGAAATCCACGAGGTCACAGGGGGAATAAAAGTTAGCTTTGCAACATTTAAGTACCTTTGAGGATCTGGGCCCAAAGGCTTAATTTTACACCATCAAAGTCAGTAGTAGCTTCCGGAAGTTAAAATGGGAAATTGAGGTAAGAATGAGAATATGTTCTTTTATCATTTCTTTTTTTATAGTTTCTGTTGATAAAAAGCCTTGGAGTAGCATTTCTTCTTTGATGCTTCTGCTGTAAAATCAGAGTTCAAAGGAGCTGGTTTGGATCTGTACAATAGTCTGACATTCTATCCCTTTTCTTCAGTGGCAGAATCACATAAGCAAATTGGGCAATAGAGTGAAATAAAAAGAAGTGCTATGAAAATCTTATTAATTTTACTGGCTGCTTGGCGTACTGGAGAAACTTAGCCAAGGAATCAGAATTTGCCAGCTTGAGTGAAGGAGTTGCACCATTGTACTACGCAGGCAGAGGCATGGAGAGGCAAAAGGGACAAACTGGAAAAGTAGGAAGCAGATAGGAAGAAATGCAACATAAAAGCAGCTCATTTTTTTGTTAAGAAGATGAACTTTTACCTGAAAAAGTCAGTATGAATCTTTGTGATTTTCCCTAACATAAATGAAATATCCACATACGATCTAATATGCAGCTACTTCTTTTGCTTACAATTAAATGAAGCAGACTCAAACTATTGATTTGGTGTAGTAGCTTTTCTCTGTACCTGTCTGAATTGTCAAAAGGTTCAGCAGAAGGTTCAGAAGGTTTTGTTATGGAAAATTGTGAAATAATCTTCTGTTAGGAAAGTTTCATCCTGGTCTGACTCTGGTAGATTAGATAATGGCTATTTAAGTCTTGAACTGAAATCTGTCTAATGTAATTAGATGTTCACACTCTCTGTAGAAATTGTTGTATTTCTCTGTATTGCTGTAAGCTCTTGGTATCAGTGTTATCTTGTTTCAAGGGAAACCATGCATGACATATTTTCTGCATAAGAAAATACTTCCTTTTATCAGGTTTAAAAATTGTTGTGTCTCAGTTTTATGGCAGTTCTGTTTACTCTTATATCTTGTTCACTGCAATTTTGCCCATTTAACGACAGTTAAATTATTCTATTGAAGGAGGGATCAGAGAGTGGTGATACTGAAACTCATTATCCATTGACTAGGTTTGGTGAAATGGTTTGTCTGCAGGCAGGTGTACCCCAAAGACATTTTGATTAAACTTTTCCTGCAGTTTTTCCTATTCATTTTTTTGAAAATATTTGTTTGAGGGGATTTTTTTTTCCCCCTGTGTTTGGAAAGGAGGAATATTGAGTTCAGATCTGAAAAAAATTATTTGTCTCTGAAGAATCAGATAAGTCAGAGAGGAAAAATGAAGGTGGATATTAATGGAAGAAAAACATCAGATGGAGAAGAAAGGAAATGAAGAAAGCAAGGTGCATCAACATGAAGAAGAGTAAAGAAGTCAGGACTGAGTGTATTCACACTGTATTGAGTAGAAAGCAGAAGTTCCTTCCACAGGCGAGAGAAGCAGATACCCCAAAGCACTGGTAGACAGTGTTATTAATAGGGAAACTCCTAAAATTTCCTTATAGTAGGACACATTTTCTGGCAATGACATAGGGTTTTTTTCCTTTTCCTTCTTAGCTGGGGGTCAGGGGCTCAGACAATGTGAGTGAAGAGAAGCTGGGAAGCCATCAGGCTGGAAAGCACAGAAATCTGGGTACTCTTGAGTTTTGCCTGATTACTAGCTGAGATTCTACACCATTTTTCTAGTGGAACAAGTTTTGTTATCAGTGATTTTATTAAGGACTTGATACACAGTGCGAGCATTTCTTCCTGTGAAGATGCTTAAAGCTCCATATGCTTGGGAGACTGTGACTAAATTTGTGTGGCAAAAAGTGCCCTGAAATTTTGTGTAAAAGCTTGTCTTTTTTCTCTTAGTTATGACTATGTTCTTAAAGAAGGGACACTTTTGCAGCAAATAGGCTATAGTGATACTTGTGTACTTGAGTCCAAACTATACAGTGGCATATATTGCAAATACTAATGGCAAGCATAAAAGACTGCAGCTCAGTCACGCTATCATGTTTAGGGTTACCTTTTCAGATGTATTGAGTGGAGAAAACATGCATTATTAAGAGAGGCTTTGAATAATTGTAGTGTTGAGTGGGAGCCCTTCACAATTTGTTAAAGGTCCTGGTAGCTTCCAACAAGATCAGAATAATCAAAATGTGGAATTTCTGTTTTGATACACAGTACACTGAAAAAATAAAAGAAACTTGTCAAAGGTTTAAATTAATCTATTCTAAAGAGGAAATGTATTTTTAAAATGAGTTGGTTTAGGTATTCCCAAATTCTGTAACAACACAAGATCAGTCCTTTGCAATTTTGGGGCATGTTGCTTTTGGAAAGAGTGAGCAATCAGACTTGTAAGTATAAGCTGTGGAATTTGTGCAACTATGAACTGAAAAGGTCTCTCCCTTAATTGAATAATATATTGGTAATTTGTTATGAATATTCAATTTTAATGTTGCCTTCATGGACTTGTGTTAAGTTTTTCATAAAGAAACCTGGGGATTTTAATGAGGTCTCCCAACCTCAACAACAGGAAAAGTGTCACTAGCAGATTAATAGCTGGAATGCAGCTGGAAGTTCCCTCTGCCTGTCAGTAATTTAACTGGGAATTTTACTAATCTTCAGCAGTTTTAAAGTACTATGCAGCCAATAGTATACAGCTAGAATTAGTAAAACCTATGAAGAAATTCCACACTGTGTGATACACATAATAAGCTTAAACAGATTTGGCTTAGAATAAGTTGTTAATTGACAGCATATGACTGCCTAAAATCACACAGCTGCTTTGCAAACCATTCAGACAAGCAGTTCTAAATTAATACACATCTAATTCATTATTTATGTAACAAATTATCTCCTTTCACAGTTAACAATAAGGAAAAGCATTTCCAAATGGGTCATCACTGTAGCTGGCCATAGACTTATGTGGGATGCCATTTTCAAGGGCTGGAGAGAGTTGGCAACTGCTTAGAAAAAAACTGAGTTCATATTGGAGTTGGCCCTTATTTCACATCTCAAAAGGAAAGGAGCATAAATAAATAAATATTTTTCCAACTGCTTAGCTATATTTATTTTCTGCTGCCTCCCTGCCTGCAGCAACACGGATGTCCCCTGAGCTCTTGAACCTGTTTATTTCCCATCCGCTACCTGTCCAATTGAAGCAGCACTAATTATCCCAGAAGGCTTTGCTCCTGTCAGTTAAGGCAGAAAAAGCACTCAAAGCCTTCTGAAGATGCACCAGGGCCATTGCAGGCAACAGGTTGTGGAGCTCCTGGTGAAACATGTCTAAAACCTGGAGTCACAGCCTGGAGCTAGGGAGGAACATTGAAGTGGAGGAGCAGAGCTGATACTTAACAGGCCTAATATGCAGCATCATCTGAGAAACTCGTTATTATTGACAAATGCACTTCTGATGTAATTACAGTTAGATTTATTTCTCTTCTGCATGTAATTTTTATTCCTTTTTTCCTGGTGTAATTTGTATTTATCCCCCGAGATTGTTCTCTGCAGGTCCGATCCTTTTCATTAAGGACTTTTTTCTTAGCGCATAAGTTTTTCTGTTCTCTATGGACTCTTCCAGATTGGTAGTTTTGGAGGAGAATCCTGCGATTCAAATGGGAGATTTCAGATATATAGCTATGAAGAACTGACACCTCAGGGTCTGCTGGCAACCACCGACCCCACAAGCACTCTGAGCACTAAATCAGATAATTTTATAGGACTAGGGAAAAAAAAGACCTACAATAACAAATGTTAAAATTATATTAAAATTGTAAAAGCCTCCTTCCCTTTTAGTTATTTGTGGAAATATAGAAGTTATTCCATTTACTCTCTCTGTAGACGCATAGGACTTAGTATAAACCATAGCATGATGTTCAGGCAGCTACAACCTATGTGCCAGAATTCACCCTACCCATGAGCAAAGCCCTTAAGAATCTTTCCATCTTCCCTAATTGATTGCAAGCACAGGAACAGGACAGATACAAAATTGGTAATCAGACGTTCCCAGTAAAGCAGTGTTGTACTTTCACCTCCTCTGGGCTCTGGAAAAAAATAAGGGGAAGTGGAGATGCTCCTATTGGGGCAACTACGTGGGGCCTTTGCTCTCAATCTGACAAGAGCCAAATATGGAATGAAGTGTGTGACAAATGAGAGGCACAAAAGTATTCATGCAGGAAACTTGCGACGTTCTGGGATTCACTCCCTTAATATAAATAATTCATTTTGTAGCTGGAGACACTGTTTATGACATGTGTAAGATTGGCAGTAAAATATAAGATGGACCATGTGATTGTGGAGCTAGTTGAAAAATGAGAATTCAAGTTTAGGGGAAAAAAAATAGTGGGAGAACTGGAAATTTGTTTTCATTCCTTATTGGAAAAGAACAAGAGACTTTGAAACATTTTTGTCTTGGTGTAAAACCTGAAAAAAAGAGCTATTTTCAGAATAGCAATACTGGAGGCACTCATGTGAAATGAAATACTTGCTCCACAGTGAAATTCCTTCTGTCTGATATAGACAGGAACTTGCACCTGTGGCTTCCACGTCCCAGTTTAACAGTCACTTGGGAAATAGGTTCTGCTTCTTTCTCTTTCATTTGGATCAGAAATTTAATCCCAAATCCAAGGGAAAAGTGTTGAAATTAAAACATGCTTGGAAGAAGATTTGGGTTTGATGAACTTGGTCTTTTGGAATGAAAGAGGTAGAATAATTTGTTGATATTGCTTGTGCAGCTACACATGCAATATCTTTGCTCAGTGCTCAGTTTAGTTCAAAGAGATTATTAACACTTGGTAAGATCTGTTCCTAGGATAAAATTAATAATTAAAGTTTTTTTTCTTAGCTCCTGTTATTGTAAGCTTTTATAATAGCACTGTGTTATTTTCCTTCTTCATCTGGAAGTTTTAAGAAATACTTTTTCTCAAAATGAGAGTTTGTACTAAATCTGGACTACTGACTAACTCTGAGAACAAACCTTGTTTTAAATTGTTTTATTAAAGATGACTACCTGTTGGAAGGAAATATGTTTTCTTCAATAGAATATTATAAATTCCTTACCCTACCATGTATAGTTCTTCCAATAAGGACACATTTTGACAATGCCCACTGTGTGATGCTGTGGTTTGGTTTTAATTTTCCAATCCATAAAAAGCTGTACTATAGCCTTTCAAGAACACCTCAGTAATGGTGCTGAACACTGAAGAACCTGAAAGGAGGCTGTAGAGAGGCGGGGGTCGGTCTCTTCTCCCAAGTTACAGATGACAGGACAAGGGGCAATGGGTTCAAGTTGCACCAGGGGAGGTTCAGGTTAGATATTAGGAAATATTTCTTTACTGAAAGGGTTATCAGGCATTGGAATGGGCTGCCCAGGGAGGTGGTTGGGGCACCATCCCTGGAGGTATTCAAGAGAAGAGTTGACATGGTGCTCGGAGATATGGATTAGTGTTGGGTGGTGTTTTGTGTGGTGTGGGTGGTTTTGTTTTTGTTCTTTTTTTATTAGTTGGACTAGATGTTCTTAAAAGGTCCCTTCCAACCTAGGTGATTCTGTGATTTTGTGATTCTATGATCCACGTGGAAGTCCATAAGGCTATGTGTTCTTATCTGCATAAATCCACAAATTAGTTCGGTTTGCTGAATCTAACAATGAAAAATGGTAAGAATGGTTTGTTTATGACAATTTAGGACAGCAAAGAAGTGAGTATTTATCAGGAAAATAGCACTTAAAACTTGAACAAATTGGCAGTATTAGCATGAAGGCTATTCAACGACAAAATATAGTTGTCTTCCAGGCAAAAATACAAGGAAAAAGAAGAAAACTACATTTTGTATATATAATAAATTTGATACTGAGGAATACAGATGTGATCATAAAGGTAAAGCTTTTCAGTCTGTCTCTGAGAGAAAAGTGAAAAACTTTTGCCAGAAATAATGTCTGAAACACTAGGAGAGCTGATAAAAAGCTCTTCTTGCTTGACAATCCCTGAAACTTCACAGAGAATGAGAAATTAGAAAAACATTTTCCTTAAGCCCAGAACCAACATGCTGAAGATGGCACAGGAACTTATATCACGGAGCTAAGGCTCCCAGCACCCACATTTAGCTTTGGAACCACAGATGTTTGGTTAATTAGACCCAGCACCATACGTGAGACACACAATGTCATCTCCCACTGCTAGGCAGCAAACAGTGCCAGCCAACCAACTTGGTTGTAGCATGCTGCCAGATCCTCTTTGGCGTGAGAGAAAACCAGTTCTGTTGTCCAGCATCCTGACAGAGCATGAAATATCTTTTAGGGAGATGGACTGTGGAGGAGGGAGCTCAAGATGGAAAAAGGCCAACAAAATTTCTAAAATTCAGCCTTCACGAAGCAAGGAATTGGCGACAAGAAGCTAGCAGTCTGCAGAGACCATGTATCTCGATGTTCACAGAAACTGATCTTCACATTAGCAGAGATGATACATAAAAAGGGGTTAGGGATAAACTCAGGAATCTTCACTGAACCCAAAGAATGAGCAGTGTAATGGCAATAAGTTATAAAACATTGCAAATGAGTGCAGGCTGCCTGCCTGATTTATTCAGGGCAAAAAAAAGGTTTGATGATTATGTTAAGAATGAGTTTTTCCCTGTGAACTATACAGAACACCTCTGACAACTTGTGCCACATCATTTAGCAGGTACTGTTCTGCAGTAATTTCTACGAGTAGCAGTTCATCCCAAGAGCTATTCCAGTGTTATCTACGCTTTTGGGAAGAGTTATTGCCTACAGCTGCCTAGGAATTTTTGGATAAAGTATTTTTAAACCACTTCAACAAAATCAAACCAGGCTTTGGCAAAACATAGTTTTGAAATGCTTCTGTGAGGCTGAAGGCAAAATCCCATTAAACTACTGCCTGTCTTCTCAGCCACTGATTGAACAAACAGCTTGCAGATCCAAAGTGATGACCCCCTTGAGACTGGATAGCCCACCGTTTTCGGACAACACTGTGAAACTCATTGGAGGGAGGGTATAGAGCTTTAGAATCTGCTGTGAGTGAGAGATTTCTGCCTTGGCAGTACAGATGCTTCCACAGCTCTTGGGGACTCAGACAAGGGTCTTTGAGGCAGGAAGGTGATTCCTCTGCGTCCAGGGACCTTCTGAGGCTCACAAAGCCTGGGAAGCTGCCCTCAGGTCCTAGGTAAGCACAAAGACTTCCCAAGAGTAAGGATGGCTCTGCACTCCACATTATTCAATATTAATTTTTCCTTAGGGAACAGACCCTGTTTCCCTCCTTCTGTCCCCTCTTCCCTCCCCTCCCCCCAAGTATTTTTTCATTTGAGCCCTGAACTGTAATGTATTGTCAGTCTTGTACAAAGTGCCTGGAGTGGGAAACACTTTCCTCATAGAAGTGCAGTCCTGAGTTTTGGTTGCTCCTACTCTAATAAAATACTTGGCTTCTTTAAGCAGATAGCAAGAATGCCAAATGCAAGAAAAATGCAGTCAACGGGAACTGATACTGCCTCTATCAAGTGCCTTTGACTTCTGAGAGACTGGTCCAGACAAAGTCTAAGAACCTCTGTGGAAGAGCCCATGTCAAAAAGCGTGAAGGAAGCCCATGGATTTATTAAACAGAGATACAATTTTGAAATGTTTATGTTGGAAGTCCTGTCAACCTTTGAGGTACCCCCATAATAATATATGATTACAGACATTTGGCAATGCAAAGGAGTGCTTAGATATTGTACTTCTTCCAAACAGCCTCAGCTCTTCAAAGCAGCTAGAGCTGCAAAGCCTGTTGACGCTCCAGGACTGTGGCACTGCTGAAGCTGAGTGGAAAATCGCTAGCAAAACTTACTTTCATGAAAAATGCCAGTCACCTCCGCCTGAAACATCTCTGCTTTGACAAACATTTCTTTCCCATTGCTTTTATCAATAGCATTAGTACCATAACATCCCATGGTTGCATTTCTTTTTTATACAAGCACCCCACGTTCTTAAGGCAGGTACTGTGATTGTCTCATACACCCATGCATTTCTCCCTCTCATTCCTTTCTGCATGACCAGGTCCTAGCAGAAATCCTTTGTCTTAGTTATTAAATGACTCACTGTGACTCTCCCCTATTAAATCTGATTTTATTAAAGTAATACTTCCTACAGAGAGTCCCAATTCTTCTCTTTATTGACAAGTCTTCCCCACATTTTGTCATCAGTACATCTAATTAGCTCACTCCTGCTTCTTTTGGCAGGACAATTCAGGAAAATGCTGAATAAATAGAAAAGTATCCTAGAACCAATCCATGAGAATGGCCTATACTAATCCTCACTTTAGCCAGATGCATCCTCTTTCAATACTTCTTCTTTTTACCTACTACTTTACTCAGTTTTATGGTTTTTCTAGTCATCATTTGCTTTTTCCACTTAGCTAATGATGTCCCATCTTGAGCTGTACCAATCACTTTATAGCAATCTGAGCAGCTGTAGTGTATTTCATTCCTATTCTCATTTTTAAAGAATCGTGCCTCTGACTAAAGAAGGCTATGTGGTTGTGTGACACAGTCTACCTTGGCTAAATCCATTATGCATTCTACGTCCTTTTCTATTTATCTTCATTTTATTAATTGCTAGTTTCTTCAAACTCCGTTCGAATGTCTAATGTATTATGGCAATCATCTTAATGGACATAGGCTTGTCTAGGCTTTTTCCCCTGTCATCCTCAGACATAGACATACATAGGTTGCAATTCAGTCAGATGGCATTACTCCATACACGCTGTGATACTGCAAATGTGTTATAGAATCATAGAATCATAGAATGGTCCAGGCCGGAAGGGACCTCCAAAGGTCATCTAGTCCGACCTCCCCACAGTCAGCAGGGACACCCCTAACTAGACCAGGTTGCCCAGGGCTTTGTTGAGCCTCACCTTGAACATCTTAGTTGTGAGCTCCAGTTTTCTCAGAACACTGGGTTGGAGATTATCAAATTAATTTTTATTCTTCACTATTCTTGCCCCCATTTAAAGCTTTCAATTACTCTTCCACTCAGGATGAAGTGATTTCCACAAACTCCACTCCTATTCACCATCCTGATATTTTGTTAATCTTTGTAATTTTTGAGAAACTAAAGTAGATTATTCATTTAGGTTGGGGGCCGTATCTCAGCTATCTTTAATCTGCACCTCATGGTCATTGCATTCCTGTTCCCCTTCTTCTTACTATTTGCTCTTGTTTTTTGTTGATTTTTAAAAATTTCATGCAGTGAAATAATTTTGTTTTCTAATATTCTTTGCAAAATTTAACACAGCATAATTTTTGTTAGTGATTTTATTATTTTTTCCTAATACTTCTGACCTCTAAAAGACATCTGTTTCTTGATTAGTTCCTTTCTATTCTTAAGTTATATTTTGGGGAGTCATTATTCATCATTCAGGCACAGAAGTCTTACTTGGGTGTTTTTACCAGTTCTGTAGGTGATTTTGTCAAATCTGCTTCTTATCCCTTGCCACCAGCAAGCAAGCCAAGTGTCTCATAAAACATCACAATTTTCAGCATTGCAATTGGCAGTTATTGACAGTCTCAGCGGAGAGGACAATGACTAGATTGGCAAGGAAAATGAATTAATTTGTCATTCTGAGTGGATCTTCTGTAACAAGGCTAAAGGAATTTGGCAGCTCATAATTGGAAATCTTGTTTTTTGCTGGCAGTACTCTATCTATACAGTGAATGATGCAAAGGCTTGAGTTATCTCTCTGGTGCTCGTTACTAATTAATCAGTTAAAAATACTAGCCAAGAAATATCAACTCAGCTAATGAGAAACAAAAACCAGAATGTGAAGCTCACTCTGACTTGGAATTTGCCATCTCTTGAATAACTTTCTCATCTGTAGTTTGGAGAGAGCCCTGTAACAGGAATAGGACTTTTAAAATCAGCCCTCAACTGTTTCTCACAAGCACAATGTTTGAACTAGCAATTTTATGGGTCAGAGGGAGGTTTTGCCAGATGCACAGATTTCAGTGCTCTGTGAACAACTTCTGAGTTTAGAAATGTGGCAACAGATTTTTTTGACAGTATCAATTAGATCTTCTATCCATTGGGTCTTGCTGAGAAAGTCGTCTAACAAGCATGGTCTATACGCCCTGCAACATGGGCAATTCCCTTTGGAGTCCATTTAGGAAAGATTGTAACCATTTTCTTCTATGGGCTGTTTACTTGCAGATTATTTTCTCAACTCTCAAAGCACTGCTAAACTACAGATACATTTGTTCTGTAGTTTCTACCAAAGTCAGGGCCATCAGATGTGAGATTTCTGTTTTAGGCTATAATGACAAATGAAAGAACTGGTGATTTTATACTCTGTAGGACTCTACTTTTCTCTCAAGTTGTCTTATTTGGAAAACAAAATGACAACCTTTACAGTTTTCAGTGCAAAGACTGGGGACAGTTGTCCTTTAAATGAATCCTTCCTTTCCTTACCTGTGTTTTTTCTACTTTGGAGGGCGATTTTCCTTTCTGTCTCTTAGTCCTGAGTATCTTTCTGGAGAATCCCTCTGCCTCTTTATTTCCTTTCAGCTTCCTTTTTGTTCCCCACTTGCCCTTTGCCATTTTCTGGTATTTAAGCTTTCTCTCAAAAATAAAATGATAGAACTGCAAAAGGCTCAGACAAGGGCAGCAAGGACAATCAAAACTCTGAGATGGTTTCTGAGCCATGCAGGAACCACAGAGCAGACCAGAGAGATGGCTAAAGGGTACACAACTCGCTAAATAGCGAGTGCCATTAAGTGGATAGAAAGAGCAGTCTGTCCTTTGTTTTCCTTCTCTACAAGACCTAGGAGTGAAAACTACCAAACAGTAAGTGCAAAACAGATGACAAGAAGTTGTTCTTGTCATAACACAGAATTAAAGTGTGGAATTCCCTGACACAGAACATTGTGAGTGCTAAAATTTCACATGGTTTGAATGGTGTTTGGACAATTTTATAGAAAAGACTGTTAAATCCCACTTTGCTTGTCCCATACTTGCACTCTTGGCTAGGAATGCAGCATTGGCCATCAATATCTACTGGATTAAACTCAACATTGGTTTGATCTAATATGTCTTTTTTATCTAATGGATTCTGGTCATTTTAGTATACAAATTATTCTCATCTCAAGGGAGCAAGAACTGTGATGCTTATTTTTTGCTGCAAAACAATTATCATGTCTGGAGAATACTTTAAGTAACAAGTGAATAACAGCAACCAGAAAAGTTGTCAGAATTGAGATCCAACTTGTAAGTGCCTGTTTGGTACATTAGATGGTTTGTAGAAGGGGTTGGTGCTGCCTTCTGTATTTCAAACTGGGAGACCTGATAGCAGGCTTGTGGCACAGAGGGAAATCAGTGAAAGAGCTGGTAGGCAGGTGAAAGCTGGAACAAAGTACAGCTGATACCCATGCTTTTCTCTTTCATTAAGCTGAATACCCTTCTGACTTGGCGGGAATACTCCATGTTATGGGCAGGTACTCCAGTACCTTACTTTGGGACCAAAACACAGATACCAGGATGTATAACTGCATAATTACGTTGAGAAATGTTTAGCTTCTCAAGCATTTGATATCACAGGATGAAGAAACAGACAGTAGTCTTTGCTGTGAAGGTAAAATATTCTGATTGCTATTTCTTTGCTTCAACAAGGGCATAACTCATGTAATGATAAACTCTACTCTGGTGAGACCCCACCTGAACTACTAAATCCAGCATAAGAAGGCCCCCCAACATAAGGACATGGACCTGTTGGAGCGAATCCAGAGGAGGACCACAAAGATGATCAGAAGGCTGGAGCACCTCTCCTACAAAGACAGGCTGAGACAGTTGGGGTTGTTCAGCCTGGAGAAGAGATGGCTCTGCTGGAATTTTTACAAGGGCATATAGTAATAGGATGAGGGGTAACAGTTTTAACCCGAAAGGGGGATTAGCTTTAAACTGAAAGAGGGTAGATTTAGATTAGATATTAGGAAGAAATCCTAAACTGTGGAGGTGGTGAGGCACTGGAACAGGTTGCCCAGGGAAGTTGTGGATGCCCCATCCCTGGAAGTGTTCAAGGCCAGGCTGGATGGGGCTTTGAGCAACCAGGTCTAGAGGAAGGGGTCCCTTCCCATGGCAGGGGGTTTGGAAGAAGGTGACCTTTAAGGTCCTTTCCAACTCAAAACATTCTATGATAATTTATTCAACTACCCTGGCAGAACCAAAAAAGAACAGTAAGTCAAAACCCCAGAACAACTAAAAGACAGGGATGAGTCTTAATTCACAATATGTCTCAGTTACAGGCTCACCAACGTAACTCAGTTTAACTAGATTATTGTGAGCTAAGCTCTCCCCAAAACTGTACTAAGAGTACTAAGAATATATTTTCAAGTAAATACTTTAGCTATGCACTGAAGCCAAAGAAAATGTACAGAAGTGATCTTTGTGTTTCATTCTCTTCTACAAATCTGCCTGCTTTTTTTTTTTTTTCGGTCTTAGCAATGCCACATGTCAGTCAATTCCCATGCTAACATTAGTGATAGATATTTTTATTCTAGGCTGTGACTGAAACTCTAGGTAGTGTGAAAGTTGCCTATCAGTGTTAGAAGGACATTAGATTTTTCAAGGACTCATCTTCCAAACAGAAGTTTTACATAAATTAGGTATTTGCTCATACAGGCTCTTACATATGATTATTTTCTGAATAAATGCATGAGACTTTATTCACACTTGAAGTAAACATATAAAACTATATTGCATTGAATTATATTTTTAACTCATCCAAGAAAATTAAAGTAAAATTATATAAGTAATTTGCAATAAACAAGCAAAACAGCAGATTATGTTGTGACTGAATGTCATCAGAGGCTGCTTTTTCTCCTAAGGTCACCACCTGAAATCCTGAAATATCTGTTAGCCCCTCTTTTAACTAGGAAAGCTGACGGAAAGTTCTCTGTGAGGAGTCTCAGCCTCATAAGGTGATTTATTTCAGGACATGAGAACACCACTACATTGACTCCTCTGGAGACACATGGCCCATTTGTTCTCTCATCCTCTATTTAGAGGAGAAATGGATAGGAAGGAGTCTCTGAAAAGCAAAATGCAGAGCAACTCACCAGGCAGAACTCACCTAGAAAGACAGATGTCTTTGTAGGCTTAGGTCTATTTCTATACAGCAGGTTAGGTTCCAGTTGAGTATGCTGTTGAAGACAAGAAAGGGTTTTTCTATACATCTTGCAGATCTATTGTAGTTTCCAAGGAAAGACTAGTTTTATGTATGGTACAAATGATATTTACTTTATTCTGGCACTTTCTGTACAATTGCATGTGCCTTCTAAATAAAAATTTAAGATCTCTGCCCTACAATCTACAAAACCACAGATGATTCACCTCTTTGACATCACAAACTTATTTTTTTTTTGTGAAATGCTGCTCATGCATCCTTCAAATTCCCTCTCAGTACCATTTCTCAGTACCTTCCTAATTTCCAACCATGACTGTCAATGTATGTGATGTGATATGTACCATGTTCCTTTCCATTAGCATCAGATTTTCGGCACTGCCAATTCTTGAAGTTATAAATAGGTGACCAAAAGGGGGAGGTAAAAGTGATCCATTTCAGGGCCTTTGTTTTTGGCTGCCTTTCTCAGCTGCAAGACATCTGTGGCTGAAATAGTAAGTGGCATGAAAAGCAGACTCCATGCTGTTTCTAAAGCTCTCTCCCGCGAATGACTTATTTAGCTTCAAAGTAATGTTCTAACTATCTTCTTGAAGTGTTCTTTAAAGTGTTTCTAATGAATATTGTCATCCTAAATATCCCATGGTGGGACACTGAGTTTGACCATGAGATTAAGTTTTGAAGCCATGTAAGCACAGCTGCCATCATCTGGCTCCTTACTATCCACTCTTAGTAGATGCGCTGAATCTGCTTGTTTAATTTCATGCTTTATTTAGGTTGAAGGAGCTCCCCTTCCTTTGGATATCTGTGAGTTTGCTTTTGAGGAACAACTGCTTCAGATGTCACAAAATTTCTTTCCTTAAATTGTGCCCCTGTGTTACATTTTAACAGTTAATATGAGGATAAAATAAATAATTTGATATGAGAAAGAACTTAAAACTTACTGTTAGCAGGAAACACCTGGCATGAGTCACTCCAGGAGTCACTCACTTTCACTGACCGTGAGCCTATGAATGTGACACAGCAGCAGAAGCAGAGGAGAAAGCACAGCAGTAGTTGCTTCCTAACTCTTTTTTAAAATAACAGTCTTCTTGTCCTTGAAGCAATTCCTTTCTCCTTCTTCAAATGTGAGCAATACCAAGAGAGGGGAACGGGGTGGAAAGTACTGCTGTCATCCTTGTTCCTTTCTACTTTCATGGGCTGAACCAGAAGAAAGGATAGAAGATGGTAGGATTCAGATACGTTATAATGAGAGGTGCCCATTTCCCATCTGATGGGATTACCTGAAAAAATGTCTTCCCCCTCCCTAAGATCCACTAAGGATGGGGGTAGGAGGGAAGAGCACCCAGCTAAAACTATGCTTAAGGTATCAACTGCAGGATATAAGCAGGAGCTATGTACATACATAAGATAAAGCAGAGCAACATGTAAGAAGACAGCATTAGCTCTCCTTTTAGCTGGACAAATGTGTGCTTATACTTGGAATTTTTGGAAGCTGTTCAAAGAGTTTCTCTGTTTTTAGAAATACACACATGTTGCTTCCTGTTATCCAGGAATGTTTCTTTTCTTGGGCCAATTTCTTCTGTGCATGAGACATACAGAAAAACCTCCAGGTAAGGTGTTTAAAGTAATGAAAGCGTAGAACTCAAAACATTTTTTACAATGGTTTAATAGATTTTTCTGCTGTTTTAATCTACTCTAGGACTAGCTTGAGCAAGGAACACTTAAAACATTTGTTTAACATATCTTGCAAAAGATAGATTATCATGTAAAATGTTGTCCTGTGATATTTCAAGATGAACACGTACAAAAGTGTTCCTGTAACACATTTATTTCTTCTTTTTCTAAATAAAGAATTAAAGTGACTTGCAAATGCATATTTTCAGTGTAATTACATAACATGCTTCTCCAGTATGTTTTTTTCTGAAGGTAGATAAAACTAATCCAACCTCATTTGACTGGCTTTTCTTTAACCTACAATTCACCCCATGGCTTTGCGTTTGCCTTTCCTCCTTGTCACTTCTCTTCCTCTTCCTCTTTGCTTATCTCTTCCCTTTATCCTGATGCCTTTCCAGTTAAATTGCTCGCTTCTCCATTCTTTACTTTTGTCTCTTTCTCACATTTCAGTATCTATCCCATAAAGCCCCAGATTTTGCTTCCTACATGCAGTCATTCTTTATTTCTTTTTCCTGCATCTTCCATGGCAAAACAATTTCCTTTTCCAGTAGACATGCTATATTCCTTAAAAGAAAGTACTGCTTCTCAACTGTAGTTCAGAAGTTCTCTGTGTGAAATTCTCAATATGCACAGAATCTGTTGATACATTTTTGTAGCTTATTTTCACTTTGGATTTTCTCCATTCAGTACTCAAATACACCCTTTGTTTGCTTGATCTTAGCAAACTATTTCTAAAATACCAATGAACCTTCATACTTATATCCACTTTCTTCCTTCTTGTCTTTTCCTTAACACTTTTTTCTTCTCAATATTTTCTTCATCTTCCCTGATAAATCTGTTTTCCACTGCTTCCCAGTTTCCCTCATTCACAATCCTGACACTTGAAATAGATAGTGGGCAATTCATTTGACCTACTTGAGATGTGTATACCAGAGTGAGATGAATTGTACCACAGAATTGCCTGTTTCTTTTTATTGCCATTAGCTACAAAAGGATACTGGGTGACTAGTTCAGATAAAAATATCTACAAAGTTAGAGGAACTCTATTGCATTCTTTTGCCCCAAAAAATCCAGAAAGCAGAAAAAACTTAATGTATCAGACTGCCCTGTTTCAATCTGGGCTAAATGTGGAGTTATTGAAGAATTCATCTATTCTACCAAGTATAGAATTGGACTGGCTGGGGGGCAGCAAAGAGGATGAACTGGCTAGGAAGCAATGTCAAGCTGTTGAAAAGAAAGGCAAACATCTCACTGTGATGATAAAACATGGAAATGCCATGCCAAGATAGGTAAGTAAACCTTCTGTTCTATCAACATGCTCCAAGAATTAGCAAGAGCAAACTATCCAGCCTGGGCTACTTGGAAATACCAGCTATGAGGAGAAGTTGAACAACCTAGAGTAATTTATCCTAAAGAAGAAACGTCTGAAGGGGGATATGACATTAGCCTTCAAATATATAAAAGATTGATGAAAAGAGGAGAGCACAATCTGTTCGCCCTATCCAAGGTGCACAGGAGAAGATACAAAGAGCCTCAGTTGCAAAAAGAAACATGATTTAGAGCACACTTTTTTCCCCTATATTACTGTAACTGTCATCAGAATCGAACATGTCTTACTCTGTGTGTGTGTGTGTAGATGTCTATATTTTAAAAGCCTTTCACGTGAAAGCCAGCTGGTAAGTGCTAAGCTGTAAAACTAAGGCTCGGGTTTCAACTGGCTGGTGCCTAGGGAACAAGAAGAGCACTGTTTCTCTGATTCATAAAAGGGGTGTGTGCTTGTCACCATCTCTCTTATCCTTTTGTCTGCAGAGAAACTAGGCACAGCTTGGGGCTATCAGCTGAGAAAACAAGCCTTTAAATCATAAGCTTCAGGCAGTTAAGTGAAAAATACCAGCTTTTGGCTTTGTTTTTAGAAGAGGGACCAGCATCTCCACCTAATTATTGGTTTAGGCTTTTATTTAATTTCATTGGGAACTCGGATACGAGCTTTTATATCTGACCAGTATTTGAACACCTTCTTGTCTGTATGTGGCTTCCACATCATAGAGACATAAAAGCTCGACAGAAATACAAGGTAGAGGGATATTAGAGAAGTGAAAGTTTCAAAATGGGAAATGAACTTTTTCCCTTCGAACACATTCAACAATGTACTGACAGAACTAGGAGGGGAGACATACTGAGGTGGATCAAAAGTGACAGAAAGACAGCTGTGCATATCTGGCACACATTTGCTGGAACAAACCAGCATCTGTACACGATAAACCGTGCAAGTTTTGGTTTTGGGAAGGATTTGCCTTTTTTTTTTTTTTTTTTTCAGATTTCATTGTTTATTTCTTAGAGGTGGGTCTTACAAGCAGTGGCTGGCAAATCAGCATATTTTTGAATTGGCAGATGTCTTTAAAGAATAATGTGTATTTTCATCCTGGAGAGAACTGGCCTAGACCTTCATTTAAAAAATATTATGCAGTCATTTTTTCTGCATTGTCTTCAGCCTAATTCAGTGAAGCATAAGTAAACAAGGCTGACAATGTGGCATAACTCACCTTGAAATAAAGAGATGGACATTTACTGACCACAGTAGGAAAAGTACTTCCTCTTTAAAATAATGAACATAAAGGGTTGTATTCTTTGACAATGTCAGCTGTCATAGCCTCAGGGATTTACATCACTTGATAGTCTAGCCGATATTCTTAGCATAGGAAGGGAAGAGTATATTTTTTTTGATACACCTTACCAGAAAGTGAAAAGTGAAGTATTATTCGAACTGAAAACTCAAAAGTAATATTTTTTATGTAACTTCTCTCCATCTTTATTCATTCTCTATCATTATTTATTCCTATCAGCATACCTTTAACTTGAGACAGGACTATATGTGCAAGTTTTTGGGAGCACTTAATGCTGACAAGAATTAATTATTAAGAAGAATGATGAAAGATATCAGCAATCCTTTGATTTCTTAAATAATTCTCTCTCTGACATGTATGCACTTCTGTTCAGAATATACATGAATGTATGTGTATATACATGCATATTTTTTTTTCAGAACTTATGATCTTTCCCGGCACTTGTTCCAATAGTAGTATATTATTCATAGATGTAAACTTGCAATATGGTTACCATCACCTTGACATCAAAGGAAACTGGCTGTAGTTAACAGCTTACATTTAAGGTGCAATCTTTTGTAAACATTACATTTTGCAAGTTTAACTGCTTGTTGTCCTGTTGCCACCATAAATTTCAGTTTCTGAATAATATTAGGGATGCTAATAATCATCATAATTATTAATGGGTACTAAGAAGTCACAGAAGTTACAGAAAATGTCAAATCAACTTTTGCCGTAGTTGATAATGATAATTCAGTTTTCTATTTCAAAATATCCTTTTTTCTTTACCTATGAAATTAGTAATGGATTTCCTGTCTGCTGTCATAAGAAACCAAACTTCTTCCTATCAAATTGATTATAATGTTATATATGCAAGAACAACATGTTTTAGTTAAACTTCCCACACTTTCAGATGTTTCTGAATGCTGTATCAAGAAACTTTTGTACAACAGGGTTCTCTTTGCTATGCTGCATGAATGCAGAAGAGTCTTTAGGAAAGTTTGAGAATCCTGTTTAAAGAAATGATGCCAGTGTTTGAGAGTGCATAAGGAACTGGATTGCACACAACTGAGAAACCAGGACCCAGATTGCTCTTTCAGTAATCTGATTATTTCATATAAAAATGGAACACATTCTGTTGGAGTACCTGCAAGAACCTTTCACCAATTCATCACATAGTCTTGCTGACTATAGCTGAAAAAAATATGCTGTGAGGATGGGCTCTTTCTTTGCTCCTAATTTTTTTTCAAAAGTGACTGCCACTGCCATTTATGCAAATATCATTCCTGCTGGTGTGGTAAGTTCTGCTTTGGTGGAAAAAAATGCACCTGAAAGTAATATTAGGTAGGGGGACACAATGAGCACTCAAACTCTGCAAGAGTTAGGATTTGATAAAAAAGTTGTTTTTTCAAGCATACGTTTTTTAACTCAAAAATCTTATGTTAACTAGAAAATGTCACACAAGATGAGTATTCATGTAATCATGGAAAGTGCTTTGCAGTGTACTATTAGAATATTTGCAATGGGGGCTGATCACAAGACAAAGGAGAATAGACTGGCAGACGTTAATTTCATCCAGATGACTTTGATAACATTTGTAAAAAGTTGAGTTGTTCCACAGGAGAAATATTTTGTGCTGAACAGTTTTGGCTGAGGTGGGAGAGCAAAAATAATACCAGCGCCATGATGCTCCCCCACCTTCCCCTGGTATAAAGATTCACAGCAGAACCAGGAGCTGCTTTGGTAAAAAGATTACTAGTGGGACAGAGACCTAAATTCCAGATTTAATTTTTCTATTTAAAAAAAAAAAAATTTACATATTTATTATGTATTTAATTAATTTCCATATAAATAACATGGAAAACTTTGAGGAGAATACCACTCTTATAGGTGTCTGTTCTGTTGTCAAAATATGTGTTCAGCAGCTTTCAGCAGCATGTTAACAAACCACCTGACATCGAAACGGTGTTTACTCTCGTGTTGAACCTTTGTCTTGAATCCCCACTTTTAACGAAGGGCGGGCAAGAGGATCTAAGAGTTGCTGGTTATGGAGGTCAGTAGGTGGGAGAAACAGCAGTCCTATAACTCACCTTCAGTCAATTTAACTGCGAGACAAACTCAGGATGATGAGAAGGGTGCCAACCGTGTATGTGTGCTGACATGCTGCAGAGTGTGTTTCATGATTCATCAGCCACACCGTGATTGATTGGCCCAGCACCCTGGCAGAGCCCAGAAATTTTTTACTTGTCTCCAGATGTGTTTCGTGATTCTTCAGGCAATCTCTGATTGATTGGCATGTGGGCCCGACCTAGATTTATTTTTTCCCCGTGCCCTCAAATATTTGTTTGATGATTCATCATATACACATACTGATTGGCACATTGGCAGAGTCCAAAGTTTCTTTACATCACAAAACATTGCTTTATGATTTGTCAGGTAAAGTGACTGATTCCTGCTGACACTTGTAGGTGAATTCTGCTCACAGACTTTTGCTTACAGCTGGTTGGGGCAGTGATGGAGGATGAGGTCACCTTGTTTGGCCAGAGAGAACAGTTTCTTTTGCTTGAATACATAGTTGGTCATTGCACTTTTTCAACAGCTGAAAAAAACTTACCTTGAAGAGACTGTGCTAGAAAATGCAAATGAGGGCATTACTTTTACACATTAATTCTCGTTAATATCAGTCTGGTAACTACACTGAATAGGACATCCAAGCATGACTAAAGGAAAGAATAGCCTTATCTAAGTCTGTAAAGAAAGTAGATTTTTAATGACACTTTAAACTGTGCCACTTGCCTTGCGTCACCAAATCATACCACTGTTCTCTAATTGGCTTTTAAGCATGCACACATTACTTGAAAGTCAAAGGAGAGATTTTAAAAGCTGGCAACAACTTTAGCACTGGCACTTCAAAATGGGAGTGACAAATCAGATTCTCTTTTGAATACTTGTAGACAATTATTCTTAGGTCATCCTTTTTTCCCCCCACAGATGAATAACATTTGTCCAGGGTGATGGATTCACAATTTGTAATTCAAAAAATGATTTATTTAGCATTACATGTCATTGTGTAAGAATTGACTCCGTGACAAAAGTTTCTGGGAAGTTGATCTTTTCTTTTGTCTAGGAAGATGGATGCACTTTTTAAAGTCAGGTTTCCTCCCACACTTACTGAAACACAGGGACCGTCACCTAAAATGTATATCTTATGAACCAGGAAAACTATATCCCATACATTTCTACATGGTCTCTGCACATTTCTCCAAACTCTGCCCACAATTGTATATATCCACACCTACAGAAAATATTTTATAACCTGTTTGGAGTCAATGCAGAATCTTCTTTTTTTCAGGAAAAACGGAGCCCAAATTGTAGATATAACTCCTGTTATTCCAAGAGATAAATACAAGTTTTATATGTTTTGAACTCCTCTGCTCCCATAATTAGCCTGTTTTTTATGTCTACTTTAGAACTAAGGAAGAGCATAGATTAAGCAAGGTGTCACATGGATCAGTTAACAAAATTGTTGCTCCTGGAGTAATCTGAAGGAATATATGGAAAGGGAGAAGAGAAAAACATAGGACTTTTGAAATACAGAGGAATGGAAAAAAGGAACTTGACTCCCTTCTGAGTGGCCTGTAAAATAAAGGCATTAAAACTAAAATTATGTTATGAGCTGAGAATTCAGAGCACAGAAATTAAAATCAAGGAAGAACTGAAAAGTGTGCCTTTTGATGAAAGTCACAATGTAGGAAACGTTAAGCTCTTTGCCAGGGCGAAGAGGTTAAGGGTAACATTTTCCAACTAAGATGGCTTCTCAGATTAAGCCGCATGGCTCTCTTCCATCTTGTTTCCTCCCTTCTTCCTCCTTCCATGCAGGATTTCCTTCTCTGACCTCGTGTCCAGGCATGTCTGTCACTGGAAAGGGCTCCCTCATTCTGCAGTTCAAATTGCAAAGAGCGCAGCCAGTGAGTGAAGGTCTCTCTGCCTCCCTTCCCCTTCCTCCTCCCCTCCCTCCCAGGCAGGGATCCAGCCGCCTCTACAGCAAGTTGGGTGGCTGCAGCAAAACCCTATTTGTGGTCCTTGTGACTTCATGCAGCTGAGACTTCATATGTGTCACGATATCTACAGGTCTCTCTCTGCTATTATTGTGGGCTGCCCCTTTTAGATCTTTTACAGTTCTTCCTTCATTCCAGACAGGCGTGGTATCAATACTAAGCCAAGCCATTTTTACCTAACCTTGTCTGCATCAAAGAAGTTGACTCAGGTTCGCTAAGAAGGAGAATTAGAAAAATCACTGTTTCCTCCTTAATTGACATACTCCTCTCTGGATTTTGGCTTACAATAACTAAACTTTTACTGACTCCTCCACTGTAAGAAAGGCTCTTTAAATCTTAAATTCCACTGCACAAAAGAGATCTCATCAACTTATTTACAGTTGGTTTTGAAAGTACTAGCTAAATGGGAACTGCTTCTTTTTACATATTTTTTTTTTTTCTCCTGCAGGAAAGATCTCAAATGGTGTAAGACTCTGTTTTCCCTGCTTCTTGGCTTATTTGAATATGTAGCAATAAATTTACAACAAGTAATTAATATAATCCACATGAGAGGGAAGTTGATGGGAATGAAAGCAGAGAAGTCAGTTGTGCATTTTTTGAATAATTGGGTTTCAGTTTAGTCCAAGCCATCATATTTTTTTTACCACATTAGGAACTAAAGCCTGAGATGCTATTTATGAGTCTTTAGAAACTGAACAAAAAACCAGCCATTGTGTTGGGGCCCTGGGACGTGCTCATGTTGCCTACAGACTGGTCTAAAAAGACAATGTGTAATATGTAATGTGCACTGACTTGCATCTTGTGAAGTCACTTATGCACTCGCCAAGAGCAAAATACTGGTGTGTAAACACTTCAATTTTACTTGTTGCGTTTTTCTGTCATCTTGTACATTTTTTGGCCATTTATGACTGTTCAAACAGTGGAAAATTGTCCTCATAAAACCAGGAAAGACTTTGAAACAGGGTTATCGCAAAATCCAAAGCAGATAAAATGGGGGTCAATGGAGTCAGTTTAAAGATACTGTTCACTAATATAAGCTTCAGCTAAATTTATCACTAAAGCCTTCTGTGAATCAGATTGATGGATGTCAGCAGTGAAATACTCTACTGTACATACTATTTGCCTGATATGGTTTTTTAATTTTGTAGTTTAATTTTGTATTTAAGTATTTTTCCAGCTTCAGGTTAAAAAGTACAAACAGTTTAGAAAATGCGTATATTTTCATTAAACAGTACTTCACGTCTTTTTAAACTTCTACATTTTAACATGAAAGTAGACTACACTCTGGAAACATATGTACCAAAAAGATGGCTGCATTTGTGCCTGAAACCGAAACCGCCAACCCCCGGTTTTATACATTACTGGTTCTGTGTACTGTTTAAAAATGGGAAAATAATGTAAGAAGATGTAAATTAAGGGAACTTGGGGGCTGTAGTTTTTTCTGGTGTTGTCATGGAAGAATGCTTCTGGGATCTAGTGTCCTTTCCCATCCCTCGAAGGGATGGCAATCACCCACCTTTTCATGAGAAGCAGATGTGTCGCTGTATGAAAGTGGTGGCATCATGGGGACCTCCAGCATTCAGTTTAGCAGTTACAGCTGGGAAGAAGAAAGGGCAGGCCACTCCTTCCCCATGCACTGTGCATGCTTCTGCACCTCCTGATCTCAAAGAACTGTAAGAAATCTGTGGTGTGATGATATGCAGAGAAGGAATAACAAAGACACCTGATAACACACAGTTCATTATCATCTGAAACATGGGTTGATTTCCAGATTCTAATAGGAATGTGGTTTTATTTGCAGTTCATTTATCCCTGGGCCTTTTAAAATAGTATTACTATATAATAAAAAAATCTGGCCACTGTAATGTGAAATAAAATCAGGTTGTTCTTATACAATAAAATGGGTCCTGCCATTATGACTTGACAGCTATTTGAGAAGGGTCAAACAAAATTATTTTTTGAAGAGAGTCTCAACTGTACAACATTTGGCATGCTTTGTGTTGTATGTCCACCCATGACTGCCAGGCTGAGCAGCAGTGCTGGTACATGTTTGTGTATTCACAGGCGTGAGGAAAGCCCAGGCCTGGTGTCCTCTTCCCTTTCCTGGGTCACCAACACTGTCAGGTGCCTTTATGGTTTTGTGCATCTAGAGCTGGTCATTTGCATCTCCCAGGCCATCAGACTGGAGTTTCTCCGTTAATAACCTTTCCAGACAATTATTGCATTATCACAAGAACTCCAGCTCCAGCCCCGGAGCTGGACATCACACTGTGCCTTTAGTGAATGCTGTTTGTAACTTCTAGATTAGATTTTTACAAGTAAAACAGAACGCAGAGACAAAATATTTCTAAACAGCAAACAAAGTAGTATTTTCATAAGGGTATCTAGTAACATTATGGGAAATACTTCCCAGACCTGAATACAGAAGCGTGCTTCCAGTTACATGTAATTAGTGGCAAAATCCAACAGGTGGCACAAAAGTATTTGAATTTTATATTGATTTAAATCATATGCCGTTAAATTACCAAATAAACTAGGCGGGTGTTTTTGTTTAAAAAAAAAAAAAGACTAAAAAGGAAAAAAAAAAAAGAAAAAGATGGAAAAGCGTTACCCCGATGCTGCCACCGATGCTCTCTGCAGAGTGCCGAGCAGCCGCGGCGGAGGCCGGCGGCTCCGTGCCCCGCGGGCAGCCGCTCTCCGAGCCCCTCTCCCCAGCGCCCCGGGGGGGGGCACATGGCGCTTCCCTCGGCCCCTTGTCCCCCGCGGCGGCAGCGGCTCGGCTGGCGGGACGGCGCTGGATCCGCGGCGGCGGTGGCCGGGCCGGGGGTGGGGGATGCCCGCCGCCTCCGCGGTCCCGCGCGCATCCCCTCGACACCGGGCGGGCGGGCGCCCTCCGCTGGCCGCCGCGGGGAGCGGAGCGGCGCCGGGAGCGGCCGCCTGCGGGCAGCCGCGCCCAGGGTGGGCAGGGAGCCGGCGTGCGGAGCGGGGAGGGAGTGAGGCATGCCGTACCCCAACCTACCCGCTCCTCCCCACGAAGTGAGGTCCAGAGTTGCATCCTTGACTCCTTTTCCCAGCCGGTGCCCTCAGGTTCTCCCTCTGGACAAACGCCTCCTTGTTTTCCCGAGGTAAGGAACTGTGATGGTCTTTGTAAGAGGACAGCAAAGAAATCCCCGAGTAAAGATATCAGGCCTTAAATTACACCTGCTAGGCAGTCCTAATGGTAGTTTTGTAGCACTGAGAAGATAACTGAGACCTTTTTTTTTTTTTTTAATAGGCTTGTACTGGAGGTTTGTGTGGGAGGGAGAAGACATGAAGATTCTCAGACACCTGTGGAAAAAAATGTTATAAAGGCATAAGTTGCCTGGGATAGTGACACCCAGGAGATGCAAGCACAGCTCAGCTTTTCACTTTTGCATGTAATATAGTACAAACATAAATTGTGGAAATTAAAATGTTAGTGTAGGCCTTATCAACAGATTCACAACTACGTGGCATGAGTTACGTGATCGATGTCTTTATTACTAAACTACTATAGTGAGTCAGCTGGAACTTTACTGACGTTTTGGTCTGCGAACACGAATGTAGGAGTCATATAAGGAATGGCTTAAATTCTTATGCAATAGTACACCTAAACCTGAGACTTAAGTGCAAGTCAAAAGTGTATTTGAAGAGTTAAATTAACCAAGATATATGAAGCTTCCTGAATTGACTGAGGCACAGAAAGAGAGGTGAAAGAGAAGTCAGGCAAATAGCATAAATTAAAAAGGGGATACTAGATTGTTGTGAAAGTTTACAGCAAAAGTCTGTAATTTGGCCTGTGATAAAATAAATTAACTCATGCCATTTTACTTTTTACATTTATTCATAATTAAACAAAGGCATTGTGAGCCTGTGACTTGTTCTAGAGCCAGCTTACAGATAGATAAATATCAGACTGCTTTTTAGTGAAAAGGTCCCGTGCAAGTCCTTGAAAGGATCTCCAAGTGCTCCAAGGAGCAAACTGGTGATCTATATTCCTGTGGGACCAAACCGGAGCAAATCATGGTAGTAAATGGCAAATGTACTACCGCTAACCAGAAGGGAACTTCAGTTTGAGTTCAAAGAGCAACCAAATCACACCACTAAGCAAATGAAGGCACTACAGCCCTTGGAAGCAGCTAGTTGTTAGGATGTGGGACTAGGCAAGCGCTGTGCCCGAGTTAGAACAGACGTCTGTAACGTGTGTGTTACTGGGTTTGCAGCCCATGAAAAGTTCAGAAGAAGCTCAGTCTGGTAAAACATCGAGGAGAAACACCTCAGTTTATTTGCCTCAATATCCCGCTTTCCAAAATCATCCAAATAAGTGAATGTAAAGACTGAAGCTGGAGGAATTGCGTGTTTTCTAGCAAACAGCTTGCCTGGCCCAAGCTCTGCTTGCTTGGCAGATCATAACCTTTGAAAGATACTGGTCTACCCACATCTTGTAAAGATCTGTGAGGTGCCCTTCCAAACCAGGCCCAAGAAAAACATGCCCAAGAGCTATTGCAAATATTTTAGCAGTAATGAAAAATTAAGGGAAAAAAACCCAAACTCAGTTATCTGGTAATTCTGTAGAAAACAAAACAAAAAAGGAAAAATTACCTAGACACCAAAACCTTACCTATAAATTTGAGTAGAGCTGATAATCATAAGTGTCAGATATGAAATCATTCAGTTGTTGGAGAAATGGAAGGATAGAAAATAGAAGCAGAAAATAAAACTAGAAGAGTGGCCCTAAAATTTTAGTTCTGCTCTAGGTAGCTAGAGAACAATAATACAGGTCTGGCTGTGAAATGCACTGGGATGGTTACTCTGGGCAAGGAAAATTGTTAGTAGATGTGATCAAAAATAAAATCCAAGGAGTAAACATGTAGGAAATAAGTAGAAAGTAAAAAATATTGGGGCTATGAGAGGGCTAATAGGCCTTGATAGCTCTAACCAGCCTCACCTGGGACCCCTGCCCACACTCCTGCCCATGGACCCAGAGGCCCCATTTTAGCACAGGCTTAGAACTGCAGGTGTGCCTCAAGTGCTGTTGTCAGCATGCCTCTAACTTCTGGAGGGACCTCAGACCTATGTTGGAGGTAGCTTGTCTCCTGCATGGATGCTTTTAGATGTGCTTTATTGCTTGCTTTATCTTGTCTTTGTTTTCTGGATTAACTCTGGATCTGTGCTGTAACGTTATCTCCAGTCCTGTTTCCTTTTGCTTCTGGCTGGACTGTCTGTGTGGACTCTGGCCGTGGTTCATCATTTTGCCTTGTCTGGGTCTGCCATGGGGTCCTCTGACCAGTAAGTACCCTGCTGTGTGTACCGTGTTCGGGTGGCGTGGGACTGTGCCCTGGTTAGCCATGGCCCTGCCTGCACTGGGCTGTCCTCAGGTTGGGGCTTGCCTTCCCTTAGGGAGCAGCTGGCCCTTGCTGCTCCCTGACAGTGTGAATCCTTCTAACTGGTTGAAAACTATTAGGCTGTGGTCAATAAACATGCATTTATCCAAAAGTGAGAAAAGTGAGCCTGCAGATTTGACCTGTGAAATATGAAGAAGTGAAAATAAGGGCTGACGTAAGAGTTGATTTGGATTCTAGTATAATAAATAACTGCTTAATAAGTGGCAGGGAAAACATCCTAAAAATTCATCTATGGAAGTTCCTCATGCAGATGTGGGCTAGGTGAGGCAAATTGCATGAAAGTTTGTTTTCATAGTTGCTTTTTCAGTGAATGAAGTGCCCTGGCTCCAGGGATAGAAACCATAATGGCAGCTAGATGTAATGAATGGGAAGTCGGTGTAGGCAAGGGATTTGTTGAGTCTTGTCTTTAAACTTTCTTAATGGGATGAAATTAGAAGAATTCCTTGAAATAGAAACAGGTTCTTGATGTTTTTGCCAAATGACTCTCAGAAACAGCAAATACTCAACAAAGGGAAGGGTTGCTGCATAGCATGAAGCCACGGATCTGGTAAAAGTGGGACTAGAAAAAAAGCATGAAGGGGAATGAGAAGCTCTTGTTCAGGGTACTGGTAGTATTTTTTAAAGGAACAAAAAAGCTGAGATACCTTATGCTGTAAGATCCTCATCCTTTACATCTGTTTCCTGAAGAACACTGAACCATTCAGTAGCCATCTGACTAAGTACCCCCATCAGAGAAGGAAGAGTTCTTGGAGGTTATTGAAGAAATATACCAAGAAGCATGGGCATTCACTATCCCTGAGTCTAATTTGTAGTTTGTTTCTTCAGCAAGAGCTGAAAAAGGCAGGAT
The DNA here is from genome assembly GCA_025769975.1 of Gallinago jamesoni. NCBI lineage: Eukaryota > Metazoa > Chordata > Aves > Charadriiformes > Scolopacidae > Gallinago > Gallinago jamesoni. The sequence goes on from JAOQGH010000012.1 coordinate 88,279,592, forward strand.
GATAAAAAATACTGTGTGGCATGCATGTGCCTGTATTTATAGCATAGTACAATGACTCTGTGTTTTGTAGTAGAAACTTCCACAACTGAAACATTACTAATAATCTGTGATAAATGTATGGCGAGAAAAACCTGAAATTAAGCCCATATAAACCAGAGCTGCATCAAAGAGAAGTTGTATTCTTTAGGCCTACAGTCAAGGAAGGGGGATTTTCTACTAGTGATGACAACATATACTATATAGGGATTACTAGTACGGTAAGCACTCCCAGATGTATGCATTTTTACAATTTTTGAAAATAGCTGCTTTGGTGCATGGAGAAGGAAATCTATTTGAATTTGACTTGGCACTGACTTGGTTAAAACCAGCTGTGTTGGTCTCCTTGGGTTTCAAAATGGATTCTTGCATGCAAGGGCTTGGGTGCTTTTGAAACAAACGAAAAGACTAACAAGATCAATGGCTTATACAGAAAATCTGAGCTCTATAAAAAGAGAAGCAAATGTGCCACTCAGTGCTGGGTAAGTCTAGGGAGTATTTTCACTTTTTAGGAGCATAAGGAATTTCTGACTAAGGTGCTGTTTGCATTTGGCTCTTTGAAGTCATCAAATCCTGGTGGTCAGACTCTCGACTAGCTGGAAAGTCTGCAGAGTGATGATGTTGTGATCAGAGAGATGTGGCACCCCCACTGTCTGAGCTGCAACAGACAGCGGTAAAAATTTGATTGCTGTGTTTTTCTGCTGGTTATGTAGACATAAATGGGTTCCAATTACTTTAAGTAACTGAAGAGCACGGCTGTGGCATCACAGAACTCAAGTTATAAAATTCAAATGAAGCTATATTAATATGATATTAGGAAGAAATTATTTACTGTCAGGGTGGTAAGACACTGGAACAGGTTGCCCAGAGAAGTTGTGGGTGCCCCATCCCTGGAGGTATTCAAGGTGCACTCCCAGCCGTGAACTGCAACTGTTGGACACTGCCAGTGCTACGGCTTTGGAAGGAAGGGAAGGCCTCAGGGGTCCAGCACCAGAGCAAGACGTTCTCAGGATCACAGCCATTACAGAAGAGAGAGAAACTGTCAACAAACTTTCTAATTTGTACTGAATGTGACTCATGGTATGAAAACATCCCGTTGGCCAGCTTGGGTTCAGTGCTGGGGTCTCACTCCTCCTCATTGTCCCCACACCTGGCAAGGCTCGAAAACACTGAGACCTTGGAATCCACATACCATAGCTGGCTATAAAGTAAATATTTTCACAAATTCAGATTCTAGAGTCTTCCAAAAATGCAGCTTCTCCAGGCATTAGAAGATAAATTAGTCCTGTGGAGGTCAAACTAGGACATTAGGCCAGTGAGAAACACAGCACAGCAAAGAAGAAAAGTATTTAAAAAACAAACAAAAAATTTTGGGTGGTGGTTTTGTGGTGGGGTTTTTTTAGTTTTTTTTTTGTTTGGTTGGTTTTTTGGTTTTTTTTTGTTTGTTTGTTGGAGGTTTTGTTTGTTTGTTTTGTTGTTGTTTTATTTTTTTTTTTAATGCCAAATGTATTCTTGTGCTGTTTAGTAAAGCTCCGTGGGTGTACTCAATCTTGTCAGATGAGAAGAAAGCTCTGATGATATCCAAAGGTCTGATGATAAATAGGCTAACCAGACGGGAAGGAGCTGAAGGCTGAATCCAGTTGTTTCTGCTGCTAGTCTAGCAAGTAAGAGAGAACCTCATGGGAGGGCTTTAAAAATAGCGGTAGCAAAAGGGAGTTTAAGAAGGGTTAACAAATATCACATTATATGGAAAAAAGGATAAACCTGTTGTATGGTGAACCAGCATTTTATTGGCTCCTAGCCCTTGTTTTGTGTGTGGCAGAGGGTCCTTCAGAAAGAGGCCACAAACTCCACTCTGTTTCTGACATGAATGGGAGATGTCTGCTACCTTTTCTTTCCAGTAAAGATTGGTAAGGAGAGGAAGTGCTTTGTAGAAAGTGTATCCTTGGGAAATCTCTTAGAAGACAAATAAGTGATTTGCAGGGGAAAGCAGTCAGGCTGAGAAGCCTCAGTGCTAAGAAAATCAATAGTAAGTTAAATGAGGAAGTTGAAATCAGAAGCAAGTCCATCATCTGTGGCAGAAAAGGAAAGCTTTTGTAGGCAATAGGTGGTAAGATTCACCACTGATGCTCCTAGGAAGAAGCAATATATGATTGTCAGGAGATAAACTGTTCACATGATGGGCCAGGGCATATGTTGCCTCTTTGGATCCCAAATCTGATATAATACTTAAAAACTTCTGAGGTTCATTAAGGCCACCCAGTACTGTCCATCCATGTGGACACTGTGCCAGAAATAATCCCAAATGGATCAAAAATGACTGCTGGATTTTAAGAGCAAGATGAAAATGCATCAGGTGTTCCAGTTAAGGTTCACAGAGGTACAGATATCCTGGAGATAAGTGTGTGGTCACAGAATGGACAGTTTTGTGACTATAGGACAGAGCACTCTTAAAGAAAAATGGGAAAAAGTGTGTTGTTACCATTGTAACATTGTTGCTACCACTTACCAGCTCCCTAACCTTATAGAAAAGAGAAGGAAGGAAAAAAAAAAAAAGGTCTAACTGCATACATAACAATCTTGGACCATGACAAAAAATAGAAGGTAGAAGGTTATTCAAGTCTACATAGATGGTTGGCTCAGTCTGATGTATGACGATGGTAAAGAGGAACAAGCAGGAAGAAACACGAAGTCTTAATGCATGATCAAAATTATAATTTAGTTGAAATATAAGGGAAGTGATGTGATGTGACAGAAAAGTTAATAGGGAGTTTTGTCTGAGGAAGTAGTAGTCCAAATATCAAAGAGGTGTATTCGCATATTCTGAGATGCAGAATGCAGAGGGGATTTATCCCCGCACAGGTTTTCTCAGTGATGAGCTGAGTAAAGAACCCAAGGCCACTAATAATAAGAGTTCATGACAAGTCACCAAATCAGGATGATAAGCTGGATGGGGATTTTCAGTAGTGATTTGTAGTATAGGATTTAGTAATAATGGAAAAATTTAACTGTCTGAATTTCTGTTGGGAAAAGAACAGAATGGTACAGGTTATTCAATAGGTCTTTGAAATGCACTGGTGAAGTTTTTGATACAAACTGTGAAAAAGAAACATCAACAACTAGAGATAAAAGTATCTGAGATTTGATTTTTGGTTTTGGGAGCGAAGAGAGGCTGTTCAGGCAGAAAGTAAGATAGGTAACAGTGATCAGGAAGTAGTAGCCTAGGAGGAATACTGACAAAACAGAAATGTTGGATTTTAGGGAAGTAGACTTCAGTAAATTCAAACATCTGGAAGATAAAATTTTCCAGGAAACTTGTCTGAGAGATAAGGGAACCAAAGGGGAGCAGAGATTCCTTAAATATGTGAGTAGTAAGGACATACATAATTTTCCATTTTGCATGAAAGATAAGAAACGTAGTAAGATAGCAGCTTTTTAAAATTGGGAATTCTTCATTTACCTGAGGTGAACGAAGGACACAGAGAGGAAGAGAAAAGATCAGGTTGCTCTGAGAAACACAGCAAAACCAGAAAGATAATGGCACAAAATGAGAAACAAGTCACATATGTAGCAAGAAATCATTGTCTGTGTGCTCTAGCATTAAGAGGGAAGTCAATTAAATTGTCATTCTGTGGAGGGGACAAATTTGGTTACTTTGGACAAATAACACCTAGGAGGCAGATGTCATTATGTGTTTTTTGTTTGTGTTTGTCAGTCTTCACCAAAATGATCAGCTGCAAGAGGTAGCTAATTCAGTGTGGTCCAGTGACAAAGCAACGGGAATCTCAGCCTCGAATGAGGAACATACAGTTTAGAGATAGTTAAGATAAAGTAGATATTGGCAAAATGGCTGAGCCTAAGATACTTCCTCCTAAGGTAACTGCAGAATTACCTGCCAAAATTGACAGCCTCTGCAGCCAGACCTGGGATGGGGTGGTTGCTCGTGGTGCTGTAGTGTGTGAACTCTGTTCTGCCATTGGGGAGTAACATAGCTTCCTGTCCTACAAAGTTATTCCAATTTCTCACCTGTAATTAGAATCCTAGAATTGTTTAAATTGGAAAAGCCCTTTATGATCATCAAGTCCAACTGTTAAACCTAGCACTGCCAAGTCCACCACTAAACCATGTCCCTAAGCACCACATCAACACATCTTTTTAAGTACCTCTAGGGATGGTGACTCAACCTGAGCAGCCTGTTCCAATGGCTGACAACCCTTTTGGTGAAGAATTTTTTCCTAATATCCATCCAAAACCTCCCCTGGGACAACTTGAGGCAATTTCCTTTTGTCCTATTGCTTGTTACTCAGGAGAAGAGACCAACCCCCACCTCTCTGCAACCTTTTTCTAGGTAGCTGCAGAGAGTGATCAGGTCTCCCTTCAGCCTCCTTTTTTTTCCAGGATAAACAACCACAGTTCCCTGAGCTGCTCCTCATAAGACTTGTGCTCTAGACCCTTCACCAGCTTCAGTGCTCTTCTCTGGGCATGCTCCAACACCTCAATCTCTTCTTTGTAGTGAGGGGCCCAAAACTGAACACGATACTCAATGTGTGGCCTCATCTGTGCCAAGCACAGGGGGACAATCACTTCTCTAGTCCTGCTGGTCACCCTATTTCTGATACAGGTCAGGATGTTGTTTGCTTTCTTGGTCACCTGAGCACTCTGCAGCTAATATTCAGCTGGCTGTCGATCCAAACCCTCACGTCCTTTTCCGCTGGGCAGCTCTCCAGCCACTCTTCATCAAGCCTGTAGCGCTGCATGAGTTTGTTGTGATGCAAGTGCAGGACCTGGCACTTGGCCTTGTTGATTATCATCCTATTGGCCTCAGTCCATTGACCCAACCTGTCCAGATCCCTTGGAAGAACCTTCCTATCCTCAAGCAGATCAACATCCCGCCCAGCTTGGTGTCATCTGCAATCTTACCGAGAGTACACTTGATTAAATTCTGTGATGCCTGTTCTCCTGGGTCTTAAGTTATGCAGGTGCCACACTGAAGGATTTTAGACTGGGGTGTGTGCACGTGTGTGTGGGCTGCAAGGTGGCTTTTGCTGTTTTGATCTGAGAAAGCCGAATAAAATAATTTTCTGAATGGGGGTGAGAGGGAATGTGGATGTTCAAGTAAATTGTTGAGCCATTTTATACAACCTGTTTCCACCTGTACCACACTATTTTTCTGAGTTTACGTGTGCATGTATTTAAATAGGGTGTCTCTTGGCAGGTTTTGCTTGTGGTAGTTCCTAGGCTAAAGTAGTTACTGAATTATAGTACTTATTTGAGCTGTTGGTTTAACTTGCATCCCTGAAAGCTGGGCAAAATATCAGTGTCTATAAATTCACTCCTATGCTGGGTTTAGGGCAAATAGTAGAATAATCTGAATTCTAGTCCCTAACTGGTGATTAGGTAAAATCATATCAAACATAATAGACAGTAATTTTTTTCAAGGCTTATGACTTATGGTCTATGAAAAGTAAATTAGATCAGTTTTATTTTTATGGTATTACAGATCAACATTTCAGAGCTATTTTTTTCACAACAGAATTGTGCTGTACTGGAGGTTTAAAAACTTTGGATAAGATTTTTATTCTCTGATAAATTATGGGGTGTTTGGGTAACATTTGGAGAAAAATACAGATGTGTGTATATATGATCTAAAGACCTCTGTGCGGAGATGCTCTATAGATGTATAGTGTATAGATGTATTTTGTATATACACAGATGTGCATGCAAGTTCCTTTTATATAATAAAACTGTATTGATAAGGAGATCGTAGTTCCTTAAATACCCATGTAAGGCAAATACAGCAGTTACACATCACTACATAACTGTTATTTTGTAATATATATATATATATATATATGTATGTGTGTGCATGTGCGTACTCAAAAAGTCACTTCCATGTGTCTCAGTCCTGATGCCATTGGATTCAGCACCTGGAGCTGGTTCGATTGGTTGGCAGGCTGTAGTTGCACGCACAGGTCAGGAAGGTCTCCCAGATAATGATTCTGCTACCTGTGGAGCAGTGGAGAACAGGCTATGTATGAGTCCAGCACATCTCGCCGTGGTTACTGCACAACTCCTTGTGCTTTGAGAGAAGTTCTGAAGTCACTTTTTCTTTTGTCTTCAGAAGTACAAAACTACTTTGTGCACAACAAGAATCTTGTAAATTTTTTTGGTTGCAAGTACTAAAGATTAAATAGCCATCAATGCAGTAATTACTGAGACAGGAGTCTAATGGTGTGGTTGTGGAAAGTGTCATGGAGTGTCTTAGAGTGAGAAGTGTCTATAATCGCTCTTAGATGACTGAAGTACATGCTGCTGATGATGCGAGGTGGGGTCTCTTCCACCCCAGTCTTCTTTTGCATGCATTTCTGTTCTCATCCCTTGTGCTGGCAAAAGTTTTTGTGTAGCAGTACTGCGAGCTGAACCTGTGTAGTGACCGGAGGAATAAGTAGCCTGGGAGGAAAAAAGGTGAGATCAGATCCTGACCTGACTCACATTGTAGTTGTGTTAACAATTGAACAAGGTGGATTGTATGGATGCGTGGCTGAGGACAAGGCAGGTATGCAGCACTTCCCACTGGGCAGCAGGCCACCTTGTAATTTCTGCACACAGGGCTGGAGTGACCTCTCTAAGTGAGATCAGAAGATTTTTTGTGTTATACTAAACTGATGACACAGATAGAAAAGTCTCTCCGAAAACAGACTGCAAAAATGGGAATTCTCTCTTTGAGGATGAAATATAGATCTAAGAAATATTTATTACTGGCCAATGTGCCTCTTTTGTCTCATTTTGTCTTCTTGGCAGTATCAAGATCTAAAATAAAAATTCATTGTAAGTAATTTGTAACATATCCATCATGCATAAAAATCAAAGATGTGACATATATTCCATGTGCTATATATTTCATGTGTTGAAATTTAAAGCTTCCTTTGGACTACTTTGTAAAACAAATATTAGTTAATGAAACATTTCACAAATATTAGGTGTATTTCCTGAGTGGATTTTGTGAGAATTCAGGGTTCTAGTACATATAAAATTATATATACAATATATACAGAATTATTTATACAATATAAAATTAAAGATCTTTGTTCCAGAGAATGAAGATAGAAGCATATTTTACCTTCAGTGAATGTTCTGTGCAATGTTTTTATTATATCATAACCAGCACTCTTTACTTAATCAAAAATCCCAGATTTCATTGGGAATGTAGCCAAATGACATAGTTCCCAAGAACCTGATATTGTGCTACTACATCGTCCTGCATATTCTAAAACTGATTAAGGTGTGTTAACAAAATGAAGTGTTTGTTGAATTCTACTAAACCAGAATGATATAGCCTGTATACAATCCAAGATACTGATATAAACGTATTTATACTTTTATAGAATGCAGTGTTTACTCAAAGAAATTTTACAAGCAATCATGAGTGTCAGCAACTTCTGTTTATAACACTTTGAACGTGATGAAAATGGAAAGAACCAATGCATGAGTTTAGTGGGATCATTTTCCAAATCAGGAAAAGTGATGATGTTTGGCAACATGGTAGTGATGTTATTTATGAAGCATTTATTCAGGTATTTGTTGCCTGTAGCTTCAATTGCTTCACTGTGTTCCATGATGCAAAAGTAAAATGCTTATGATAATAGGAATACTTTTCAAAAGAAGTAGTACTATACTGTTTTATCGTAATAAAAGTGTTATTTGTGCAATAAGGCATGAAATCTGAGCTCATTATATAGGCTGAATATACAAGCAGTTTAAGTTTCGTTTACAGGCTAGTTTATGTCCCTAATTAAGAACTCTGCTATAAACCAGAATTTTTCATGAAGATACCCACTTTGTGAATCCTTAACATAGATTTCCAGGCTTGTAAGGGAGTGCCAGGTCTGGCTGGAATTCTGCAGCAAAAGATAAAGTGAAATAGCTTACCTTTTCTTAGAAATACTCAAAATTGCATAAATTGCTGTTCAGATATGCTGAAGAGGTACTTGGAGATCCACTTCATCGTGAGATGAGAACCCTGCTGTGGAACAACCCGTTCACTGTCTGCGCTGTGTTTGTTGGTATTACTACATGGATATGTAATTGCCATTTGCATAAAAAATATCAAAGTTAGCTTAAATTTGGCTACTTTATGTGACATCATATGGATTCCAGGACCCACCTGAAAGGTTGAAACCCAGATGTTCCGAGCTTACAGGCTTCCTAAGAATGGATCTGTCTGCCATGGCCTGATGAAGAGGAAACAGGAGATTTTTCCTCTCACTCTTTCTGTCCTCTGGAAGGTGTTTTCATCACTGAGGAAACTTCTGTGCTTGCTTCTCTTGCTTAAGCCTCTGGTTAATTGTGCCTTGAGTGTATTGTCAGATGCCACCAGTGTTGAGGCCTGTCAACACTTTGTTGGACCACTGGTGGAATGGAGCATTTAGGGGATGTTGCCTCCTGAAATTCTTGAAGATTTCCTCAGATTGTCCTGTCATTAGGTTAGGGCATATTCTTATTGATGGTTTCAGATCTTAGTTTCTTTTTTATATTGTGTCTGGCAGGGGTGTGCTACATTAAAGAGCTGCCTGAAGATTATTGTTAAGTAATAGTAGTGAATTAATTCCTCAGCTGCATGAGTTAGGTTTGAAGCGTACATAGATCAAAGCATATGTATTGAGTGACAGGTGATTCTGAAAGTTGCTGAATTCTCAAGATCCCCAGGATTTGCCCACCCTTATTTCCATGTGGTGGTGGAAAGCCACAGCTAGTGTGGGCTAGCATGTCCCATTCCTCTTTGAGTTTATGGAATGGCAAAAAAGCCGCCAAAACTATCTTCTTGCAAGGCCAAAGACCTGAGAAACTGTTTTGCCTTACAAGTCAAAGCTCAACCTTTCAAGGCTTTTCCCAAAATTTTATAGTGCATTGTCATCAATATTGTCCTCTGAGTAAATGGGGAAAGTTGTGGTCTCCTCTGTTGGTGTTGCTGTGAAGAGGTTTCCCATTTCCTGGAAAATGTAATTCCCAAGAATATGTAGTGCTTTGAATTTTTGGTAGTTTTTCCTCATTCATGATAAATTCTGTTCTGTATTCCTGTTATCTATGCAGAATTTTGATAGTAATCAAAATCTGTTTAAAACCAGGTGCAAAATAGTAATTTAAATTCTGGCCCAATTTAGATTGTCATTGGTCTTTGTTCAATCTCACCAAATCATGAAATCATGATTTGCCTTTTTTTTTTTTTTTTTTTGACTTTGCTTTGCTGTAGTATGCCAGGAAAAAATTTGGCAAGTCCCATTCAGTTTCCATGTTGTTGTTGAGGTTAGATGACCCTGATAATCCTTACTGCATTTTTGGCTTTTTGCTTGTAGTTAGTAGCCTACTTGGTGATGGGTCTTAATTTTAATCAGATCTAGAGTCCCCTCTAGATGTCTGGAATACAGATTGCTAGTTATCCTACTATCTTCAACTTCAAGAAATTCCAGTCTCTGAATTGCTCAGTTCACTTGAGTTCTCTGAAGAGCTTCCTAGGTTTACTGAAGTTTACCCTTTTATAGTTGATAATTGAGTTATGAAAATATTATTTTAGCCCTTTGTTTCAATTTATGCTAGCTCAGCTTTCAGTGATAAACTATTTAAAACTTCATTACATGACAAAATCAAATTTAAATAATGTGAATTTTTGTTAGCTCTGGCTATTTGTTACGCAGGTTTGTTGGCTGTAACATCCAACAGTGGGTTGCTTCCACCCGTATCATTAGCTATTATTACTGTCTGCAGTCAGATCTAATCTTTGTCAGGAAGCTTTTCTCCTGTCACAATAGATATTGTCACAATATCTAATAGTATGTCTCTTTCCAATGATGTTACAGTGATCTTTATCCATATTTATATCTGGCCATGGATCTCTTATAAACTTTCACCTTGATTCCAGCAGAAACTCTTTATCTTTTAAAAAGTGGACTTTTATGAAAAAGAAATGTGCTTTCCTTCATAATGTCTTGTATCTTGTGGCATATCCCACTGCTCCCATCTTTAATATTACCTTTCTTGAATGGTATCTGTCCTTCTCTATCTATACTCTAGTTCTGAGTTCTATGTTATCAAGCTTCAGATTTCTCCTTAACATTTATTATCATATCCTATAAATATATTTCAAAATCTTCCATTGTGTTGAGAAAACTCCTGAGAGTTCTTTACACATCAGAGTTGTTTCTTACTCCATTGTTTGTACAGAACAGACTTAGACATGTTATATCCTGTTACCTGCTTCTTAATTCTTTTCATTTACCATATGTTCTCTCACTACCACAGTTGTTTTTTTTAATACATGTCTGAATTCTAATTTACCCTATATTTTGTCTTTCCCCTGGTGTTTAGAGACCTATCATTTCTCAGTTTAAAACTGTTCTTATCAGTTGTGTCAGCTTTGATCCCAGGTAGCTCTTCCCTTGGGCATTCAAGTCAAATTTATCTCTTGAAAAATGACTTCCTTCAATAAATGCATCTCAACAATCAAACATTACAGAAGCTTCCTTATACCACTCATCATTTAACTATTGGTTAGTTTCTTCTCCTATTAGGCCTTTTACTCCTTCTCTGAGACTTGATGTCCCTGAAGTTCATACAAATATTTACTTGTTTGCAAGTATTTCTGAAACAGTTAGTCCTTGATAGATTCCAGTGGGAATTAGGCAGTATTGAGTTTGGAGATATGTAAAAATTTTTTCCCATTTCCTCGTGATGCTTCTCAGTCGCAGGTCCACCTGCCAGTTGCACCTAACAGACATGATAGCATGTTGTATTTTTTTATCTTCTTCATGACAAGACTGACAGTCAGTAACGAGGAGGCTGTGGTCACAGAGACATGGCTCTCTACGTGGTGCTGTGAGTCACCAGCCCTTTTCTCTGTGTTTCATTTTTAATTCTATCTCACACTCTGAATGTCCCTTCTATTTTCTTTCAGTATTTCTGCATACTGACTTGGTTTACCCTTCAGTTTCCAATGCCTGGTATTTTCATTGTCTTATTTCAGAGGTAGCATCCAATTTCTTCCTTCTCGCTACCTTTTATTTTACTTTTATTCTCTAGGGCATCAAATCTCCTTCTCGGTTCTGTTTCATATTCACAAGTCCGTTGAGTTTTCTTGAGTTCCTTCCATGGGCAGCTATCCTCAGCCAGCGATGCTTTCCATCTCCTCTTTTTTGCAGTATACAGTTGAAGGTTTCAGAGATGCTCCTCTCTTCCCTTTTGTCCCAAAAGACACATTGGCTCTAACATTGTCAATTGAATTCTCAGTATTTATGGGCCCCTTGTGTGTGTGTTTTCTAGGTATCCACTGAAGGATAATGAAGATACTTAATTATCTTGTATCCTTATCCTAGTACACTTCAGGAGTAAGCATCAGCCTTTGTTGAAGAATAAGTGCTAACCAACCCTGTGCTGGAGTTGTGACCAGACGAGTTGGTTGCTCATCTGACATGCACTCTTTTTTTAATATGTTTGTTTATTAAACTACTTGAGAATGTTGAATTGAACCCAGATTATCTGCTGTTCTCAAAGGTGGCATAATCATTGTCCTGTATGCTACTTGTGCCTTCCAACTTTGAAATGTCCCTTGGTAAAGATATTACACATTGTATATGCTATTGTACTATTAACTGAATCAGGGACAAGACCAACTTATGCTTCAGTTTCTCCACAAGGATTTTTGTTTAATACATATATGACTACATTGTCATTTCTTTTGTTCTGTATTATATGGAAATATTAATTTACAATAAAAAGTCTCAAGAGCATATCTAAAACCATATAATTTTAGCAATTGTGTCTACCCTCCAGAATTAAATAAAGACTTTGACTAACCTGAGCAGTGTTGCAGTCCCAAATGTTTCATTTTGCACAGTGCAAATATGTTTTATGAAAAAAAAGAACAGTTTCAACAAGAAGATTGAAGTTCAGAGAGGTGGGAGAGTGGTCTCTAAACCACAAAATCCACCAAACTGGACTTAGGTACTTGTTGGATGAGATGTTTATTGATCTGAAACTTTGCGGGTGGCATATGCCAAAACGCTGAATTAGGCATAATTATACAGAGAGCTGGTACCTGGATGCACAGGTCAGCTGATTCAGTGATTAAATCTATGTCTGGATTTTTAGCCTTTTTTTAATCTAATGTTGTTGAACCTTATATTTTATTAATCTTAGGGGACTTTATAATAAGTTGTTCTCTTAGTAAAAGTATTGTGACTGTAACTGTCTCACTTCTTAATCCTATCTCAGATGCATGAATGAGTGATGCTTTAGGTTTGGTAGGTGTGTTGTTGGTTGGTTTTTTGGTCTGGTTTTTTTTTTTTTTTTTTTGGACGTTTGCTACAAAGCAGGTTTTCTGTGGCTATAAATCAGTTCAGAACTCCTTCCAATTTTCCAGCTTCATCTTAGGGCATGAGAAATAAGGAGAGTTTTGAAAATAACTAAAGTTAGTTGTTTTTCAAGTGTCTAAAAGATATGGGTTGGGCTTCTGCCCCTTTGCCATTCTGTATTTCTGAGAATGTGGATAATTTCTTAAAAACGTTGAGATTGTATCTAAATGAGAACAGAAAGGCAGTTAAAATAATAAAAAACAAGTTCAGAAAAAAAATTGAAGAAAAAACTTGCAAGAGGCATACACGTGAATAACAAATCACTTTTCTTAGTGTGTTCAAAAAGTAAATCTGAGACGTGATCAACTTATTCAACATATGAAAGTGGAGACAACATAGCTGAAAAATTAAACTCTTCTTGAATGTACTTACATATAAAAAAAGAACTTGGTGAGATTTTCCGGATGGCTATCCTTTTTCATGGGGAAAAGTGCTGGAGGATTTTTCTCACCAAAATCTTTTAAAAACTAAAAGACCGTGGGATAATAGGAAGGTTGTCATATGGATAAATAATGGATTATAAACTAGGGAAAAGTAGAACATTGGTAAAACATTGTTTTTCACTGTATAAGTAATTTGCTAATGAGGGCTGCTATTCTGTGCTGCCATGCGCTTTTTACCATATTCATAAATGGTCAGAAAAAGAATGAACACTGAGGCAACAAAGTTTGCTGATGGATACCATCTACGGACAATAAAAAGCTCCAAAGCGACCAAAGAATACTATGATAAAACAGCTCTTTAAATTCAATGTAGATTAATAGAAAATGATGTCCTTGTGATGGGGGGGGGGTAGACACACACGGATGGATGGGGACGGGGATGTGCAGAGAAAAAAGAATGGTCCTAATTTTACATATTATTGTATGGGTTGTGAGTTGACTATTACAACCCTAAATCTCATTCTGAGTGGTAATAGATAGCCTTATGGAAACAGGAATGCAGTGCTCAGTGGCAGTCAAGAATCAGAGAGAATATTATGAATTATTGTGAAAGGAACAAAGAACAAATCAGAACCTCATTATGCCACTTTGCAAATCCATCGCGTACAATCATTGCAAATATAGTGTGGAATGCTAGTTTCTCAAATTAAAAAGAGTATTATTGAATGAGAAAAAGCATTTTGAAGAAAAAAGGAAAAGGAAGTGCAGATGATATAAGAATGAAGTCTCTGAGTTGTTTTTTTTTTTTTTAACAGAAAATACAAGAAAATTAAAAAATATGGATTTGCATGTGTGAGGTGGCTGAAGAGCCATGATGTGGCCAAAGACAAGCATTAAAACAGAAGATAGAGGTGGCCAAAAGAAGATGGATACATTTCAGGGCAAAGGTTTCTGAACACCATATCATAAAGGAATATGGTAAAAAACCAGTATGGGTGAACAAAACCAAAGTGAAAACACGTAAAAGGCTCAGCATGAACAAACAGAGCTAAATTCATCCAGTTCTTTCATGAGTTGTATAATGCATCAGGGTATGATGTGCCTGTTGCTCTGGAGGGCCTAGGAGGTGATCCATGCAGTTGGTACAGTTGCAGTTCTTTGTAGTGGTGGAAAAAGCCCCATGCACAATAAAATGTTACATACATCCTTAAAATCTACGTATATGAAAAGTGGCATATTTTCAGTGCTGCAGTTGGAGATATCCAGTAAGTAGTGCTTGATGGCCCACTGTTTGTTTCTTTTTTTAAAAATTATTCTTAATGCAGTGATAGAGGTCTGGCAAGTGCCCTGGGAGAAAGATAAGGTGTACAAACATCTGTATACTTTCAGCAATCTGTTTGGAAAATATTGTTTCCTCAGACTGCTGTATTAGTTATCATTGGCACTCAATGCATTTCACAATCAGGAATGACAGAAGGTTAGTCTTGCAGTGAGCGGTAAGACCCATATACAGAAACTTTTGATTTAGGGCAAAACTCCAGAAACACTTTGCTACAGGATACAAAGGAGGCTTTGAAAAGGGCTGGAGCTCTAAGCTGAAGTGAACCGAGGAAAGGTGTACGTTCTCTCGTGTAACGTGGTTCCTTGGAAGACTGAAACATGCTTTAAATGAACTTCAGATGAACACTGATGTTGATGCTATTAGGGCTTCTGCCATAATAATACATGTATAAAAAAAGCCTTAGAAATGTGCTGAAACTATAGGCAAAAAATAAAGCAGGAAAATCCTTCCGGGGAGTACAGGAGAAAAAAAATCCTGTGTGGTAAAGTGAACAGAATTATTAGCCTTGGCTGCCCATCTGTTCTTCCCCTCCTCTGAGAAAACCCTCTCTGAACATACTGTCACTAAAAAGGTCACCAAAAAATCAAATCTATTTGGGCTAGCCCTCACCTACTTTAATAAAGGTTGCTACTGGCAGATTAGGCTGTTTGCAGTGAAGTGTGGGTACAGTTATGCCGCTGCAGTGTTAGGAGAAAAAAGCCCCTCCTGAAGAAAAACATGGGCTCTAAACAGCAGTGTACTTCAGCTACAGATGGTCAAAGCAAAGCTTGGTTGCTGGCCACTATCACTTTCTATTTTTTTTCTCAGAGAATTGAAAATATGCATGTCCTCAGAGTCAGAATGTTATGTTCCAACTGCAGGTGTATACAGGTAGAGCAAAATGTAAACCTTAGGATTTTGGTTTTCAGAAGAGACCCATAATTCATAAGAACAATGCTGTGCTATATTGTTACAGAGTTGAATGATTCTGTAGTGGAGAAACAGAAATAGTTTGAAATATCGCATTGGAAAAGACAGTATTTCTGATATATCAACATGTACTGCAAGGAAGTAGATGTTTTCTTTGCATTCGGTAGGAGATGAATTAGTGGTCACTCAACTAGCCATTTTGCTTTGGAAAGTGTTAGATAGAAAACAACCACAATGGGTAGGGTGTCATTGGGGTAGGAAGGGACCTGCTGGTTGGAAACAAGTCCCATGGCCTCCACAGCTATTTTTGAGCCTCATTTTCCTAAAATAAAGTGGAAAAATGACTTACCGCTATGTGATAATATCGTGGGAAATCTCAGAGCATTAGGTAGTAGCTTATTAATTTTTTTTTCTTGGGAAAGGAAGATACAAGTAAAATACCTCAAACTGCCTTTCCAAGAGATTTTTGGATGTGGTTGTTGGGTAAACAACGTAGAAACTCACGTAGACTGTAGCCAATCAGTTAGGTCTTTCACATTAACTGAGACTTTTTTTTTGCCAGGCTTCTACATCAAGATACAGAATACTTTTCTCCAGTGGTCCTGATGAGTATTTCAGATTGGAGTAGTTTAGACAGGACAAGTCGCAGAGCATCCCAGAAGTATTACCCAGGGCTTCATGTTGCAGGGATTTTGCAAGCAGTGGTAAGGGAGTTCAGATCTTCTTGGGTGGAGAGTAGTTAAGAAGGCTCATGCATGGAATTAAGTGGATGTTGTAAACCTGGGGTTCTCTGTAGACAAAAAGAGCAATCTCCTTGGATTTGTGTCTAACTCCAGCTCTTCATTCTGTTTCTTTGCTGCCTTTGCAACACCTGTGGTAAAAATAAAATGTTTCTTGTCAGAGAAAATGAAATATTTTCCTTTTCCCCAAAATGAAAGTAGCTTTTCCATATTGTTGAGGAGAAAACAAACATGTTCCTATCTGCTACTGTCAAGCTGACTTTTTCATTTTGCTTAGTCAGTTTTTTATGTTCATTTGCCAAGCAGAAATCCATTGTGCACCCAGTCCTGCTTTATGTCTTAGTGATCAGCTGCTCTGTGCTTATTGCAGAATGAAGGGATGAGCCTTAGTATGTGCCCTGAGACCTTACAGGCCAGAGGGGAGGGGACTGTGGTCTTCTGTGTGCTGCTGAACTCAAGGGAGTAAAAAGCAATGTCCTCCTCTCTACAGACACTTTTTCATAGTGGAGACAGGGTAGAAGGTAAAAGGAATAGCATTGTACTTTCACTGAAATGTAATTAGACCAGCTAAATTGGAAACATATAAGTTGAGATAAATGTATTCATGAGATTTTTAGTAGTGGTTAATAGAATTAATGTTGTATCTTTGGTAAAATGACATGGTTCTGATTGGAAACAAGTCATGAGTCTATAAATATTCTTCTGATCAGTAAAACTGTAAAATTTACATTAACACATTCTGAGTGAGCAATCAGGAAGGCTACAGAAATATAGAGAATGTTATATCTTACAATAGATGGCTGGTTGGTGTTCAGCTTCTGTCAGCGGATATGCCTTAAAATGTGGCTACTGGAACTTGCATATATGATTACTTGCTTTTTTTTTTTCCTCAGATTTAACCCATGTCACACAGATGACTTTAGAATGAACCTAAGTTTTGACAAGGATTAAATGCTACTGTTTCAACACTTCCACAAAGTAATTGATTTTGTGTTAGAAAGGACCATTAGAGCATTTAGCTCAAGCTGGCAAGGTAGGACAACCCCTAGATCATTTCGTGCATGGAGTTGAAGAACTCACAATCCGTTATACTCTTTCAGAAAAGTAGGCAACCTTAATTTCAAAACTGCAAGAGGTGATTTATTATTCTATCTCATTGTTAAAAAATGGTAACTTAATTCTATTTGAATTTGCTTAGTGTTAGTTATGAGTTATGGGTTCTGCTTTTACTCTTCTCCACTAAATTAAAGAGTCTTTTTAACACCCAGTGGTTTGTTGCAATGAATCTACTCATTCACTCTAATGAAACCATAATCTCTTGGTAAGCTAAACCAATGGAACTTCTGAATTCATTTAATGTAAGGCTTAGTTTACTCTAAATTACTTTTGCACTTTCCGTGTATTTATATAATAATATATATATCGTTTCAGAGACTAGAATTACAGTACCTTCATTCTAGTTCTCATCAATGACATGAAACGGTAAAGCCTATCAGTATTACATAGTGCTATTCTGCTTATGTTCATTCACAAGCAGCCTTTTGTGTGGCGAGCTGGGCTGGGAGTTTATGTTCAGCTGTTTGACAAATATTTAGGAGTTATAACAGATGAAGTCATTGTTCTCCTAAAGATAGTCCTTTAGTCAAGTGATATGACGGGTATTCCTTGTTTCTATATCCTTGACCATGCATTTGACTGTATTAAGGTGTATGCTGTAAGAATGGGCTTAAACTGCTAAATTACTTTTCAGATGACTCTGCACAACTGCCCTATCTACCTTACTTAATATTCTGCAGACTTTGGTGGATCTATAAATGTGATAATGAATCAATTTTTATTTAATTCCAGATCATTTACAAAATATTGAAAGGCATCAACCAGTGTAACACATAAAATAATTACCACTTGGTGATTCTTAGTGACTGTTTAAGTCACTAAATAATTACTATTTAAGTTACATTAGTTACTCAGATACTCATTAGTTACTTTGTTAATTTAGTATGATTTTGAGTGACAGAGAAGAGTGCTAGATTTTTTGGCTCTTTGAAAAAAAAGACTTTAGAGACTGCTTGCCCATTGTTGACATCTGTCTTGTCACTGAAATGCATTTTCAAACACCTTAAATCAAATGTTGAAGTTCTCAGCTTTTACTTCTGAGATATTTATGATATATGATTGGCAACCCTTTCTGGAATCACAGTGTTGCTGAGTTTGAAAGGATCCCAGGTCCTTTGTCTAGTCCAACTGTCATGCACAAAGCAGGGTGACCTAAAGCAGGTTGACCAGGACTACGTCTAGGCAGGTTTTGAGTATTTCCAAGGATGGAGACTCCACAACATCCATGGGAAGCTTGTTGCATTGTTTGACCACCCTCAGAGTAAGGACATTTTTTCAGATGTTTAAATGGAATTCCTTTTATTCCAGTTTGTGCCCATTGCCTCTTGCTCTGCTACTGAATATGACTGAGTCTGACTCCATCTTCTTTATCTCCCCCTTTTTATATACACTGATAAAATCCCCACGACCCTTCTCTTCCACATGCTGCACAGTTCCAGCTTTCTCAAGCACTTCTTTTATGAGAGATGCTCCAATCTTTATCAACCTTCATTGAACGCATTTCAGTAAGCCCACATCTCTCTTTTACTGAGGAGCCCAGATATTGATGCAAGACTCCTGATGTGCTCTCATCAGTACTGAGCGGAGGCAAAGGATCACATCCCTCAGCCTGCTGGTGATGACCCGTTTGCCATGTGGTCACATTGCTGGGCCATGGTAAGCTTGCTGTCCACCAGGGCTCCTAAATTGTTTTCTGAAGAGCTACTTTCCTGCTAGTTGGCCCCTAGCATGTACAGGTGCACAGCATTATTCACACTCAGTGACTAGACTTTGCATTTCTTTGTTGAACTCCATGATGTTCCTCTCTGCCTGTTTCTGTAGCCTCTTGAGACCTCTTTGGATGACAGCACACCCATATGGTGCCTCAGCAATTCCTCCCAATTTTTAACATCATCCTCATAGTGACATTAACCAGCTCCCTCAGTAATTGTGAGTGCACCCCATGAGGACCCATGGGCTTGTGTTTGTCCAATTTCCCTAACTTGATCCTCCCCCACCAAGGGTAAGTCTTCCTTAATTCAGACTTTCCCACCGGTCTCAGGGGTCTGGGGTTTCTGAAGGCAGGTCTTATAAATGAAGTACCTTGGCCTTTTCCCATGTCCATTGTCACCAGGTTTCCTGCCCTATTCAGTTCCAGGCCTGTTTCTTTCACCTATTATTCCTTTTCCTGTTGGTAGGCCTGTGGATGCTTTTCTTATTGCCCTTCATGTCCCTTACTAGATTTGACTTCAGGTGGGCTTTGGCTTTTCTAATCCTATCCTTGTGCACTCAGTTATCTATATATTTCTCCCGGATGATTTGACCTTGCATCCTTGTCTTGCTTGCTTCCTTTTTGTGTTTAAGTTAGTGAGGAGCAACATGTTTACCTGTGTGCGCTTCCTGTCACTTTGCTTGACTTGCCAAATGTGGGGATGGAACGTTCTTGAGCCTGGGGAATGAGTTCTTTGAAGAACAACCATCCTGAAGGCATTTGTAAGTTAGGTTGGAAACAGCAAAGGAGAGTCTTGGAACTGCAAATAGTTCAGGAACAAAACTGTTTTAAAGTTAGGTGTTGTCAATTTCTGGAAATACAACAGAAATATTATTTCCTTTCATTTCTGTCTGCACAGGGAAATATAGAGGTGTGTGTAAAAACGTAAACTGAAAGATTTGCAGAAACAGATCCAAACTTATCTGTGAAGTTTTGGCTTTGAACAAAAACCATGAAAGTGTAGGGTAGCTGGAAATTTAATTGGACTGTAGAAAATCATCTTTGATCTTACTGAGTTTCTCTAGGTATGATGTAATTCCTGACAGGCCTCCAGGTCAATGAATATGTCTTGAACTCAAGCAAATGTAGCTTTCTAAGATACAAGATAACTTCCACATTGTATAATAACATATAGTTGGTGCTTCTGATTTTCATTGTCCATATCAAGAAATCATTTCCTGTTTTGCAGATCTATATAAGACAAGATGCAAAACTGCATTTCACTTTGCATTAATAGGAAAGATAACACATTTTACATGTTGCATTTTCAGAGATAGCCAGGGAAGAATTACCTTTAACATTTTGCCTTCTTATGATGGTCCTCAGTGCTCAGCTGCTGAAGTTTGAGAAGGGAGGTTTTTGATAAAATTAGAGTGCACTATACATTGACATCACTTCCGTGGAGACAGATTAGAAGTATCAAATATTCCAGTCCTGCAGTATAGCAAGAGAAAAAAAAAAAAAAGAGGGATTTTTGAGGAAAAAAAATGTACAACTTTTATATTGATTTCAGTTTTAATAAATAAATGTATTCAGTAAAGAAACTGGAAAATAGAAAAACTTCTGGAAGTGTATTACATTTAGATACTGTATACAGTTGAGAAGCATGTATGCTTTAGTAAAAATGTTAGCAGTTTAGGGATTTTAATGCATGAGAAAGTTCATTTTGGATGTGTTGTTTCAGCTCAGGCTCACTCTTTGGTTGAAGGTTTGTACTTGTTCAAAACATTTCATATTTGTCTTTTCCATTAAATTCCATTATTGTAAGTGCATTGGCTTTTTAATGGTTAGAAGACAGCCAGCTCTATCTTTATTCAAATATGAAAGTTGCATAAGGAGAACAGGATACACCAGTAAGAGGAGGTAATGGTGTTTTGTTTTATCTGATTGTTTTAGCACCTTGCAATTTCCTCAGCCATCAGACTAGCCAAAAAAGTGTGAGTCTGAAAATCGGAAAAAGATGGGGAAGTAATTTGATGCTGTTGGTCTTATGCATTATGGCAACAGACTGTGAAAATGTGCAAGAATGTTTGCAAGTGGTTTGAATGAGTATGTGGAAAGATGTGGATCTGAGGTACCTTTTTAAAAATAAAATAAAACACTCTTAACACAAGAAGAGCTTTTTATGTTTCCCTGGTGTGAAAATTATTAGCAGCTACAGGCAGTCCCCATCTGGGAATTTGGAGCCTACTGTCTGGTCTTTCAATCAGATTAGTTGGTGATACTAGAAGGAATGAATGATACTTGGAGGAACTGTGTGTAGCTTATGACAACAAAAGACTGAATTGGCAACATGTGGCTAACAGCTCACAGACATATGGTATAAGCCATTTTCCTGAGGAATTAATTTTTGTTGAATATATATTCCAAATCTTTCCTTCTCTAACATAGGCACTTGCATGAAATTAGATGAAGAAAAAATAAATACTGTATCAAAGTATCAACATTAACTTGACAGGAAAGGAAAAAGGTTGTGTTAGGCCTTTTTAATTTTTCTTTGTACTGTCTTAATAAGGACTGATGATCTATTGATTCTGGGCTTTTTTGGGCAGGTGGAGATGAGAAAGATTAGATTTTTTTCCTGCTTTATTTTTATCCTTAAAAGTGTTGGGGATGTTTTGGCATGATTAACTGATGTGATCCAGTGACCTCATGTTGCTCCTGTGGAATGAAGCAGCCGTAAATCTGCTTAAAAAAAAAAAAAAATCCCCCCCAAAATCCTGGTGAACAATTTTCCCTTGTTAGTAGATTCCTCCAGTGGTGTGGAGTTAACGCAGTATTTCCAGTTCTGTCTTCTTTCTAGCCGGGGCTTGAAGAAATGAAAGGACAGACAGAATGCAGGTGTCACTGTATCATGCTCAGGCATTGACTATTATAACTCGTGAAGAAGGCTGTGAATTGTAGTACATTGAATGGGCAGAGAATTTCACTTCCCTCCTGTTTTTTGCTAGTGTTTTCCCTAGGAAGATATAGAGAAGTGATATTGGAGGCTGGGATTTTATCTGTAACTGAAGGGATGGGAAAGTTAAATATTTAACAATAGAATTTTCTTTTATGTACCAGTAGTAGACTTGTTGTGACTAAGCTATTGTATCCAACTTGTATGTAGCTCAAAAATTGCTGCTTTAGTTTCAGATGTAAAAACCAGCTTGCTTGACAGATTGTTTGGACTTTAAAATCATCAGATTTTACTTCCAATACTGTTTATTCAACAAACAGACACATAAATGAGTGAGAGACAGAGGTTTGAAGCAGCCTGGATAATTTATTAGAACCTAGCTGCATGTCTCTCTTTGGGTGCAATTGTGCTGATCCAAGATGTTACAGACATTGCTCCCAGCAGTCTATCACTGTCCTCTGCCTGAGTTCATTATCTTCTGTGATCCACTGGCTAAGCTGTGTGTGCCTGCTCACTGAATTGTTCATAAATTAAAATTATATGGGTTATGCTGAATAGTAGCTTTGAGATCATGGTTTTCACTATTGAGCATATTTGACTGATGCAGTCACTCACAGGAATGTTTTATGTGGCAGATCAGAGAAGGTAGTGATCTCTGAGCACGCCTGTACAGTCAGACATAGTGCAGGTCTATCTATTAGTAGCCAGCTTGCATCTCAACCAATGTAGACATGGCCATGGGCTTATGTCCAGCTGCATTTATCTTCTGTCTAGCAATACATACTAGTAGAAATATAGTGCCACAGCTATCCAGCTTTCTGTTCAAACATATGGTGTCATAGCTCTTTTTAATCCTTCTAGGTGTTTAATACAATATTCCCTTAGCAACTTACGTTATGTGTTTGAAGGGTCAGGGTGTCACTACCTGTCCCACTGTTCCACTGTGAAATGAGTAGGTTAGGCTCCTAACCAGTGATGGTTCCTTTGAAGAAGTAGTGGGTAGGAGCTAGTTGCCCAAATGTGAGGCTTTCATTGCCATTTCTTATGCCTTCAACAGCTGACTTCCAGTTGGTCTCCAGGGACGTTCAGATTTCTTCCAGTCCCTGGGCCATATCTGCTATGCTGGTATCTTGGGTACCTAAGATGTCTGAAGGAGCACTTGTTGCTTTTGCTAAACAGCAGACATTCACCCATAATGTCAGTGACTTCAAAGGTAGTTGGTAAGTCTCAGTGTTCAGTAAACTGGATGTTTTTTGAACAAGGAAAAGGACTTTAAGAAGATCTGCTCAAAAGTCTGAAATGATGTATTTATGTTTGTTTGAGTGGCAATGTAGGAATGAACTAAATAATGATGGAGAAAGTCATGAATAAAATAAAGTAAGAAAAGAAAAATTAAAAAGTGCAAAAAGATTGAAGGGAATGCAAAAGATAATTCATAAACTTCAAGGAAAAAGCCCATTTTTCTGCATGAAATCTATTAGAAATCAGTAAATGATTAAATTAATGAAGACTCATAAATGGCTTAAAGTCTAAAACTTTTTAAAACTGTCTTTAATAAGAAAAAATTAAAAAGTTTGCATCCTCAGAAATTTCTGTAACTTGAGGTTTACATTATTCAGAGAACAACATCATTAAAATTACCCAAATGTGCAGAAGGTAGACAATTTTCATAGGGCTATAGAATTAAGAGATAGAAAATGTCAATGACTAGAAAATAATTGATAAAGGGCAAGAAAATGCTGGGAGGTATATGTATGCATGTATAATCTGCACCTCTAAATAGTCACCTTAAGGCATTAGCAGACAAAACCCATCAGATACTCCTCTGGTAATTATTTCAGAAGCCATGGGAACTGCTAGTACGCTGAAAACAAACCCAGTGTAATGCTAGTCTTAAAGAGAGTGTCATCCCAAGGAACGTTATTGGTTTGTGGATAGTGCTGAGCCTTGTGCAGGTACAACAAGCTCTTCAGACAGCTCTGGTTCCCACAGATGGTCCATCATGGAGGATGTAGCTGGCTTGAAATCTATGCTTCTGATGAGAGCCATCCCTGTTCTTGCCTTCAACACCCCTTGTCTCTCACTTGGTTTAGACAAGGATATCATTGTCTGTGGGTGGCTACAGAAGCAGAGAATACCCCCAGAAATGGGAATGATCTTCACCAGAGGCAGGGACTCACTGTGGTAGAAACTACCAAGAGCATGGATGCAAGGTGCTAGTTGTCTACCATAGGTTTAAAAACCTGCACTGGCAGAGAGATGGCCTGGAGAAGTGAAGATGTTTCTATCTTGGACTTCAGGGATTCTAGGAGCCATGAAGTAATGTTTACAGTGGTAAATGGACTGGAGGCAATATTGAAGTGAAACCTCCAAACATGCAATTGCCGGGATCGGGGAACACAAATGCCTCTTCTGCTTCTTCCTGGCTAGTGATACTGTGAAGCTCCAGATATTGCAGGCATGTGTATGTAGTTCCTTCAGAACGCTCACTGGCATCTTATGACCTCTTTTGCAGGCATTTCATATTTTTCACTTTGAAGTGCTTTTCTTGTTGCTTCTTTAATAGCTGGCAGCTGTGAGTTCCCAGACTATTCCCCCGTATTGCTCCCATGATATCTTCCTGGCAGCAAAATTTCAGCTTCCTGCAGATGTCTACCGGGTCTGACATCTCTGCCAGTCCACAGTCTCATTTGGTTTACCATTTGACACAATTGTAACTTCATTTTTTGTTTCTATTTCTTAATAAACAAATTGTAATAGCCAATTTGTCAGAAGGCTGCTTTGCAGCTTAACACACTGGAGTTTTATACTATGCCATCAAGAGGATATTCTGTTTTTACAAGATATTAAGAAGGTGCAAGGACAGTGCTGAAGGACTGCCTTAGGTAGAGGATTGTAATTTGACATGGTTGATAATCATATTGTCTATGTCTCCTATGTATCTCTGTCTCTCAAGTGAACAGTTTGGTTTATTCCACACTGGAGCTCAGGAATAAATTATTATGTGTGCTGAATGGGATACAGGACACTACAGCAAACCAAGGAGTAAACCAAGCTGACAGATTTTGTTAAGTTTATCTGTGAGCTTGGGTGTCTTTCTGAACAAATGACAAGAGCAGCAGTTCCTCTGTTGTCCATGGTGTGTTCTGACTTACATGGAAATAGAGTTGAAGAGATGAAATTCTCTCTTTGAGAATCAATTAAGGATGCTGATTAACTCCATCTTTTACAAAAGCTGAGCATGACTATAGTGATGTGATGAAGGTGATAAATGGTGATATGGAGTTATGAAGGTGATAAAATCTCCTTTGTTTATATACAAAAATGTTTCCTGGACAACATAAAAGTATGCTGCATCACAGATCTGCATTATGATGCAGATGATTTTTATGGATTTTTAGTGGTTTGTGGAGTTGATCTTTAATACTGTCTTCTACAGAAGACAATTACATTGGAAATGTCAAGCAACATTCTTTCTAAATACTGTAATTTTATGGAAACCCTTATAAAATGTTTTTGAAAACAATTGTGAGTTAATAACTTAATGGGAAAGGTGAATAACTTTAGCAGAGATAAATAACTTCGTAGTGGTGTGTGAATATGCACTTGCAATTAGGCTGATCAATCTCTGTTATTAATGAACATATAAGTAAGCAAACTACTTCTGAGGCTTTGTTTAATATGGCCATAGAGACCAAAAGTAGCTAAACCTAATTTTCCACTTTATGTTAATTTTCCACTTTGACTAATATATAAAGTAAAAGGTATGTGATTAAAGTGCTTATGGTAATCTCTCTTCCCCCCGCCCCCAATGATATTTGTGCTTTTGTCTTCATGAATATTGATCTTTTTTTTTTCTCCATTTGAATAAGCAAAGGAAGAAGATGAAAAATGTCCCTACTTAACACATTCAACTTGTTTGCTAATAAATGCTTTCAACCTTCTTAGAAGAACTTTGTATGAAGTGATAACATGAATTAGTTATCATAATCTTTCTAAATTCTCTTCCCATATAATTTTTTTGCTTTAGTGTCCTACTGTACTTCACAGTCCATGAGCTTTTAGATGCCAAGAAGATGTATGTGTGTGCATAGTGACTGACAGAGTGAGTCAAGAGTTTATGGCTAGGGCAGTGGACAGTGGCAGCAGATACAGCTAAATATTTTTTCATAAAGGACCAAAAAAATAATATGTATGTCCCAGAGCTTGAAATACTTTTTTACTGAATTCTGTGTGGTTAACCAAGTCCTCATTTTCTGATTTCACAAGATGTCCTAATAGCCCCTTTTTTTCCTACCAAGTAAGACAAATGGCTCATCACCTTTGCAAAAGCCCCTGATCACCAGAGGTATAACTGTAAGGATGTGAACTGTCCAGGGATAAGTGTATCTTCCCTAATCTCATCCTTCTCTGTGGTGTACCTATATGATAAGCTTACCTGTTTTGCTGATTCCTCTTGTCTTGTGTGCATGTGTGTTCTGTGTGTTCTGTGCAAGGGTGTACTACTTATTTATCTTTCACTGTGTGCTGTTATCTCAGCAAAACAGTACAGGCTCTGAGGGTCACTTACCTTTCCTACACAATACACTAAAAGTAATGCAAACAATTGTACATTATTAACTATCAAGATAAAGTTATTAAGAATCAGCCTTAGGATGAAGAAAGTACATATAAACTCTAATGTACTTTAAATGAGATAAAATTGCAGCTACAACAGAATAAAATTCTCATATTTTGAATAGTTTTTGATTGGAGAATGTAACACAACAATTTAGTGCTAGATTCACATTGGCTGAAGCATATACAACTAACTGGACAGAAGGCATTTCAACAGAACATTAATAAAACCTTAGTACTAACAAGTCTAGAATGGAAAGAGCTCATGGTGATATAAATAAGGTAGTAGTAGTAGGCTACAGGTGTCCCTGCCCATCACAGGGGTGTTGGAACTTGATGATCTTTAAGGTGTCTTCCAACTCAAACCATTCTATGATTCTATTTCCCCCCAAAAAAAACCCACAAAAAAACCCCAACAAAAACTCCATGCCTTTGGAAGGCTAAACCACCAATACAGATGTAGTGTATACTCTCCAAAAGTCTATGGGAAAGATGGTTGCAATAACACCAGCTAGGGGAAGCAGGAAGGAGAGATCAGGAGAGAAATCTGACGAGAAATAAAAACTTGATGGCTGAATTTCTTTCTTTCTTTCTTTATTTATTTATTTTCATATATTTGAAAAAAAACCACGTTTGGATGAATGATTGACCTCCTGCCTTTCATTCAGATCATTAGATAAAATGACAATTCATTCCTTGTTTCTGGAGAAAACTTTTGCATTTGAATTTTTATGTCTCTATTACTGATTGAAAAATAGAAGTGAATGTCATTCAATGCAACTCTAAATTTCCATTAATTAAACAAAAATTTAAAATGTATGGAAACTCTCAAGAATCCAGAAATACCAACGTTATGATTTTGACTGTTATTCAGTCTCACACAGTTCATAAAAAGTCTGAGAAATACAGAATCCTAGAATTTTTTTTTCACAATGTAATCATTTCATACAAATAAAGAATAATTTTTAGTATTGTCATATAAAAATGCAGTGATAAGAAGAAATATTCCTAAAAAAAAGTCACTATTTAATAATGTGTCACATCTGGACTTTAATGAAATATTAATGATAAGTTATGATAAGAAGAGTACCTCTTTCCCATCTCTCTTTTATCTAAATTGTTTAATATTTAATACTTTATAATAGAGAGATAGAGTAGACCAAAGTAGAATTTGATACTGTTTTATTATGCATGATTTTATTACCAGGTAAGAGTATTATAAAATGTTTAGAATATTATAGGATCAGATACAGAATACTTAAAGCTATGTAATGCATTCTGTAACAGATCCAGAAATCCAAGACATTCCTTCCCAAAGGATACTGTAGATATAAACCCAAATTTTTCAAGACAACCAACATTAATAGAAATAACTACATCGACGTTCTTTATGGGTCCTTTCGAACTTAAAATATTCTATCATTCTATTTCATTCTATTCCATAAATATAGCAAGGTTGGTTGCTTTATTTTTTTTTTGTTAGAAAAAAAGTGCTGCATTCAATGGCATGTCAGACATGGAGTATAGCATAAAGAAGTCGAAGTTAAGCATTATCAAAATATTAGAAGAACACAAGATCTGAAACCTGATTGTTTGATGTGTATGATTGACCGTTGCATAGAGACAGCTGTACATATGAAGTCATCCTACCAACTGTATCTGTCAGCTAAGGAGAGTTATCAAAGCTGAGACAAAATGTGTATTTAGTTGGTGCTATATAGTTTCAATAAACTGATGTATCCTGTTAGAGTTTGCTGACTTTATTCTTCATTGCAAAACAAAACCAGGTCACTACTAAACAAGAACAGCACTAAAATATCACAGGATGTGCAGAGGGGTTACATAGACATTGTTTTCCAAATCAAAATGGATATTTAGAGATACCGAACAATATTGAGAGAGAACATAGCTTGGAAAAGAACTTGAAAATACTTGAGGTGGCCTCAGGGGCACCTCAGGGAAATAGAAAGGTTCTGAATCAGATCACTAAATGGAATTCAGCCGTCAAATGCTTGGCAGTTGCTATTTCAATGTATTTTAAGTACTCTGACGTAATGTCATGTAATAGCAGTTTGACACAGGATCTTTACCCCTGCAGATCTGTGAATCTTTACGTTTTTGGAATAGAAATCTGAAGTAACCAACCAAAATCAAATTGTAACTATGGGAAAGCAAATTTGTGACCAACCAGTGACTTCATTGTCTCCTTTGGGATGGTGGAGGATACATAACTCGCTTTCAGTTTGGACACTGCAGATCTTTGATGGAAGCAAGAATTTCTTTTACTTGGTTCACATCCACCTTTCCAGAAAGAACAATTTAGCTACACAGTGTGCCAGAAACTGTTTGTGTGGTTTAACTCTGATATATGACACAGACTAGTGTTCCATTGTCCCCCTGTATTTCTCTATATACCTAATCCCTCTATTTTCTGCTGCTTAGATAGTAACATTTTGGAAGCAAGGACCCAAGCCTTGTTCTGGCTTAGTTTCTGTTTGAAGCACATCAGCAATACCTGACATACCTAATATAAGAATTTGCAGTGATTTGGGCTCAAAAACCCAGCAATTCCCACTTTAAGTGAATATTTGGAGTTGAAAGGTGTATTCTGTGCCTGCAGGGAAGTCAACTCCCTAAATACAGGCACGCTGTGATAGCCAGAAAGAGACAAAAGTACAGCTTGGATAATGCCTTAAAAGTATGATTTTTGTGTTACCCAAGTAAAATGTTGCAAATCTAAAGCTGAATTGGGGAAAGCATCTTTCTTTATATTGCTGACATGAATAAAATGACATGATAAAGCCACTTCTATACATGGATTCTATTAAATCTAATGACAAAGAGATTATTACAAGTTATTGTTTCCTCAAAAGTACCTTTCATTAAACACATAATTAAGCCCAGGTACCTGTATGCTTCATTAAAGGACAGGTTTAAAACACTGAAGGATATATTCTATAGATAAGTGCTTAGTGAGATTTTTCAGAAGTGTGAAAACAGTGTACTTGAAACATCTTGAGTACCTCATAGTACAACCAAAGGTCAATAGGTAATTAAGAGTGGAGTTAGAGAACTCAAGACTCTAAGGTTAATAGTATTTTAACAGAAAATTTTACTTATGTAGTGAGAAGGACAGCTAAAAAATCCATCTTTTGTAGGGATTAGCATTAAATGGTGTGAAAGAGCCTAGAATTTCTGTTTTGTGATCAAAGGAAAATGACAACTTTTTTAGACAAAAGGAGGAAGAAGCTTTGAGCTATTTCCTAAGTTAGTATTTCTGCCCTTATTTTAAACATTTGGTTCAGCAGTATAAGAACTTACACTGTGGGCAGCTTTAAGCTCCGTGAGGAGTCAGAAATGGCTAGGTGTGCTCTGAGCACGACTGATCAGCTCCTGCAACTATGCTGAGATTAACAACAAAGGGGAAAAAGCAATCCACCCTTATGCTGGCATTAACTTTTGCTGTGCCTGAGGAGTAATCTCTGGGTTCTGTGTTATTCTCAGTCTGGGGGAGTTTGAATTCACAGGTAAGACTGACATTGATTTTAATGGTCCAAAATGCTCACTTAAATGTATTATACAATTGCAAATAAAAATATTTCTAAATGGGTACTTTCCCCAGTGGGGGAAAATGGGCTTTTCCCCAGTGTCTCATAGTCAAGAATTCTCATTACAATAGTCTTGACTTAACTTGTCTACCAAAACAAGAACAAGAAATCCTAAAGAAAAGTCAGTCTGTTTACGATGCTAAAATCCCAAACCCCAGAATTTCACTGTAAAGAAACAGGCAAAGTAGGAAAGGAGAATCATTGCTTCCTTGCAGCAGGTTGCAGCACTGGGTCATTCAGCAGTCAATAATGAAATGGGTAGCACCCTCAATTGCACATATTTCATTCTTAGTGTAAGCTCTGTCATCCTTCTTGGGGATTAATAGTTGTACAGAGTGGCTCCTTCAGCAGTCAAGTGCTTTTTTACATGAACCTTTCTGCTGCTGCCTTCTGGGAGTTAAATGTGCTGGCTGATGGTTTTAAGTCTTCTGGAGCTGGGCACAGAAAAAGAATGTCCCACTAAAGGCTAAAATCCTTAAGTTACTCTTTATCTTTTATACACAGTTTTCCTGGCGTATATATCCAAGATTAATGACTTTCTGGTGATTTGACCATTCTCAAAACTGTATGGTGAGTCCTACTGTAATAAATCCTTCTTGAAACAATAATTGAATAAACTAGTATCTAACATTTTGAAAGATTAACTATTTATCTTCTCATGGGAATAAAGACAGGTATGTAAAACATTGAAAGGCTATGACTGAAAGAAAGACTAGCACTCTCTACTGTGTAGGCTTTCACCTCCTTGGATCTGTATCTCAAATTAATTGTAGGCTGGGATTTTGAAAAAGGAATGTGGGATTTTTGACATTCACATTATAGGTGACAATTTTTAGCTATAAACTGTGGCATACTGGAACACTAACAGTATTTTTGCAGCATTTTTTTCTTTTATAAATACTGAATTCAGTGATATGTTGACAAAATGGCTAATGTGATCCTTAGGTATGAACACAGAGGATTAATGAGTAGGTGATTTTACCTCTTTAAACCAAGTCAGTGAGACAGATATTGAGAAGCTAAATACTGCTCTCTTCCCCACAGTCTGGCTGTGGTCATATTTTACAAGTGGGGCCAGTGCGTAAATGAGCTGCGAAAATGATATAAAGGCTTTTGAAAGGCAGACTTAGAAACCCCCAGCTGTTCAGCTGAGAAATGGAAAAACAAAAGGTTGTGGCAACTTGATAACTGCATGTAAGTAGTTCTGAGGTGAAAAAAATGCTGGCTGTTGAAGAGAACTTCCTTTTGGCTGGAAAGGCATGATAAGAGTGACTCCCTGGGAGCTGCTGCCACACAGCGAGAGCAGGCAAGCACGGAAATGTGCTATGGGGCGAATGGGGGTGTTCCTCACCCTACGCATCTTGGCACAACTTAGGGTAAATGTTTCTGCAGTTCTCAAGCAAGCGTTCCTTTAGCCAGGCTGAAGTTTTTCAGCTCAGCGTAGGATAGCTGGAAGATACATAATGCATGTCAGACTGAGCAGTTGAAGATCCCTTCAAGGCTTAAATTCTTTGATTATTTTTCTTTAAGGACTGCTTTCTCCTTACAGTATAAAGTTTAGACTTCATCCTTGGGTCCTCAAAAGACAGTTATAGACTCTGGTTCTGTTTCTGCCTTTACCTTATGTCAGCAGTTCAAGAAATGGAGGCTCTTGCCTTTAGATCCAGCCAACAGTCCAGATACAGAAATAGGAAACCCTATTTCTGTATATTTTTTGTCGGTATGTTTTCCTAAAAAACTCTCTGAGATCCATGTCCCTATCATTTGCTCATTGGACTGTGAAAGGAAGGTCATGTCACTAAGGAAAGTTTTTTTCATACTGTTCTTTACTGCTTTTATGATACAGATCATTTTTCAGGGAAAAGGACCTGCTTTTGTTTAGCAGATTCTGCTGAGGCATCTTTCTCTTCTTAAGATAATCCTATATATACTGCTGTTCTTTTGCTTATTACTTTTCCAAATAAATTAAATTAAAAAACTAAATATGTTTTCATTGGTTAGGCTGTCATATCTTATGTCTAAGAGGTGTAGAACAATGGAAAGCAATTACTTGCCTTAGGAATTGGAAAACTGTTGCCAAACTTCTGGTTTGGATAGTTGGGTGTAAAAGAGAAGCCCTGCTTAGAGAGAGAGACTTACTTTATAAAGCTTATGTGATTTAAGAAAGTCTAACCTGGTGATGGGTTTTTTAAAAAGAACATCCCTGCAGAGAAAAATGTCCAGGAAAGTGCTATCAGGAATGTCTGATAGCAGCAAGACCATCTGCTTTCTTTCACACAGTTGTTGAATCCTCCAGAGGAAAAAGAAATCTCATCTGTGTAGGCCAAAGTGACTGAACCTCGAACCTAAAATTGTGAGCCTCTCTCTAAGGTGTCATCTCTAAAAGATAAACAGATATTATGCACTGTACACACAGCAGAAGTCATAAAATTCTCTCATAGTCTTTCAGCAGTAGCGATTGTGTCTTACAATTGTAGAGAACAGAAAGAAAGTATGAAATAAATGGATAATTGTCATGTGGTGCCAAAAAACATTGTCTTTGTCAATCACTGCTGCTGGTAGATGACAGTGATACAGTTTTTTCCCTATCAGCATGCCTTCTTTCCCCTTATAGTTGACTTTCTCCAAACCCTGACTCCTGACCTTTCACCTCAGTCTATGGTTAGTACAGATGATGGATGAGCCTTGTTAGGCTCATAAGATGTGCTGGTGTGAAGGAAAAATGCCAGCGGGCATGTTGCGTTTGTCTCACATTTTCATAAGAATGACTTAGCTTTAAAACATACAAGTAGCTGCACATGCTGAGCAAAATAAATTTGTCATGAATGTTTTCGTCCTCTGCTGTTCCGTGTTGAATGCTGATGTTGTATTGGCAGACAGGGAGAAGTGGGCAAGGCAGAGGACTCTGAAGGAGCGAAGGAATGGATTTTTTGGAGCTGTAAAGGAACAGGCATCCAGGTTTGCTGCCTGAGTCTGAGCTCAGGGAATACAGAGCAGCCTGGTTCAGAAAGAGAATAAAGATTCAGTCCCTAGTGTAGCATTCTGTATAGCTACCCACTTTGTGAATTGTGCACTTGAAATGGAAAAATAGAGCATTAAAATTATGAAATCAGTATGTTGTGATTTTTTTTTTCAAGCAGTTTGAACATAAATTTAGTTTGAACTTGTTTATAGTAAGACAAGTGGTATGAACTTGTCACATAAAAATCTTGAAACAGACCTACATGGTTGAAGAACGATTTTTATTTTTTTTTGTTCAAAGAGACTTCTTTTAATGTTCTGCAGGAAAGTAGAAGAAAGGAAGATGTTCACTTTAATGATTAGATGGCAGGGTGGGAAAGAGATTTCTAAGTAAAGAGTAAGAGGAAAGACAATTCCTTGCTAACAGTAGATAGGACTTTTATTTAGGTCTAAGAATTATGGTGCCATGAGATTTTTTTTTAAGTCTAGATGTTTTCATAAAAATACATAGTTAAGTACAATGAATCTAGTGTTAGAGCTCTTGGTGGAATTTATCCAAGACTCCATAGGCTTGAACTGCCAGCTTGAAGTCCAGGTAGAGAACAGCTCATACAATATCCACAGAAACAACTTCTTTTATCTTATGTCAGGCCTCACGAACAAGACCAAAACACTGTATTTTGGAAGCATGTTTTTTGACAAGGCTGGTTTTTTCCTGCTTGTTATCATCTATCAGATGTAGGTGTTTATTCAGAAAAGTCTTGCTCTGCCAATCCAGTGGCTTGTATTTCTCCTGCCCATAGTGCACTATCATCCTTTTTTCTAAAGGTTCCAGTTTGTTTCAAAGCCTTTAAGTTGCTGAAGGACAGCTGCTTTAACAGTCTTCATTTTCACACAATTTTACAAGGCTTGAAAAACCAAGCAAACTGGAAAGATCCAGATTCTGCTTCTGAAATGTTGTTTACAACTGAATTTCTTTTTCATAAAGAGATCATGGAAAGGGAGTTGTTTTCATACTGTGCCAAGAAAACAAAATGAACTGTAAGCCTTCTCAAACATTGGCATTTTAATGTTTCAAACTGTGTGATGTCTCCCCGTTGTGAAGTGGTTCTAACCCAGTGGTGGGACCCGTGACTGACGCTGCCTTGTGAAGAATTCACAGCACTGGGAGCTGCTTCACTTTGCTGAAAGCTCCAGCTATAACTTTGCTTATGATGCACTGCAATTTTCCTTTCTTTGGTAACTGGAACTGTCCCTATAAGAAGGGAACCTCAGGCACAGGCGTGTTTTGCTGTGTGGCTCATGGCATGGATACATTTTAAATTTGCGAAGCTTGCAAAGCGGGAACTACTGTCAGAAATAGAGGGTGTATTGAGATCGGGACAGCCACGATTTGAATGCATACTCTGCTGAGTATGCAGAGAGAAAATATTGAATACCTGGGGATAAAATAAATTTTGACTATTTCTGTGCATTACATTTCTGTGTTTGGAATAACCATTTCAGAAACTGCAAGGAGGGGCAAATAAAACAAAAATCTCATCACATAAAAGAGTATACAAATAAAATGAAAGAGTATTTGAAAGATCACAATTCTTTTAGCATCTTGGCAACTGGTGAAGGGCAGGTGTTGAAAATTAAGACTCTTTACAGTGAGGGCCAGAATTGGTCTGCTAATTGAAGTATACTTTCTTCCCTGAAGATGATTCCTGTGACCATCCTGTGAAAGTGAAACAAGAAGTTCATTTTCTTCATCTTCAACATTGCTTCTCATTTAATGGAAATAAAACCATGGAAATAAAAATAAGCCCAAGTGAATAAAAACAGCATGCTAAATTTAGACTAAAGGACACCAACAGTTGCTAAAGCACAGTGTTTTTACAGGGATGTGATTTGTGGTTCAATAGTAGTTTGTACCTTTGTTCTGGTTTGAGGTAAAACAGAACCCATTTTCTGTTTAGTAATTTTAGGAATGGTCTTCAGAGAGGCTATTGCTTATACTTATTGATAACAGCCAAGGTCAGCTCACTTTGTTATTTGCTCTGTTGGAGGACCAGAAGTAGAAATGTGTAGAGGGGTCCCACCTGCAGGGAGGAGTGGACAGGACAGGTGACCCAAACCTGACCAACAGGCTATTCCATCCCATCTGCATCGTGCCCAGTATAAAAGAAGAGAGATAAAAGGATCAGCCTCTCTCTTCAGTGGCCTGCATCCAAGGAGGGGACTCTGTCTGTTCATCTGCCTTTGATCTGGATCTGTAAATTCCTGAATCCTGTTCCTGAGTTCAGCTGCCATCCATCACTGAGTCCAGTCAGGAACTTTCCCAGAGGCTGCTGGTAACAATATCATCATCTGGGGAGCTTGATATGGTTTTGTATATATTGTATATATTACATTAGTTTAGTTTATTTTCTAAACTCACAAGTCTCTTTTTCTCTTCCTCCTTTCCCTGAAGGGAGATGCTCTCCTGAGGTCAGAGAGTATCTGTTGCTCATTTCAGTGGCCAGTCCAGCCCAAACCTTGTACACGTGCAATGGCATGTGGCCATTTGTATGCCAGATACTCTTTTGGTGGTAGCATGAAATGAGGTGAAGTCTTGTGAATTGGGGAAGCGACACCAGTGTATTTCCAGACAATCATGGGTGCAACCTAGAGCCACCTGAGTAACAGCCCCTTGCAGCTCCAGAATTACAAAGTATTGGAAAGGTTGAGTAAAAGATCCACAAATATAACTTGTGGAAAGTGAGTTCTAACGAGAGTTTTAAGGAATTCAATGTTTCCATTTTTCTAAAAAGAAGATTTGAAAGTGACATGATTATAATGCCCAAATACTTTCATATTGAGAAAGTCATGTGCTCTAATTTAAGAAAGAAAAGATTAATGGCAGGAAGTTAAAGGCATACAAATTTGAATAAGAAATTAGGCCTAATTTTAAACAGTGAGGGTACTGAAACATTAGCACAGACTACCAGTGGAATTTATGCTTTCTACACCTTATGAAGTCTTCAAATCAATGCTGAATATCTTTCTAAAATAATTGATGTAGCCAAACAGGTTTAGGAAATACAAATTAGAGGAACTGCATGAAATTTAAGGACTTTTGTTACATGGGACACAATAATTGAAGTAATCATCCTTCTGACCTTAGTTTCTCTTCAATTAAAAAAGATAAGTGTTAGCAGATGAATCACTGTTCTAACTGCCAGTTACTCCTATTCTTACACTTGTCATTTCATAAAACTACTATTTTCTTATGATCCTCAGTGAGAGAATCAAAGTTTGTGATGTCACCCAGTATCTTTATTATAATTGGTTATATAATTCTAAGACTTCATTTATTTAGTGGAATAGAATTTAAATATCTCTCCAATATGGTCTTGTCTGCTTGACCTACCCTGACCAATCCCCTACTTTCTAGGAGTGTAACATGACCATTTCGGAAAGAAAGCTCTTCTAAGTCACTGAAGGGAAGTAGATACTTTACTTTACCTGGGGAGGTAACTGCATGGTCACTGCTGATGACCAGTGAGTCACCTCCCTTAGGTGAGGAGTGAAGCATCTTTTGTTCACTGGGCCAGAGGCGCTTGTGCAGTGGACTCTGACTCTCCTTCTGCTGACCCTACTAAGATGTTTTAATGTAAAATCACTGTGAGGGGCAAACAGTAGTTGCTAAAAACAGGTTGTACAAATATTTCCTTTAAATTTTCTGAGTACGACAAAATACCATTCCTGTTCCTGATAAACATTGCTATGCACACATTCTAGCATTTTGTAGGTAGTAGTGTCGTTTTTTTCTTAATATTAGTGTGTTTGATTCTGTGGGTTTTGACATCTCTATCCTTTTGTCTGACAAATCTGTGCGCTGACTTGTAAAAAAAATCAATATTGTTTTCCCTGGCACTTTCTCTGCAGTTGAGTTGATTTATTATCACAGTTCCCTTTCCCCTCTTTTTATCAATGTGTTTCTATTGCTTTAGGGTTGAGTACCTGATAACATCACAGGGTAGAAGACACACAGAGAGTTTCCGTGACCTTATCCCCTGTGTGATCTTGTCCAGTGTGACGGTGAGCCATGGCTATAAAGTGAACAGTGATATTATCCAAACTGTGTGATCAGATTTATGTTCTATTATGTGGGAAACAGAGACGAACTAGAACCAATGAACAAAATTTAGATTTATGTTTAAACTGTACTTGTCCAGTACCTCGGTGGCTAAAGGGAGAGTAAACATCCACTGAGTAAAACTTAATTTTCCTGTAAAGTAGTATGTGCTGGGAGAGTCATACAACCCATCATCCTTGCAGGGTTTAAGCCAAGCATGAAGGTTAGCCTGTCGTTACTCCTCAAAAGTGTAGCTATATTACTGTTGTTTCTGTTAGCCACTTATATCAAAGTAGTATTTAAGAACCTCACTAAAAGATCAGACCTACCTTGCCCTAGACACTGTATGGACACTGTAAGAAAAGACAAAGTTCACAGGCGTTTCAGAAGAAATGCAATTGAAGGCTGCAACAGGTAAATATGCTGTGAACATGTTCTGAGCATGAGTGCAGTGATGTGAGCAGAGGCCACGTTCACACACGGGCACTGGGGGAAAGAGTGTTAACTAAGTTTCTTAAAGCTGTGCCTAAAGTGGCCACAGCATATCTGAGCCACTTTATTCTTGGAAGAAAGTATCCTCAGGTCAACCTCTGCCTGCTGACTTTCTCTGCTAACCACCTTGATAATCTCAGATCACTCCTTGCCAGGGGACTGCCACTACCTGTAGGTCTTGTTACCAAAATATGCAAAGCAGGATGTTGTAAGGGTTTTTTCCTATTGGCAGGGAGCAGAAATGAGGTGCTTGTCAGAGACTGGGGGGTGTGCCTGCCTGGGGCTGCAGGGGTTGGGAGAATGAGGGGGCAACCTGACAGCAAAGGGAACTCATACATCTATCAGATGTATAAAGGAGGGCAATAGGATGAAGTCTAATAAGAAAGACAAAATAATGTGTTAACTGAGTTAGTGGAAAGATGCAAAAG
This sequence comes from Gallinago jamesoni, assembly GCA_025769975.1. Lineage (NCBI taxonomy): Eukaryota > Metazoa > Chordata > Aves > Charadriiformes > Scolopacidae > Gallinago > Gallinago jamesoni. The sequence continues at coordinate 88,317,379 of JAOQGH010000012.1, forward strand.
TGTGATGGTATAGTTAGAGTAATGAGGGAGGAGGACAGTTTTAGCAGTTATTAGACAATGTGATTTGGAAGTCAGCCTCTGGCTAGACTACATTAGAGGAAATGATGCAAGCAAAAAATCCAAGAAAAGTTGTTTTGGAAACCATGCCCTTGCACTATTGCCCTTTCTTTTCACTTCCCTTCTTTCCTGCAGGGACTCAGGAAGATTTGGCAGCAGGACAGTGGAGTTGGCAATAGAAGGAACAAGAAGATATGGGGAAGCAGCATTACCACCATCCCTGGTGCTGCTGCTATAATGCAGCATGTTTCCTAATGATGTTAGAAGCCTCAAGCTTCCTTCAGCTCTGTCTGGAAAAAGTCCTGATTGGCTTTTCTTTCGTCTTTTGTCTTTTTGATTTTTCTCTCACTTCTTCCAGTAGTGTATCAGAGGGAGAAAAGGAGAAAGAAGGTAGAGCATAGTAGTTTTGGTCTTATCTCCTGTTTCCTTCTCCTTGAGAGAGAGAAAAATTTGCTCCCCTATCTTCTGCTCTCCTCATCAGCTGTAGGTCTGCAGCAGCTGCATGCAGTTCAAAGCTGGAACAGGAATAGATCTAGAGGTGAGAGGAGAAGCACCTGTGGACCTTCACATTTAGTTTCAAAGGAAAGTAAAAGGTTGCTGTAGAGCTGCAGTGGGTCTTGCATACTTGCAAGATGTGCCTTACAAGCCTTCGTATATTTCGGTGGTACTTCTCAGAAGAACCAGCTCGCCCAGTTTGATATACAACCAGGCCCAATTACCTAGAAGAAGTCACATAGGTGCCAAATATATCATCTTGGCAAAATATACTTCATTAACCTTATTACTCTTATCAGTCAAAGTATTTTTTTGTAAAGAAGAGGCATAAAGTTGTTAACATGGTTTATTTTTCATAGACATGAATCTCATCATCATGTCTACGAAAAACATCAACAGGAGTTTTTTTACTCCGGTTAAATTCTTTACTAAGAGTCTGTCCACTGACATATATAATTTCTACTTTATGTTGACTCTTTTAAGATATCATCAGAACTTAGTTCTTTGTCATTTTTTTTCTCCATCCTTTGGAGCTTCTCCAGCAACTCAACACATGTAATATATAGTTTAGCAGGTGTTTTTTTTTAACACCTTGCTTAAGTATGCTGTTGTAGAGAGCATTTATTCACCATCATACAGTTATATCATCTATCCTTTTTCCAGATATTGAACTATAATTTTCTTGAGGCACCTTTGTATGACTCCTTTCTGTCTTAATTTAAAGGCAGATTTCTCCATAATTGTCCTTAGCTTTGGAATAATGATAGATTTAATTGTTTTGCTTCCCTTCCCTTATCAGTTTTCTGTTATTCTTACATTCTGGTTTATATTTGTCATCAGCTTCTCGTTTCTTTAATCAGTAAACAATGCTTTCACAGCTGCTGTCATACCTGCTAGGGGGTAGTTTTAAACAGTAAAGGCATCTTTCTTAATTGCTTGAGGCAGAAGCTTTTCCAACTTCTACTGAAACGCTTTTATACAGTTCCCAGTTACTGTTCAATTTTTCTGCTTAAATTATTTTCCCAATGGGATTGGTCATATGTTAATACAACAGCTGAGCTGTTTTTATATTTGGGGCACAGTGATATTAGAAGCTACACAATGGTGTAGCTACTTGTTCTGTGAAGTTTTTTTCTCCAAATTCATTGATAGTTCCCTGTCTACATGAGCAGTGTTCAAGCCTCAAAATTATTTCTTTCTAAAGTGAATAATGTTTATATCTTGTATAGTGGTAAGAAGTAGAATGGTATATATTTTGGTTAAAACAATTTTGTTTTTAACAACAAAACCCCCAAATTTTAAAATAACATCCAAAAGTATTCATGAATTTCTTTTTGCTGAGAAAGCCATCTGAATCTTCAGGCAGCAGAAGTTTAAAGACACATCACTTTCCTCTTTGGGGAATTAAACTTCAAGGATTTATTTGTTTTTGTCTTTTTATTGTGGTTAGTAGACACCAGTTCCAAGGTGAGAACGGGTATAACCTTCATAAGTATCCTGCATTATGGGTGAGCCTCTCTCTTCTAAGCAGTCCTGGGAAAGGCTCTTTTGCTGTCATTGAATCATACTTTTATTTAGTAGAGGAGAAACCTTTACTGATGAGAATCATCCATATTGATACATTTATCTGAAAAATGATGCTGGTGAACTCATTTTTTCCAGACAAAATGGTCAAAAAGTCTCTTTGCTATTTTTACATCTCAGATCTTTTTAGGCTGTTATGATCTGGGAGAAAGTATTACATGATTATGCATCAAAAGAGAGATCCTTCCTGGCTTCCACTAGAAGGTGGCATCTTCCAGTTCCTTCTGAGATATCTCAGTGAGAATGGGGACAACTGGAGGCCATGTTCCACGCTTGAAATTTGGGTTGAAGGATTGGCAAGGATGGTGACCCATGCCAGCTCTGTTACGTTCTCTCCTCAGCTCACCTGCCCAATCTACTCTCCATTAAGCATCTAGTGCTCTGATTGAGATAGATAGTTTGGAGGCAACATCAGAAGGGACTGTGAACATTCATGTCATTGCTTGGCAGACTGCCAGTATTTTCCTGATGGATGGAAGCTTTTTAGGTGTGTCTCATTATTTGGGGAGAAGATAAGTCTATAATCAGAGGGCTTCATCCCTGCTGGGTATAAAAGGCTACTACAAAATGATGGAGGTGAGAGACCACACCAAAGCTAAGGTCACAATTACCTTTTCCAGGAGATTATTACAGAAAAACTTCCCATAAGTGTCACTTAATGCACAGTCATGTTTCTGTATATGCTCGGCAGGGATAACGCTTGTTTGGCTTTAACGTATCCAAAGAGAAAGAGTTGGTCAGATTCTGATGCCTTGAGTAACATTAGGACCTACATCACCCCATAGGTTAGACCACAGATATCAGTTATTTGGAAAGATGCTACTCAGTCTGATTCTGCATGACCATATGTATGACTTACTTAATATTTTTAAGATGCATATGAATACCTGTGTTTTATTTTGTTCACAAGTAGGTGCGATATTTCTAATTTGATTTGGTACCAAACAAAAAAAAAAATCTAAACACTTGGATGAATTTGATGATAAATGACAGCTGCAAAACCATAAGAATATGTGACAATTTTTATGTTTTTCTTAAAAAAAAAAAGTTTTTGACAGTTGAAATCTGTGGGTGTTTTTTACCTTTTATTGTCACAACCTCCCTCCCGTACAAGAATTACAATAAATTTACTCCTCTTTCATAGCCTACAAAAGAATGAATTCTTGTCTGCTCTTGCCTGTGATATATTTTTTTTCAAATAGCTCTAGTGATTGCAGTCTTGAGTGTATGAATAGAAAATTCGAATCATTTAGTTGAAAGTGAGTCTTACGAAATTTGCAAGCATACAGCAAAAACTATGTAGATAAAAACAAGATCACTTTTGGTTATAATAAATGCTAAAGCTAATAATGAAAAAAACCATCCCAAACCTGCAAGGCTTTCATAAGTAGGCTGTTCTGAATTTCAAGGACATCACAGAAAATGTAATAGTTTTATAACATTTCTGATGTTTTTTCAAAATATCTGCTCTGACAACTGACCTATAATAAATCTGCCAGATAGCTTCTGCCAGATTTGAAACCTAAACTACAGATAATTTTACAAGATCTCTTTGCTCTTACTGAATGTTTCTCCGTACCCACAAATACGATAATATTTTCAAATAAAAAGACAAAGATTTTAATTACTGACGTCAGCCTAAGGGTGAGAAACTTATTTTTCTTGTTAAGTACCTCCAGTGCCTCAAGATAGTGATTTTTCATCCCAGTTGTGAAGATAAGTTCATGATTATGGCTTCACCTTTTGTTTGGCTTTGTATGCATTTTGTGGCAACGTCTCTTCAATTTTCTAACTATATTTGGGAGTTGTGATAACTTAGTATTTTGTGAGAGAGGTGGAAGGTTTATATTCTAGAAGAATTTTATCTGAGTACAATTTATCCAGTTTAAAAGAGCAGCATCTTTGCTATAAAAGTGATTTTAAATACTGACATGGGCTGCTCTCCAGAACCATACCTTTCAAGTACTTTGGTACTGAAGCTGTAAAATAAGTATACAACAGTACTGCATCTATGGGTGCATGTTGGTGGCATGTCCCTTTGACCCGAAACAGGGTTTGGCTCTATGCTGAGTATACCTGTGGTCATAAAGGACACTCACAGGATAAAGTGGGGCCCAGCAAAAATAAGCTTTCAGTATTTAACTGATCTGAGTTTCGTAGCTTGTATTGAAGTGTGATTGATCATTAAATGATAATACCACTAGAATATTATTTGGTAGCAGTTTAACAATGAGTTTATTTAAAGCCTTAATTTCCAGAGATGGGTGATTATATTGTCATCTCAGCCTTCATTTAGAAATGTGAGAATGGTTTCAGTCTTCCTAGTGCTGGGAAGAAGTTTAGAACATAGTCTAAGTGCAGCAAACCACAAAGACAAAGCAAAAGACCTCAATATTTCCTTCTTTTCTTAAGTCTTATGGGTTCGTTTTTAAACAACCTCATATGCTTTGGGGTCACAGCAATGATTTCTTTTTTAGCTTTTTATGTTAGTCCCACTGCACAGCCACTCAACAAATGTTAAACTATTATGACTACTAAGCATAACTCCTGCATTCTCCCTCCCCCTGCCCAGCATGTGTTGAAAGATAACATGTAACAACTGTTTTCTGCTAATTATTTGTCTGTGACCTTAACACAAAATTCCAAATTAGATGCTTGTAAGTGTTGCATATGTGTTTTAGAGAAATTGTTGATAAACTATGAAAGAGCTATAAACCACATAACTTCTATATGTGGTATCATGTATTGCTGCCTTTATTGCTAGTTCTTGAGCAGTCTTGGTGACACAGAGGGGGGAGACGCAGCAAAAAAAGAACTCATTAGAGCTGTATCAAAAGGAAATGGAAGCCAGAACATATTTTCCTAGCTTGACTTTATTTTTTTGTGTTTGATTTTTGTGCTAAACATTGAGAACCAAGGCTAAAGATATGAGATAAACCATTGTTAATGTGAATTATTACTGGGAATAACCCTTTGAAATAGAAATCTTTGGAATAACTAGCAGTATTTGTTCTTGATCTTCAATTGCAAGACCATTTGCCTAAGATTCTGTCCAGCAACAGCCCTGTTTTTCAGAGGTAGCTCTTGTGAAAGGGCTTTTCTCTAGCATCCCATCCTAAAGGTTTCCACATGCAGTGGCAGAAATGAAAGGGAGGATGAACTAGACATGGGTAATGTGTTACTTATTTGAATGGTCCAAAAGTGTGAACACAAGGTTAGGTGTGAGTCCGTGTCTCTTGTGGTGTCGATGTGTTCATTCGCTATCGGTGTCGTGAGCTCCTTCGCAAGAGGAATCCACGCAGGCAGTAACAGAGATGACAGCTGAAGCAGAAGACCATGGTGATGTAGAAGAAATTGACTGTAAATGTTCTGAGACATCCTCTAAGGTCAAAGGATAAATCTTGACTTATTAAAAATTAGCCTAAGCTGTGCCTGTTTTTATTTTACCATCTGTGCTTTGGTTAATGGGATCTATCCCTTTAGAACTTAGTGTGGCAAAGAGAACGTCTGACCTGAGGGAGTGTTTTGCCTGTGAATCAAGGCAAGATAAAAGTCTATCCAAGAAGTTTCAGAAGGCTGGAAAAACTGCATTGACAGAAAACTAAGCTTATATTTTTTTTCTTTTGCAAGCAGAGGGACAAAACATTTCAAGTCATTGCTAATTAACCTCTTACTTATGAGCAGTCTGCATCCTGCTTAGTTCAGCCAGGATTGAGAGTGGACTTACGTAATGCAGGCTTAGTAGTCGCACCATTAAATGAGTTTGATGAGTCTCTGCTCTTACTCCCATAACGTTGATTACGGTGCATCTTTCCCTGTTCAGAATGCTCAACACAGAGGACCATGGCTTTTCTGGGTCCTCTGCCAGGGACTCTTGTGTTGATTGTGGGCTGCAATCAACAGTCCTGGCAAAGGGTTTTAAAAAGCTGGCAAAACTCACTATCACAGGGATGTCGAGCCAAAGGAATTTTTAAAAGGTCTGATGACAGTGAATAATTGAGACTTACCTTTTTACATAAAATAAGACATTTCTCACAGTCTCATGACTTTTGACTTCTCAATTTTTTCTTCTGGAAGTACCATGAGGGTACTTTATTTTCCATAGTTATGTGTATACTTTATATGCTATACTTTTCCATATCTTTTTTTTTTTTTTTCCAAAAATGGTGGCAAGGGAAACGAACAATGTTACTTATTTACTTATATCATAGATGAAACAATAATGTAATTCCTGACATTTTGTGGCCAATGGTAGAAGTGCAACATGAAGTAGCTGTGACATAAAAAAGGACCTCTGTTCTGTTATTTAAATTATTAAATATGCTAACACAGGCTTAGATACTTTTTGATAAAAGATCACAAATACTATGTGATTCATTTTCCATTTCTTTTGTGATTCAGAGATGCAATCTTAAAGTGGGCTGTTAAAACTATCTGTGCTATCCTCTGGAATAAAGCAGTTATAGCTAGTGGGGTCTTCTATACTTAAATGAATTTAGAAATAATACTGCATTTTATATTCAACAGAAATAAGGCTTCTTGAATGAGTGGAGTAGGTACAAGAAGCCAGAGATGTAATCAACTGTGCTCTATGGACTTGTAAGAAAATGAAGAAGAAAACCCATATGATTCATAAAAAAAGGTATAAAGGTTGCTGGATGATTTAAGGCCAGATTAACAAATCACTACAATGCAATTTATGGCTTTAGATAATGGGAGGTCAAACATGTATTACCAGCTGACTTAAATTTGATTTGACTGAAAGATAAAACTCCGCTACATGAACCATATTAACTGAAAGCCTCTGCTTTACATTTTTCACTGATGGCACTCTGGGGAGGCAACATTCTTGGCATTTCACATCCAATTTAAGCACATCATTGATGAAAAGATGGCTAAATTGGTACGTCATTTTGTAATAAAATATCTCACAAATTGTTTATCTGATCAATGGAGAATGCAGTCTCAAGCTGTTCAGGGCTAATGTGCTCATTGCGCTAAAATAGTAAGTTATTGACTGTCAGAGGGACCTGGGAATTTCAAAACTCAGTTCAGATTTCCTGAATGAGAGCAACATATTGCATCAGAATCTGCTAGCTGGATTCTCACTGAAATCAAGTAGATGTGAATAGAGGGCACTAAGCACTTAGCAGGAAATGTTCAGCTTCTCATATTATCAGGCTGTAGAGGACAGAAAGGGCTCTTATTCTTACCTTAGTAATTCCACTGACTGTATTTGACAAAGTCCTGCAACCTAAGAGGGAAAGTCATGCCATATGTGTTTTATATATCAAATGTTATTTTCCAAGCCGTAGTGAGACATTTTGGTGCCTGCGATAGGGTGGGACCACTCCTTCCCAGGTGGGAAACATCTGGGGCCTCCTCGGGATCAGAGCCACATAGAGACTCCCTGAGGAGATGCCTTTTCTTCAGACACAGGCTGAGCCAGCCCTGAGGGGAGCTGGGTGGATGAGGTGTAGAGAAAACAAGGAGCCTTCATGAAGGAGCAAGGTAGGGAGGTAGGACAGATACAAATTTGCCCCTCCAGGCCTGGCAGCTATTTTTGCTGGAGCTGGCACCCACTTTGCTTCCTAAGGATGGGGAAGCAGCACTCTGACAGTCAAGTTCAGCTGGGCTCAGTCCTGGCTTCACAGGAATGCAGTCATATTAATTATGTACCATTCTTCCTAGCCATCCATTCGGTATGCTTTGTTACTTCTTTTTTTCACTATCATTTTCCCACCAGATGAAGTGGATAAGAGTGATTAAGAATGGTATTCACAAGAAGCAAAACCTTAGGAAGTCTGTCTTTAGAGAGTGAGGCTCCTGTCTCTCTGAGACTGGCCTCATTCAGTGTAGACGTAGAAGAAAGCTAACTGTGTGACATAATTTTTTTTTATTACTTATTTATTTTCCTAGGAATGTTCAATTCACCATAGAAATGACTCACAGACAGAAGGGAATGCAAAATAAAGTGGTTGGTGGATACTTTTAGTGGGAGGAAGGCTGAGGGAGGAAAAGGCTCCTTTCTTTGCAGCTATGGGTTTAGGACCCTGCAAAGCTGGACCCACATTCCTTCTGCATAGGAATTGGAAAAGGAGTAGAAAAGAGGTGCAAAGTGCAAGTACTAGGAATGCACCTTCACTGATGAGATGTAGGATATTGCAAGGTTAGTGCTCCCTGGCTGGTTGCTGAAGGTGCCCTGCTGTGCACAATAGATTTCAACATTGTTATGCCTACAGGGGAGCACAGCACTGCAGGCTGCTGACTTAAGTGTTTATCTGAGAGCTAGAAATAATAGGTTCTCAAGTCCTTCCCCACCAGTAAGTACTATAATTAAGTAATAAAATTATTGTAATTACTTCATTCAGCCCAAAATACTAGAATCTGTCCAGTGCTTGTAGTTTCATTTTGTTTGGCTAAAACTGGTAGCTTTGTTAACAGGATACAAATTATATTTCTAGGAGAAGATAAGGCTCTCTTATGATTAAAGCAGATATCAGTCAGTAACATAGAAAACTCAGTTTGGTCCCCACTAGTGGTCCATAGTACTACAAAGGTCAGACGGCCAATATGGACTCCTTTTTTCTTGTCTGACTTGAAAGTTAAGTAGTCCTAGGCCTTCTCAGTACTTGAATGAGACAGCTAGGAAATCACAGAAAGCAGAAGAACAAAACAAAGAATACTGCTTTGTTGCTTGGAGAGCCTTAGATCAAGGAAGCTGAACAAGTAGAAAGACTTAATTACCTCACTACAGCTTGTGGAAAGTTGGGGAGAAGAGAGATGTTGCCCAAGTACTGACCCCAACTCTAAGCATGTCTTCCAAATAATTTTTTTTTGGAAGAATTTATCACTAATTTTATCCTCCTACCTCCCACTCCCATGCCCCATCCTTTTGAGGGTGTTGAGCTTCAGGGAAACAGGAGGTTTCAGAAGTCCTAAGGGCGTCTGACTGTGCGTGAACACCAATGGTTTCTTTGAGATCACAGTTGTCAGGGCTACTATGTAAACAAGAAATGGTAGAAAATGTCTTTGAGGAACTTCCTTGTTTAGAAATATCTGACTTCCAAAACAAAAAAAAAAGGAAGTGGGTTAAATAATGCCTTTTTGTCAAAATGAGAAACAACGGTAGTTTAGATATATCTTTTGCTTGATCTTAAAGGCTGTTAGTGGGATAAGTCTATTTTAATTTTGGCATTTACTCTCAGCAGAGAAAGGATATTGATGAAAAATTCCACTGAGCAAAATAAAGCAAGAAAAATGAAGGAAGATACGCCTGACAAGCAATTCCTTTGTTAGTACTATGGTATTTTCATCATCCTTAAAGGAATGACCCCCTATTGTTTCAAAAAATTTACAGATCTGTAGATGACAGAAAAAACAGCAGAAACCTAAGTTTACCAATTTTTGCTCAAAAATGCTTTTCTTATGTCCTTGTGTGTTCCTGACAAATTCTCTGACTAATCTCATTTTGGTTTCATGCAAATGAGAAAAGAGTTCTTTATATGTTACACAAAATTATTCTAGTTTCTTATTAAGCTTGTGATCTGAATTGTTCATATAAAGTGACTTCTAAGAACTCTTGAGCATTCATACTAGTATTACAGACTTTATTTAAAATATTATCTTTACATGCATGATCAAGAATACCAATTTTCTAAGTGCTACTAAATGATTAATTACTATTACTGTTACACTAAAATCAGTGTATTGACTATGTCTTCATTATCAGGTGAAGGAAGGTGTCTTTAAGAAATAAAATAATCCTTATGTTTTACTAGATTTTAGAAACCACATTCTTAGTAATAGCTAGATTCAGAGCAGTACTTTTCTTGTTCAATAGCCAGGTAGTTTTACGAGTCTGCTAGATGACATCTTCAGAGTCATTTCCTCATCCAGAGTAATTAAAGCAATTAAAGCACACACATGGGTAGCTCTGGGGACTGATGATTGTGTCATTGTCATTATTGCAAGTCATGGTAGTGAACAAATGCCAACTGAACTTCTAGTTCTTTTGGTGAAAATGGACTTGGGACCTTAAACCTCTCAGTTATCACAGCAAATCTAATCCTTATCCAATTCTTTTCTTGTCCTAGTTAGGGTGTTTTTCCTGAAAATTAACAAAGTCATTTCCAGGCAAGCGTGGAGTTACCAGGTGGGACAATGGTGACTCTTGAACTACCACTCTGTCCTTCCCAAACATTGTATGTATCTGTTTTCTCTAGTTAGGAGGCATACTAAGTGATAACAAAAATATTCAATCTCATCACCAAAGGAGGCCCATGAAGATCATCAAAGGGCTGGAGAACGTGCCCTGTGAGGAAAAATGGAAGGAGTGAGGTCTTTTCACCCTGGAGAAGAAAAGTCTCACAGGGGACCTCATCACAGTATTCCAATTCTTAAAGGATGGCTACAAAGAGGATGGAGGCTCTCTCTTCACAAGTAGCCACATGGAGACAAGGGGCAAATGGTACAAGTTGTACCAGGAGGGGTTTCATTTTGATACAAAAAAGAAAATTTTCAGATAGAGAACAATCAATCACTGTAACAGCTTTTCCAGGGATGTGGTAAAGTCCTCATCACTGTAGGTTTTCAAGACGTGACTGGACAGGCTGCTAGAAAATCTTATCTAGGTTCCCTTTTCCACAAAATGTTGGGCCGAGTGATTTTTTGACCTGGGCTGTTCTATGATTCTGTCTCACACAATCACATTATTTTGCTACCTCTGCTTTTATAGAGATGTTGAGAGACAATCTGACACTCTCTACACCTTCACAATTTGAGCCCTTCCTAAACCCATTCAATGAACATGCCTTTTGAGTAAGTTTCCTTAGACCTAGCAACACACATCCCCATCTGGTGTCTCTTTGGCCTAGCTCTTGCTGTTCTCTGTTCTGTTTTAAATAACCCTTCCACCCAGACTTACTAGGAAGAAAACTCTGGGTTTAGATAAAAATTTTCTTCAAAATTTATTTCTAAAAATATGAGAGAGAATGTGTGTATGGTAGATACCAGTTTTGTCAACAGCTTTTGGATCTGATCTTTAAGCACAGGTTACGACTACATTGTTTGATTTTTTTTTTTTTTCTGAAAAATGTCTTTTCAGAGTTGTGGACACACTCAATTTTTGAAATGCTTCAGATCTTAATGCATGTAGGTATGAGTTCAAAAGAGAGAAAAACGGTTCTTTCAAAAATATGTTGGCATATAAGCTATTCTTAGGAAAGTTAGTGGAAATGTTGGCACTTATACTGAAATTTATATTCAGCCTTTTAACACTAACCTACTGGCACTGAACATCTCTTTTATTGGTTTGTCTCTATTGTATAGAGAGTCGAGTCATAGTGAAAATGTGTAAATAAAAAAATAACTGAATTAGTCAATAAGACATGACTGAACAGACTTCATAATGAGATAACTGTAGACCTGCAGGATATGGTGAACTACTAGAGGTGCAGTGTTATCTCATTACAACACACATTTTACTAAAGAATAGCATGCTCTGAGGCACGTATTTATACTGTGATACATTCCTGCCTCAGGCCTGTTTTGAGGTATAAGGTGAAAGGACAAGTAGCTTTAAGACTTGAAAAGTAGATTCCTTTTACTGTAGCTGCACATGTAACATGCAGTTATTTTCAATGGTTTATTGAGTGCCTTAATTGTGAGCAATAAGGCTGAAAAATGTGTGTTCTAATAAATAGCTTTCCCCCGCCCCTTCCTCCCCCCCCCAACTACTGCTCTTCAAAATATTTTCAGAAAGCAGACATAAACTCCAAAGAAAGAAATTACAATTGCATTTGGTTACTCAAATGTATGTTGTTCTAAAGTTGCTGCTGTAGTAGTAGTAGCATTATGGCATATTCAGTCAGTCAGAGCAGCAGCTTAAATGTTACTACCTTTCTTCTCATGGCAAGAGAGCTTAGAAAATACAACACTGCCCAATCTATTTCATCTCCACTAAGGATAAACCTGTGGTAAAGAAAGCACATCTCCTAAGAAAGAACAATTTAACACGGTGGTCTGATTGTTCTTTGCTTCTAGTGTAGAGTAAATCTGAGGTGGCCCAGTGAAATTATTGGAGTAATGTCAATAAAATCAAGTGCTATGACAGAGCATAAGATCTGCAACATGAAACTCTCTACATCGAAATCAAGGAGAGTTAGAGACTAGTCTTGGTGCTGGAGGGTTTTCATCCACATATATGTTACTAGAAATTATAATGGATTACAATGAGGTACAGAGGTAATTTTCAAAGTCAGTAATCATGGATTCATGGGAAAAGAGATCTTGTGTGCTTCATCAAGCAGGAAAAAGAACAGAATAATTCCCAAACTTTAAAATGGTGTCCCAAACTTTAAAATGGCCTGAGAAATTAGTTGATGAGAGCAGATGCATGGGAGAAACCATAATACTAATTTTACAGTTGCTGTACGGGGTTTCCCATAGGTCAGCTATGTGTAGTTCATGGCTGGCCTGATCACAGAAACTTACAGCACTATGCTAAAAAAATTCAAGGATGGTCTACCAGAAATAAGGTATATTGAATAAGTAATGATTTGGTAAAGGAATTTCTGCCTTGCATTCCCAGTAGCTGTCTTGACCTTACCTTTAGAGATGGTATTTTATCTCCATTTTCAATAAGGTTATTAATAATTTAATTTTGGAGCCGTATCCAGATGGCCCTTAATTTCTGTGTCAGCCTCACTGTGATCTGACTTTGCTTTTTCTTTATGCAGCTGAAAAACACTTTTGCTATTTATTCTCATTGTTGTTGCAGGATCTTTCTCATTTGACAATAATTTTAATTCTATGGAAACTCCTTTTGACCTCTGAGACATGGCATTTTTCATTAACCAATTCTCTTTTTCCCTGTCCTTACAGGCTTTCCATAATGGACAAATAACAAACACCAGAGAACAATGGAATCATCAGGGCTGAGGCTTACCCCTCAGAAGGATCCTGGGAGGGACAGGAATGTCAGAGAACAGCATGATGAGATGTAAAAACCACAGATAAGTTTCTATTGACATTCTTCCACTATTAGAAATAAGCTCTCATGAAGAAAAGAGAAAACCGACAGAGGGTGGCTGGAAAAAGTATTTATTTGAACTGGGGAAAAAGGGGATATGTCACACTTCCCCTTTCAGGCTTCTTCAAAACACAATTCCAATCAAGGTAGTTGAAATCATTAATTTTAAGCCTATTACAGAAAAAGAAATAAATTGTCAAATTCAAGACTTTCTGATTAACACAAAATTATTCTAAGTTTTTTTGATTGCTACATTGTCTGTATTTTGACCTTTTTCCTCACTTAAAACACCTCCTGTCACTGGTTCCAGATATTATGCAGCTACTTTCTTCCAGCTGGAAGAAGAGAGTGGAAGAAAAAGTGGATGGAAAAAGTGATGGCAAGTTTTCTTTGATTCCCAGGTTTCCTGTCTCAGGATGTTTTATTTTATTGCACTAAATAGCAGGTATCTAAGTTTTAAGACAGATGTCTGGAGGAAAAAAAAAAAAAAAGAAATGAGAAAATTGAAAAGATTGGTTTTGTCAATCCTTTGGAAAAAATGTGATAATTGAAAAAAAAAAGAAATCAGATAGAAAAGTGCTCATATTTGATGGTCTTATTTTTGTGGAAGAGTCTCTTATATTGACTTAATGATATCCACTGGAATTGAAACAACAATGTCTACACAAGGGACTTACCCTGTTTAATTGCATCAATTGAAAGTGATTCAATTTTTTTTGGCAGAGACAAACATAAGGAGATGGAAAAAATAAATGGCTATTTTTTATGGTGAAATAAAAGGGAGGAAGCAAAGCAAACAACTTCTGGCCCTGAAATGCCATATTATTATATCTAGGAAACCATGACCAAAAGATGCTAATTTGTCTCAACTCACTCACTGTGAGGGTTCCCTTTGATCCTCCTGCCTTTCTTAGAGTGTGATGTTCTCACATTTTAATGCAGTATCATTTGACATTGAGATGCAGGGAAAATTGTCCAGTAAACAGCTTTCTTGTACTGATTTGGAGCTTGTGGGAAAGATTATAGCATGAGCTGGAGCCTGCCACAAGAGAAACGGATTATTACTCCGGGAACACTTACATCAAGGAGGGCCCTTTTACAGCTGAAAGAGGCAACCTTTTACAAAGAGCTGTGTTCTGTGAACTCCTTGTCAGCTTGCTGAAAGTGCTAACTCACTTACAGCATACAGGTCATTCCTCCCTAGAAACGCGGAAGAAAAGCTTTAGCATGCTATTTGTGACTTCTTCTCCTTGAATGTAAAGATGTTTTTGACAAAATGACACCCCATCAAAGAAAAAAACTAAAAATCAGATTTAATGAGACAGATGGTTTAGGGAGGCAGGAGAAAAGGGGTGGCTTAAAAGACACCAACGCTACATTCACAGTAGCTTAAGCTTTCAACAAACCAGCCTGTGTGATTTGGATAAAATGGGAGTGGTGGCATTTTCAAAACAAAATCCAGTTCTGATAAATCTCAGAGTTGGATAACAAGGTCTCCCTGAATTTCCCCACATCTAAAATCCTGCTTTTATTTCTATCAGTTTCAGTGTTATGATAAAATTAAATGCTTCACAAGGGAACATTTTTAATTTTGGTTTTTGAAAGATTTTTTTTAAGTCAAATAGAACTATAGAATAAATTATTACAAGGACATTAAAAGGATTTCATTTCCTTGAGCATACATATGCATTCTGCAGCAGCATGTCCTCTCCCTCCCAGTGTAGCCATTGATCCACAGCTTTTATAATGAACTCTAATAACAACTCTATTACTGCAAGGCTCCTGATTGGCTCAGGCACCCACAAAATTAGCTACAAAGAAGCCAGCTTGTCAAGATTAATTCCACCACAGAGATTACTTGTTATGGTAGAACAAAGGTGTTTTGGCTCGAGATGAACAACTTAACTCCTTGTCTCATAAAATTTAAGCTGCTATTGATCGCCTTCTTCTATTGTGTTGAAGGATTAAAAAAAAAAGGCAGAGGAGCACACACACACACACACACACACACACACACACACAGATGCAGACAGACACCAGCTCGCTGAATCACTCTGATGCATTCTCCTAAACCACCAGCCGCCCCCTTCCTCCCCTTCCCCTTCCCCTTCCCTTCTTTCCCCTCCCTGTCTGCTAAGAATCATTCAGTAACATGAAGCAAATTAAATCAATGAATTCATCCTAGCAGATGGGTGCTTTAACAGTCAGTTAGCCTTTAGATAATTGAGGCGTTGACTCTGGAATCATAAAATGGATGGCTCGTTTGTACATTTTACTGAAATAGATCACCGAGGTTAAATAAATGAAATCCCATTTGTCAGGCAGTAATAAATGGCCTCCCCTTCTGCAAACAGCTCTGTTTGGCCTAATAAATACAGGGATGTTACAGTGCTTCTCCCTTGATAGGGTTATGGCTTAATGAAATGGTCTTTCCTCTGCTTGTTTTTGCCTCCTCCTGCACCGTGTGATAAGTAGCGAACCAACGAAGCTTGTAATTACAATCTTACAGAGAACCCAGCCAATCTGTATATAAATCTCACCATCCAATTACAAGATGTAATAATTTTGCAGTCAAGCTGGTAATGAGGTCTAATACTCATGCATGTGATAATCCCCCCTGGATGCTGACTCTATCAGATGTTAGCTTTGTAATTATACTGGCAGAAAATCATTATTTCATGTTCAGCAGAAAAATGAGGTTGGTGGGAAGTTAATTTTCTCTATGCTCTGTGAAGCATAGACAAAATTTTAATGATTTAATCATTATGGTTATCCCTTTTGCAATTGACCCGCGTTACTTCTGTAGAAACATTGGCACATTTAAAAGTCCCTGTTACCCGATAAAGCTTGCCAGGTATGCAGCTTTTAATGTAAGAATAACCGTATACAATTAAACTATTAACCTGCTTGACAGGGGAAAAATCCATAGTTTTTATGTTTTCATTATTTACACATAGGATCCAAAGGAATGTTTATGTCTAGTTCACACTGCGATAAAAAAAACCTCTTAAATAAAGAAAAAAGAAAAATGCTATAATTGGGATGTAAGCTCTCAGAACAAAACAGCAGGTTCACAATGTTCACAATGGTATTTCAGCAGATCAGTAATCTTTTGTTCCTTTCCAGTGTAGGAGACATTCATGAGATGTTATACCTCTACACAAAGAACTTATTAGGCACAATCAGCATTTTCACAAGAAATAGCTTAAAGACATCACTTGCAATACGTATTTTTAATTGTTTTTCCTCTGTTCTCAAAATGTTCTTGTTATTTCTGTTTGTCTGGCCTGCCAAGGGAAACGACACAGAATAAGAGAGAAGTCACAACATTGAGATGGGAGAGTGAGAAAATAAACAGCAGCGCAAACCAAAACTACAGGGAAGTAGGTGGGCAGGGCAAAAAATAAAGCATATTGCAAATTTATAGCAAGTAAAATATTTAAGGATAAATTTCCTCAAAAAAATAAAGTAAATGAAAATGTCATCAAATTCTTTTGTGCTAGTTTCAGGTAAAGACTGGAAGACATGTATCCAAATAGTACTTAAACACTCCCAAAATCACTTAGGTTTGTAAGCTTAATTCTGCTATTCTAGCATTTGGTTATGTGCCTGTAATGATAATTTACTGCCTTACATCACATCTGTATATATATGTGTGTGCATATATATGTATGTGTGTATATATATTCTTTCTCCAAGACAGACATTTAAAAAAGGTTAACTGAATTTTATCTTCTGGAAATATCTTTATACTTCCTTTTGAAATAGCAGCAAGATTAGGACGTGTGCTATACTTCGGTTGATGATTTTCATGTAGGCTTGATTTGGTATGTGCAGAGGCTTACCAAGCCAAAGCCCAACGAGTGTATGAAGTATGTAAAAGGTACCCCCATATTTGATTCCTGCTAGGATTACAAGGTAGACACGGAGCTTTTGTCTCAAGACAAAAGCAGTTATGGATAATGTCTAGAGAGTGCCCTGCAGGTAGGCACATCTTCTGAGCCCTTGGGATGTGGCTGGTTCCACCTAACTTCAGATTTTGCATTCCATACCTCGGTGGGTCTTCAAGAGCCCCTTTACAGCCAGTGAGTGCACCAGGGATGCCCTCCTCCTACCCAGGTGAGGCATCTACCTTTGGACAAGATGATCTGTATTCCAGAAGTGCCTTTTTGTCCATTTGCTATAAAAAATAACAATTGAGTAGTTCAAGTGTTGGTGACTACTGAGTAGGTCTCAAAGATTAGTTGAAATAGATTCTACCCTTACCTCCTTTGTGGATCCAACCCAAAGTGGCTCTAGAGAAGGCCCGGGGTCTATCATGTATTATGTATTAAACTCCTAATCTAATGATATAAAAAAGGCAACTTGACAGACACAAATCCTGATCTAATTATGGTTCTCATCCTTAAAAAAGGATTATTTTTTAATGAGTCCTGTAACTCAAAGCACATAGATATTTAGACAATTTATCAAACCTCTTAAGAAGAAAATCCCGATATTTGTTATGTTGGTTCCACTGGTACTCGATACGTTTTCTTCCTGTAAAAGAAGCAGGATGGTGATGAGGAATGCAGATGAACTAAAATTAAATAGGTTATTAAGAAGCAGTGAAGACTGAGGGACTTGAAGAGGGACATAACATACTAGTCAGATGGGCAGTCCTTTGCTGACAAACCTATTGTGTGTAACGTGTGTTCGATGGAATCATTTCTAATACTTAATGCCTTACTGGATACAAAATAAATTGCTATGAGTTGGCAAAAAGATGAAGGTATTATTATAGACAGCTGAGTCCAAAGTAATAAAAAATCAAATAAAATATTAGACTAAGAATAATATGGAAAATAAAATGTGAAATGCCATTTAAATCTTTCTTTTCTAGAATATTGCATTCCATTCATGCCATGCCTGTCAGGGTTGCCATCTTTTACAAATTTGATCAGGAGTTTGCCATGTTTGGGTGGGGATGGGTTTGGGTTTAAAGGTATTCTTGAAGTCATGGTTTTGGATGATGTTTCTAGATTTCCTTAATAAAATAATAATAATAAAAAAATAATCCTATCAATTTGTTCCCTAAACAGTACCTCTGGGTAATGCAGCTTCCTAAAGATTAGCATCCTGGACCATTTTCTTTTCTGCACTTCAGAGACCCTCATCTACTTGATCCATTTATCCATTTGGTGAGTGAGTAGCAAAATGCACAATGACTAGTCTGAAGCAATGTGTTTGCTGAATGGATGGCAAGTGTGCATCTGCTGTCAAGCCAGCTTTTTATGATCTTGCAACACGTGTAGGGATGCTGCTGTTTAGCTATCTTTTCCTGGGAAAGGACATTAAGTGCAAAATGAAGTGTGCAAATTTGATACAGTTGGCTTTCTTGTCTGAAATATATTTTTACTCTTACACATGTACTTCAAAACACTGAGATTGGCGGTGAACCTGTTGTCCTGAACTCACATCATGAAAAGATCTTAACTTTTTTTTAGCCAATGAGACATTTTTCTCACTGAGTCAGAATTAAGATTAACAGTCAAGTGAGTTTTACTGCTGGGTAGAGAATAGCTAGACAAGATTGTGGTTTTGTGCCATAAATTAGGTTACAGACTGTAGGCAGAGAGAAACTGGGAGCTCCTGGATTAAGACATTGGATTTAAATCCAATAGAATACTTTAGGTGTTGTGCAAGTATGGTGATATTCTAGAGGGTGGATATTAATTATACTTTTCTAATTTTCCACATTACTCAGCAAGTTGTAAGAAGCAAAAATGGTCTTCTCACCCAACTTCAGCAAAATGTTTCTGCCTCATCTTAATCTCTCTGAAAATACCAGAGGAG
Source organism: Gallinago jamesoni (assembly GCA_025769975.1). NCBI lineage: Eukaryota > Metazoa > Chordata > Aves > Charadriiformes > Scolopacidae > Gallinago > Gallinago jamesoni. Next base: position 88,336,382 of record JAOQGH010000012.1, read on the forward strand.
GTATGCAGATAGTGGCCACGTCTAAAAAGCAGCACATTTATGCTTTTTGATAGAGCCTGCAGTAATGGTTGTTCTGTGGTCCCACCATTGCATCTCTTGGAGCTTTCTGATGTTTCTTTTAGTGTGTCATGACATAGAGGGATGTGTCTGGAAGACTCCCAGTTCCTGAGGTTACACACGCTCATTGGTAGGTGAACTGCGTATAAATTCGGGGGCTAGTTTGTTGACCTAGAGATGCTTCACTGAGAGAGAGCAAACCTAGAGAAATAGTGGGCCTCTCTACCATCAGGTAGAGAGGTTGTCCCCTTCTCAGTTGCTCTTAGCACAGTCTCTGGCTGAATTCCCTAACAGACTCAATTTTCCACTGTATGACAGCTCTGGCATTTTCTTTGAGTGCTATAATCTCCTGAATTTGGGGAGCTATTTGGGATCCTTGAGCCAAAGATCTTCCCTTAGTCACATCCAGTCATGTTCACCTCCTATTTCAATATGTATTTTACCTTCAAAACAGTGGAAAGCAAGGCAATAAGATTGCACACCCACCTTGCAGAGGGAGCAGTGGCTGTGGGTTCTCTGTGGACTGTGCCTTGCGCATCCACCTCATCTTTGTTTTATGACTCTCCTGTTCCGGGACATAACTGCGGCCAAGCCAGGGATGTGGAAACTTGGCATACAAAATTCTGGAAACTCTCTGTGAAGCAGCGTTTGATTTTTGTATGGGTTTACAAGAGATCAGCATAATTCTATTTGAGCATAGTGAGGATTATATATTCCACTGAACAAATCCATCCTTAAAAGAATTTCCAGGTTCAGCCATGATTTCATTGGGCAACTTTCGACAGTTGAAGCCACTGAAACTGAAAAGAAAATTCCTAGCATGTTTTGTGCAGAAAATAGGAAGTCCTTTTGTGATGTGTTTTGCTACCAAAACCTCATATGAAGGGGTTAATTTATAAAAAAGCACTGGCTCTTAGTAGTTGCTAGGTAACATTGACCTTTTCCCAAAGGCTATACTCTGCCAAGGAGGGTGTTTCGGGGGAGGTAATGATTCTGTCTGGGGTTTACTCAACGAGTTGGTGGTAACTTATTGTGCAGGGAAGTTGAGAGGATGTAGTTCTGGAACAGTCATCTTCCACCCATCTTATTCTTCCATTCATATTTCTCTCTCTTCTTAACCAAAAAAAGAAAAGAAAGAGGAAAAACACTGTTTCTCTAATTTACCCGTGAAACCACGTCACTGCAGTTGCAAGAACTATCTGTCCTCCCCTGCAGACTGGGCACTAGAAATGTGAAGGACTATTTTGTACCTGTGACTATAACAAGTTATTACTCTCTTCAGAGTAGTAAAAGTAAAAAAAAAACAAAACAAACAAATATGCCCATTTTCAAAGTGATTATTGAACCCCCTTTTCTTTAGACTGAGAAAAAGCTTAATAAAGCAATGAATTTTTAGGTAAGGTTTATTTCTGTCTCTGGTAATATGTCAACATTTTGTCTTCTGTATTAAGATCAGTGCTTAGAGTTATTTCTTTACTACTTCTGTGTTTTGTTGTATTTTTTAAGAGAAGAGGAAAAATGCATGAAAATTTATATATTTTCCACATGCACACAAATGATTTGTAAGTTGGTGAGACAAACCTAACAACAAGCAGCATATTTAGGTCTGTGACTAAAAAATTACAATTAGTTTTTTTAAAACCTAAACATTTTATATAGAAAAAGGTGCATAGACTTCATCCTTATGGGCCAGGGTAACTTACATGACAACTTGTTAAATCGATTTTATGCTTCTTTTAGATCTGCTATTCAATTTTTTAAAGTGCAGATACCATGGCAACCCCCTCTCTCATATGGAACGTATGCTGCTTTAGAGATAAAGAGTAAGTACATGCAAAGATGGAACAGGATGACATGTAAACTTTTTTTTTTATATATTCACACTTCTGTGGATGAAAAAATATGCTACACAAACATCTTTTCTCTCAGCTGCAATACATTTTATTAAGCAATCACATTTTAAGCAATCCAATTAATTAATCTTTAGCTCGTTTCATAAATATTATAGAAGGAAATTGCACAGTATGCTTTTCTTATGCATATGTACATGTATGTGTATATCTGCATATATATAGCTAAAGAATTATTTATATCTTTACATTTCTTTTGTGTGTAATAACTCCTTAAAGACTAACATCTGTATTTTTTGTGGTTTTCTTACAATACATTAATGGTAAGAACGTATCACAGTTTTTTGGTTTTGTTTTGATTTTATTAATGAGCTACATAGCTGCTAGGACTAGTTATTTTTAAAAGAAAAGACAAAACACAGTATCAGTTCCGAGAAAAAGAAGGCAGACCTATATGTACTTGGCTTTGTCGGCCGTTATTTAAATTGTCTGGATCAGAATTTTCAGAAGCAGGATAGTATACCGGATTCCTCAATTAGCTTTCTAAATAATTGACTTCAGAGGAGTCTGCTGGGGCATGGCGTTTTTGAAAATATGGTCTCTTATGTGAGATGCTTTAGAAAGAGTTGGAGTTAGGTTGTGAATTATTGTTTATATCCAAAACTAGACAATGGATCAAGGAAACTACAATTTCTTATCATCAAAACCCAGTTTCCTTCTGTATTCCATACCTTGGTTAGAGATAGGATATACTTGAAATTTCAGTATCTTGCTGCTTGCTTTATTTTTGCATTCAAGCCTGGTTCTGTGATTAAAGAAATACCTGAAATAATGTGTCTACCAATACAAGCTGCACACTCATTTCAGTTTCCTGAATGAGTTAGTTTAAGAAAGAAATTAAAACATTTTTTTCAGGAGCACACTGCTTAATCCAAAACCCTTGCTGTTCTGAACCTCATTCCCACCCATAAAACCCAACAAATTACTCTTTTATGTGATCTTGTTGTTCATTATACAGATGACTTTCACGTGCTTGGAGCATTGGAGGAAGACAGGGTGTAGGGTCCATTGTGCCTTTTCCAGCTTAAAAATCATTAGTACTGGCATTTGAGTATCTTTTAAAATGTCATTATTTAAATAAAGCAAACACCCATGCATCATCTGTCTCATATGTAGAGACTTTGTTTTGCTGCCTTTTTGATGCATGCACTACTGTTTGGCTGTTGTTGCCCATTTCTGTCTGCTTGTTTACTGGTCACTGTTTGCACTTGTTGGCATTAAGTTTTGCCAGTTTACATTTCTTTTTGCAAGCTTTAATAAGTTTGAAAGTTTAGTTTGTTTTTGATAAGCTCGCAAAAGTCCAAAACTGGTATATCAAATATACTTGTGGCTGAAAATCTCACAGGAAAAGACTCTTATAAAAGAGACTGACTACAAATAATGACTGGAAATGCAGGCTTTTCTTTCTTTTTCTTCACACCTTTCTGCTGGCAGTGTCTGAACCAACTCCCATTAAAATACGGAATCCCATTGATGATATTAGGGTGTATGCCAGACGTTCAAGCATCACAGGAATTCATAGTGGAAACTCCAAAAATCATGAAAATTGTTATTAAAAAGTTAATTCTGCATCTTTGAATTATAAATAAATCTCCATTTGTGTTTAGGGGGATTAGATACTGGAGTTCATGTTCACAATGGTTTTCCTTTGTTGAAATCAATTTGCCTGTACTAAGCACTTATGCTTTAACAAGAAAGTAATGCGATGGTGAGAAAAAGCATGGCATATTGGGATGTTCCTCTGAGTGCTATTCCCTGAGGCAGCTGCTGGAGAGAATTGAAGGGAGGCTAAATCAACATTCCTTACTTTTTTTTTCCTTTTTTTTTCCTTTTTTTTTTTTTTTTTTTTTTTACCAGAGACCAAATGCATAACCTCTGTGATGCAAATTACATTTAAGCAGCTCTGGTGACTGAATATGGATTGGTGCTTTTGGTGAGCCTGGGTCTTTCTACATGGCCACAGAACAGTTTGTGTCTATCTTACAAGGCCAACCGTGATACAGAATATTTTTATATAAAAAAGAAATGAGTTTGTTTTTTAATGACAAATCTGAATTAGTTTGTTCCTTATTTCAGTTTAGTTCTTATGAAATGCTTACTTTCAGAGTGGGTAGTAGTGTTGAAAACCAAGAAAACTAAAAAGCATATTACACAGCTCAGTCTAATATATGCATATTGAAGGGTTAACCTCAGTCAAAATACATTCATTAAAATACACTCCAAACAAGCACATTTATAAATGTGGACAGTGCATCTTGTAGCTTCCCAGCTCTGAGTTCAGACTGACTAGAAATGTGAAAAAATAAGTTTTAAAAATGCTTTCAAATAATGATACCTCCAGGACAATAAATGAATTAAAAAAATCTGAAGGTATCACAGGCCTATTTGTTAGGTATCAGCAATTATTATGAGTGAATTTTGTAATGCAACTACTAGAAATGCTAACAACTGTAAATGGCATGGGAAATGTATTTTTTATTTATACATTGTGGCAAATATTCAAGAAATAAGAGTAAAATTAAGATATATGTAGAGACTGGTAGTATATTTCTGTTCCACTTTAAAAAAAACTTCTCGGTGGCTTTAATTGGTAATTGTGAAATAGTCTTGTCACCATTATTGTATATATTAAAAAAAAAATTAGATTCAAGTAATTCCCCCCAAATAAATTTTTAATTATTTTATTTAATAGCCATTTCCATGACAATATTTTATTAATTGTAAATTGTAATTGTTTGTAAATATTTTTATTTGTGCTCAAAGAATTTATTTATGCATTTAAAAAGTAGCTTCTCAAATCACATCTTTGTTTCCTTCTCATACAGAACTCCCAGATAACAAACTAAATAAGCTCCCAGCTCCAAATTTGAGGCAAACAATTCAAAGCATAGGTTTCAAGTAAAAAACAATTCAGCAAGTTACCTGATGGGCTTGGCTTATTTTCATTTGGGCACTACTACCAAACCTCATAGGATTGTACTTTACTTTGAGGAAAGACCAGAATAAAATAAAAATACTCCAAACATTAAACTGGCCACCTCCAAAAATGCTGTTGAAGAAGTTTTGTGTTAAGGTGTAAATGTACATAGTGCAATTTCTTTCTTTATTTCACTGAGGCTTTGGAGGAACACAACAACAACAACAACAGAAAATGAAAGAGCACTCATGATAAAAGATAGACTTTTTCTTAAAACAATTATCAAATCAAGTAGATTTTTTCAGAACTTGACAAACGGAAGATTCTTATAAGTCTTTTTTTGCTCTGTCTGTTACATATTTTGTAGAAGGTAATTCTCAGTCATACCAATTACAGGATATCCTTAATATATTCAATTCAAATGTTGTTTTAGTCTATTAAATGTAAAATGTGTTAACTGAAAATGGAACATGTCAATAACAATAATTTAATTATCTAACACATTGTATTTTTAATAGCAGTAAAAAAATAGCACTTTGAAATATTTCTTCTTCCAAGATAAGCACTATTTTAAAATAAAAGCTTGAATAAGCCTCTGATTTTGAAAATGAGCATGAAAAACCTTCCAAAAATTGTACAAGTTCCCATTAACTGTCATTTAAATGTTGTCAATCAAATCTGTTTGCATCTGGTACTGATGCCATGTGAAATTTATTTATTTAAACTTTCAGTCACACATGGAAAGTTTTGCAGATGGTGCCTCTTCTCATCTGTTTTTTTCAATTTCCCCCTCAAACTCCAGTTCTTACTCTCTCGACCCCCCAATTTGATTCCTCCTTCTAAAAAAATAGATCTAATCAGTAGCATGTTAAACAAGAGGGGATCTTTTATGTATTCTGTGTTAGGACAAGGAAAGCATCGCTGTAGATCACTAGAATAAACAACTCAGGCTGATTCAATTACAATGCCTGGGCCAGGCTTTTATCTGCTGGTGACATCATTTCAATCAAAATGTAAAATAATACAATCCAATAGATGCAAGAGGGAGAGATAGGACACAGACTGCTGCACTTAGTCATTTAATAAAAAAAAGTGGAAGAAAGCTCTTTCTGACAGGCTGCTAGGACTTCCATTTCCAAAACTCTATTACCTTGTATAATAGTATTCAAAAGAATTGAATGCAGGAAATTGTCTATTACTTTTTATTAGTAGAAGCTGTTATGTAGGATACAGCCTACTGCACTGTTTTTTCTTTGTTCCTTTAATTAACAAAAGCATGAAATTCTTCTATTGGCAAGCACTTGTTCCAAAGCTTCTGTCGCCTTCTGTTTTTACTGAAAAGGTGTTTTTTTTTTCTTTTCTTTTCTCTGAATGTCTCTTTCTTTTTTTTTATACTAAAAAAGTAATTTTTTTTTCAAGTCACTGTAATCTAAAGTCTATCAGTCACCTTAATGGGCTAGGAGAGGGTAGAATGCAGATACATTTTATAGTCACGGAACCTTTTTTATAAGAAAGTTTCACACTTGAGGACTGAGGGAGAGTCAGATCGTAACCATATATAGTCTAGGGCCAGTCTTCTGGTTGTTTCATTTGCCAGCTGAAATTTCCTTTTGTTACTTAATTTATTATGATAGAAAAAAAAAGATAAATTGATACGTATCAATGTGATAGATGCAGAGTGCAAAGAAACATATTCTTTCTTCAGGCCGTATCCTTGATTCTCTAAGGTTGTCTGTGACAGCATAGGACAGGACTTTGTAAATATCATCAATCTGGCCATCCTAAAGATTATTCTCTTAAATTTTACTGGGCGTAAAACTAGTAGACCTGATTCCAATGAGGTGGAGTTTCACATGTATATACTATACCAGAAAGCTGATATAAAGTGTAGAACAGTAATGTACCTTTGGAGAGAATGTGTGTCATTGATTTTAATGATTAATTACCTCTATAATTCAGGTTCACTGCTATTAGGTTCATAAAGGTCTTAGTGACTTTATTTAATAATAATATGTACAGCTAAATTGTGATATTGGGTAATGAACAGGATCTTGCCAAGGGGAAACAATGACTACTACAGTGGTCACAGAAGCGCTCTTCCCACTAGGCTTATCATTTTAGGGTGCACTATGAAGAAACAGATTAAGTCAAATGGCCAAATACAGATGTTGTCCAGGGACATGTAACTCCTTAAATGAATTTAATCAATGTTTTCTTTACTAATGCAGCCATTTGTTCTCTGTTTTTGCATTTAACAGTAGCAAATAGAACCAAAGAGATCTGGGATCTTTGGTTGTCTTGAGAGATGTTGGCTTTATGTCTTTGCTTGCTAGGAAAGAGATTTCTACCTTTCCAGATGGCATTATTATTCCAGGCATGTGGTAAGATTCTTCTGATGATTTCTAAAAGGATATGAAGTGGTAAACTACTATGTTGGGAATAAACTAAAAATTATTCTAATCGGTGAATATTTTTAATCCCCCCTTTCAGAACTGTAAGGCATGTTTTATAATCTTTCACATTCATATTTGAAATATACTATCTGTTTTAGGGTTTCTGTGATGCCTAGCAGCATTATTCTGCTGTTACAGTGTGCTTAGACCACAGTAAGCTGGAATCATGGCCAGGATCAGACGACACATCTTAGACACATAGCACCTGAATGAACACTTCCCACTGGTCCTAACAGATATTTAAAAACATGTAAACTAGTTATCTAAACTCCCTATCTATCTAGCCAATGAAGAGATAAGAACTCAAAGGGGGAAGGATGCTTAAAACTAGATGTTGGGCTACATGGGACAACGGCACCTGCAATTTGGGTGCTTGAGCCAAAGTTGCATATTAAGTTATTCAGCCCATCTTTTCCTTACTGTCAGTGGCCCCACCTCCTCAGGTAGGATGAAAGTTGGACCAGTCCTAAACCTTATCAATATTCCAGAGGTAAGGGTCTTTTCCACAAAGGTTAGATCTATGGATTTCAACTGCTGCAGGCTGCAGAAGTGTCTAGCACTTTTGTGCCTTAACCTTTAGCTGAGTGAGCTGTCTAGTATACTGGAAAAGAAGGGTATTTTAACATGTCTATGACTGTGCTTTTGAACACTGGGCATGGCTGAATTCATCATTGTCCAAGTGTATTAGAAAAGGTCTATATGTGCATGATGGAACAGGGAGAGTTACATGCATCTTCAGCCATCTCTCAGTCCCGTCGCAGATTAAGTTCTGTTATTAGCTTAGAGAAGGGTAATGCATTTGCACAACTATTTCTGTGCTTAGGAAACTCCATCATCCAAAATGGAGATATGAATTGATTGTAGGTACCCCTGGGCGTAGTGCCGGAGAGCAGATATTTGTCAGAGATTCACTGAGTCTTCATCTCAGTGCATCTTAAATCACAGGTTTATCCTAAAAAATGCACATATCTCAAATTCCATGAGTCAGAACCAGATACCTCTTACTACAGTATCTGCCATATTGAACCACAAATTGCTTTTTTGACCTTGTGCAGGCATGAAAGTGCTTAGTGTGAGGATTCCATAGCTATCCTGACCACAGTCCTCACTTAAACATATGTAGCTGAGACCCTTTAAAGTCGTCTTTTTTCATAGAACAGTAAGCCAGGAAGGATAGTGAATGGCAGAATTTAGCAACTGAAATACAGAACCAGCCTACTGTAAAATGTTTTTGTGAATGCTGAGGATGCAGTTCCCTCTGGATGAAAGTAGAACATCTCATATACCATTAGGGTTGCACAGTGTAAGGAAGTAGGTTGAGCAGCAGGTTTTGGAAACTTTAGTGGTCATCCATGAATATTCAGTTTATAACGAAAAAATAATTTTCCTAGAATTTAAAAAAAGATTCAATACATTAGGCATGAGTTTAAAAAAAGACATGAGGCTGTACTTGTTGGTCCCAAGCAGTCTAGCAGAACCAAGGAATACAGAGATTACCTTTGCTGCTGGATGCTCCTCTCTGTTCTGCTGTGCTACTGTGCTTTCCACTGTACACATCTCTGCCCAACTCTAAGAATTTTAGCCCCATTTTTCAGTCCCACTTGGATTCCCCCTTCCACCCTGAGGTCAGCTCTTGGTTTGCTGCTTTTACCCTGGTGTTTTTGTTCTCCTGCAATTTCTTGACTCACCAGACCCTGTTACATTTGAATTGCAGCGATACTCTTTCCTGAATTCTGAAGGTTATGGAGTCCTGTCCTAGCTGGAGACTGTTTCAAGGTCCAGCCAGAAATGAGAGCATTTTTTAAATGGGGATTACTTTTCCATGCCTAGTTATCAGTATGTTTTGAAAACACTTGAAGTTTTTAAACATTAAAAAACCTAAATGTTTTTAAACAAAAAAACCCTAAATGTATCATAAGAAAACCTATTTTTATCTAAGAAAACTTTGTTTTGTGTTCTAGATCTTAGTAGGTCTGAAATATTTCTTTATTTCTGATCAAATCCATCTGATAGAACAAAATATACAGAAATTTGGATAATTGACTGTTAGCTTTGTATCTTTGTAGCTTTTTTTTTATTATTATTATAACTGAAAACAGTGCCAAAATAGCAAAACCCTGACTTACTAACAGCAAGCTGAGCATCAGATCTGCTTATAGCTTGTTTAGAAGCCTTGGTATTCCTGTATCTTTCAGTGCAAGATGATGTGCAGTCTTTTGGGTGTAATAGTATGTACACCCAAAGTAGTCTCTTCAACATCTTTATCAATGATCTGGATGAGGGGATCAAATGCACCCTCAGCAAATTTGCAGACGACACCAAGT
>JAOQGH010000012.1:88346142-88379712 GCA_025769975.1 Gallinago jamesoni
GGTGTTTTGTGTGGTGTGGGTGGGTTTTTTTGGTTTTTTGTTTGTTTGTTTTGTTTTGGGTTTTTTTTTTTTTGGTTGGCCTAGATGATCTTAAAAGGTCCCTTCCAACCTAGGTGATTCTGTGATTCTGTGAAAATGCATCAGCCTTTTTCAAAATTTGACTTTTGGAAATAGTTTTGCAAGTGTAAGTCTTATGTAAGCAGGGAGCAGGCAAGAGAAGGATTTGGGTTTTTTTATAGCTTTCACACTGCACATTTAATCTGCATGTAAATTAGGGTAGATTATATTATGTTTTTCAAGGATATATGGTTCCAATTGTTGGTCCCCCATTTTACCATTATCTTATCCTAAGTCGTACTTCATTGCACATGCATGTTTGGTCAGCAGGCTTTGTGGTCAGAAAGATTTATCAGAGAAAACTTATACAAGAATGTACTTTATTCTGTGAGCATCTTGTGACATACTGTTCCCGCTATATAAAGCATACATGTCTGCTGAGGGGCTGAGCTGGAATCGCTTTCTCCCTTCCTATTAAAACTGTGCTGCTGTGAGTAGAGTAGTTTGAGAGAGAGAAATTTTACAGCCTAGTGGTTACAGCATTCACCTGGGAGGGGAAGCTGCAGGATTCATTTGTTGTGTAAAGGACTGTTTATTAAGTGGCCAAAGGAAACAAACAAACAAACAAACAAAAACACAAAAAAAAAAGAAGGAAAGAGGAGATAAAATGAAAGAGATAATAAGAAACAGCCAAAGAGCTCATAATGAAAGGAAAATTTGATTCAGCAAATTCTGTTGAATTACTTGCTTTTTGATAATTTACTATGGAAAGGTAGCTTTAAAGAGATTTTGACTGTGAATGCAGTCTATTCCTGTTTTCCACTAACATCATAAATTTCTTATAAAGACAATTGGTCTTAAATATGCATTCTTCCATCTCTAAGTTTTTCCAGATGGGAAATGGCATAGTTCAGAGAGGAACTGGATTAATAATCTTCCTAAATAGAAAAATACCTAGGCAGAGAACCACTTTTTGTAAGGTTTGCTGTGAGCTGTTGAAGCTGTCCAGTTTTAGAATGTGGTCTTGGTTTCAGAGCTTTACTGGGAAACTCAGATAAAATACTACTGTGTCTGTGAGTTATTGTTAATATGAAAAAAAAACATTGTGGTAGCAATGGAGGTGTCTAGTGGTGGTGTCTTTGCCTTGATATAGGGACATTTGAAATGCACCTATCCATATTTAACAAATATCTTGATTAGAACATACTGGTTAAATTATTTTAAACAGCATCCAGGTAAATACTTAAAATTTTAAAATCAATTGAAACATATAAAAAATCTATGTTAAGATGACTTTGACTTGGTAAGACTCATGCCAGATAATAATGGCCTGACCGTAGAAGGACGTTTATCCTACCCTTCCACATATGGAGAGATCTGCAAGCACCACAAAATAAACTGCGTGCTGCTTTCTCTGCTGCTGCTGTTAAAGGGAACAGAAACCCTGCATGAAACTGGATCTGTCCCTTGGCAGTGATCCCAGTTAAGTAGGAATGTCATTTATCAATGTGCCAATAACATAGTTTCTGTGATATTTTTTTCTCCCAGAATTTTTCATTGATAAAAGACTTCTTCTGCCAATAATCTTGCTTAATGTTGTATTATAGAACAAAACTCCCTCTGCTTTATTCTCCACTTTTTGTTTTCTACTGCTGGGAATACTTGAACAGATCAGTGAAGAATTAACCACTTTCTTGACCAAGTTAAACTTGTTTGTTAAAGGATAAGATACTCGGTGTCTATTATATACACACAACAGCAAAATGTAGTTTCTGTTTTTTATAGACTGTTACATGATGTCTTAGGAGAAGAAAGTCCTCAGCTGTAACTCCTGATTCACAGCCAGACTCACACTTCCTTAAAAGTAAACATAAGATCCTTGTTTCAGCTTTGACCAGCAGATGGGCCAGAAGTCTATATTCTATTGCTAACAATAATGGAGTATAAACGTGATCATTCTAGGACTTGATTTAGACCTACAGGTTTGTTTGGTTTTTTTCCCCCATCTTTTTCTTAGTGAAGATAGTAAAGGCATGCTGCTTTTTCTCATTCCACTTCTTCACCGAAGCTGCTTAAGAAAATGAGATACAACAAAGCCATTTAGGATTATGCTGAAAAAGCATCTCTGCTTTTAATATTAACCAGATTTTTACTGCTGAGTTTTGCTGGCAAATCTCTGAAAGTTTCAGCTTGCAACTTATCCGCATCACTTAAATCTACAACACTGGCTTTGCAGTCTTGCAAGAACATCTGTTTTGATTTCCAATGCTATCTTTTTTGGTCCTAGAACACTCTTCTTTAGTGTTTTAGGAGATTTTTTTCAGAATCTGAAAGGGCCTTAGCTTTAACTGCAAAACTAAATGAAAATCAGGAGGAAGTACCTCAGTGTAATTTTTTTTGCTAATATTTTTACTGGATATATTTAATGTAAATTGATAAGGAAACAGCTAGATGTCCACATCACAGTTACTTTTCTATGACTTCAGTGAAACGTAGCAATACAGTAGCATCATGCACTATGCCTCTTATTGTGCTGTTATTGTAGCATAGTTTGTATATAGCTCTTTAAGTTGTAAAGTATTAGACTATTAATTAAAGAATGTTAATGTGTTTAGTAGCATCCTGTTGCTTTCCTTTGATGGTAAATGGAAGTATTTGATGGGGGAAGTATTGGTCCGGATCTAGATGCTTAAAAAATTATTTTATCATTTTCAAAATGAAACACCTGGAAAAGCTGATGTATTGCAACCAGATGATGACTATCAGGTAGAGAAAGAACTAGTTAGACATCTGTTCCTTAAATTGATTCATCTTTCTAAACACAAGTGTTAATAATGGTATTGTGTACATCTGCACAATAGAAACCAAAACAGGTATGAATTAACTCTGGTTATCACTAAAATCGGAACAAGTGCTCCAACAGGAAAAATAGCTCACTAGCTGCTGGCTTGTGTTCTCACAAGCTTCTTAGCTTAGCAAAAATAAAAAAGATTACCCAGTGCTCAATATCATTCCAAATAACTATTCCTTAAACACTCTATTCTCTACTTTAGATAATGTATACACATTAATTTCTTAGTCTATTTATGTACAGATGTCTTCAGTCTTCTGGCTAAACCTTTATCCTGTCATACACACCTTTTGTATATCGGCACAAATACCGTACTATTGTTCATATTGTTGCTTCCCAACCTTCTATCAAACTGTCTACCAAAATTAATCTGTCATTTTTTCTATACACATTCCAACCTAAAAACAATTGCATCTTTATTCCATAGTTGATACCAGCTTATGTAGTGTTCTACAACTCAAAGGCACTTATGGTTAAAAAGTAAGTTAGTGTATGCATTTTTACTTGTACATTTATTAACAAAAAATTTAATTAATTATACCTTTAAGTGGCCTGTGCCATACTTGCAGTCTTAGATAGTATGATCATATTATGACATATTTTAGTACGCTCACATGAAAAATAAGTGCTTTATTTAATTTTCAGTTGATTTGATTTCTTCTGTTTTTCTCCATTTTTTAAACAAAAATACCATTTTGGAAACAAAAGCTAAATAAGATGTTTTCCCCCTAAAGTATAGAAAAAAATCTTTTTGGAACACTCAGAAGTTAACACGTTAAAAATCTCGACATGAAATAAAATGGCATTTAAAAATCTCCTTTTCATGGTATTTGATGAATTTTCCTAGAGCTTGTGAAATACTTTGTTCCTAAGAATTCTTTTCTATGGAAAAATATATATATTTTAATATTTTCCCAGCTTTAATTCCAAGAGTCCATGGGAAATATAAATATTTTTTACTGTCAGATACTACAAATGGTATTGGGAGTTTATGATTGTGCAAATTATTATCATAAATATTAATCCTTTGTTAATATAAAGCATTAATGTAGCAATTTGATAGTTTTCAAATATAGTCATAAGCTGTTATTACCTACTGACATATTTGAAAGGATAGTCTTTTTTTGTGACATCATGTATTTGCTATTTCCTACTCACAGTGCACATAATGTTGTTCATTTAAATCACAAGATATTACTGTTCACTTTCCACCTTCTAGTCAGGAATAAACCCTAGACAGGTTAATGAAACGCAAATAAGGAATAATAGTTTTTCTTAGTTGAATCTTTGAAATTTTCAGAATATGCATGAAAACTTGTTGAACTCATGAGCGATTGAAAAAAACACCAATCCAGTCCTCTGTGAATTGCATGGATTTGGCATTTGTATTATTCCAGTATTTTCTAAACTGTCCTTGTGCTGGTTTACCAGCTCATGATAGTTACATGGATGTCATAATGCACCCTATGAATTTTTGTTAACATCAGGTGGGAAAAAATGTGTTAAAAGATTACTTATGTAAATCAGTGACCACTCCATAATTCTGTCCACTTTCATTAGCTTTTAATTGTGCTCTGCTGCTCATGTATTAAAAACTTCCACATTATGTCTCTTTTATTGAGGTTATTGTTTATTTATATGAATAACTGCAAGGGTGGATGGGTAAAATGAAAAAGAAAGGTAGGATCGTGTTTTCATCTTCTGTCTCTCTCTCACTCTCCCCCTCTTTTCTAAACAAGCTAAGAGTTTTTATAATTCATCACCTGGCTGACAGATGAGTTCTGCTGGAGAATATTAGAAAATGTCTCAAATCTCATATATATGCTAATGGTATGCTGAGACTGGTTGGTGGTATGCCGGAGTTTTTAATCTGTCTCGACCAGTGTGGAAAGTGGAGGAGACAAGTCATTGCACTCGACAATTTATGATCAAACAACTGAATTGTAAAGGAAGAAGGACATGCAGAAAAGGAGAGTAATTTTCTGATTTAACAGCGTTGTTACTACAAATAAAGAAATCTTGATTTTGACTGCACTCGACATTAAATGAGTTTCCTGTGCCCTGCTCTGAATTTTTCATTTTCAGATTTGTATAAAGCACCCTGCTTAGATACAAGTGACAGATAAGGAGACGATTGCATATGGAAATCAAATGTGTATAATAAAGCCATCTTCTGTTTATTAAATAAACACATGTAGATGACTTCCGTGGAGAATGCACTGATAATTCTTTATTGTGTTCTATTTTTTTTGCAAGTCACAAAGAATCTCATTTAACAACCATGAATGACTAGATGCAAGCTTTTCTGTTTATTACCTTATAACAAACCAGGCAGTCTAATATATGGCATTTATAAACATTTTATTTTGATTCTTTAGTCCAAGTTTTTGCTGTAACAGTACAAGATATTGGTGTTCATGCTATTAAAGTTCTGGAAGGTGCATTGGTACATTAGTATTTTCTGAATATTATGTTCTCATGATCGAAATGGTAAAGATTAGACAGATAATATGTACATTATTGTAAAATGGAACTCCAGGAGAAGTGAAGTATAACATATAGCACTTTGGTGTTCAGATAAAAAATTATAATACTGTATAACCATAGCTAAGAAAAGACTATGGATTCTGCAGTCAGCTTGGCAATGATTACTGATTCAGTGATTTAGGAGTCTTAGTTTCAAATGTAAAAAACACTTCAAGGGATGTATTTCCAGTTCGATTTCTCACTCTTGATTTTTTGCAGATTGGAATTCCTATAAATTATTATAATATACTGCAGTGTTGGGCAACATCATGAATACAGGTTGTTTTTTCCTGAAAGGGTTTTTATATTGCAACTTAAGTGCTTATAGGCATTTTAAAGTAAAGCAAAAGACACTTTTTTCACCTCCTACCTCTGGAGAGTTAAGTTCAAATTTAGATTTTTGTTCACATTTTTGTTCTAAGAATATAAAGAGGTGAATGGGGAATCAGTAATGTCCAGACACTATTGAACTATTGGTCGTGTCAGAGGAGGTCTACGGTCAGTAGCTCACTCTGGCTGGGCTGAGAGGGCCATTATATTGTTTTAAGTCCTCCTCTGTATTTATCAATATCAGCAGCTGCATTAGGAAGTTTTTAGACTGTCAGCATTTTTTTCTCAAATTATCAGCAGCATCACCCTGTACTTTTGCTCTTGATTTAACTCAGCTTTGATGTTTTACTTTTGAAAAAGAAAAAAATCCCACCAAACCAACACCCCAAAAGCAAAGCATGCCCACCTCCTGCCAGGCATTTACTGTTGAATGAAGGGGGAGTTGTGAAATACTGGTTCAGAATTCCAGAACACCAGGCAGCTTCTCTGCCTGGGGTAACTGTAATGTGAGCTTTGGCATAAGTGTATCAGAAAATCCACATGGATTTCTTACTATGATTGGAAGTGATTGCTGTGCATGGAAGTGCACAACCAGTTCAAACAAGACTAGATAAGCTGTGTTTCAAAGCCATATGGCTTAGTTTAAACAGCACAAAGAGGAAGTCTTTGATCATGGCCTTTGATCATGCTTAACCCTAAATGAAGTGGTGGGCTAATGTAGGTAAAAAGGTGTCAGAATCAAAGCAACTAGAGGCTGGTAAGAGCCTAGTAAAAGACAGATTTTGGAGAGGACCCTGGCATGCAGATGGTTTGTTTGATTTTAAATCTAGGCTAAGGAATAAAAACTTGGGCACCAGTGGAGAAGACCAAAGTGGCAAAAACTATGAAGATGACTGGATGCAGAAGCTGTAAGGTGTATGTTATCCTTCAGTGAGTTTCTGACAGAATTTACATATGCATGAAGGGTCATCTCATAATGTTCAGGAAAAAAAAGAAAAGGTGTGAGAGCCTGAAATGCAGCTAGAAATGAGGGTAGAATACAGAAATGCGTTTGAGGATGACAGATGAGATGAAAGGAAAGAGCATGCATATAACTGGAGTTGCAGATGGGTTGATTGGCAGATCCCCAGCAGAAAAGGAGACCTCTAGAAGTATATGAAAATGATGACAAGGCAGAGGAAAATACCAGTATGTGAAGGAAGTCTGTGGAAGGAGTTTTTTCTGTGAAAAGTGTGATAAGGTGCAAAAGCTAGAGACAGAATATTGAGCCGCAAGAAAGAAGAGATTGAGTAAATGGTAAGAGCAGGGCCTAGCAGCTGAAGAATAAGAGAAGAGAACAGACAGGTGGAAGGCAAAAAAGAAGCAAGAAGGCCAGAGTTTCACAGGAACTTCAGGTTGCTCTGAAAGAAGATTTTTTTTTTTAATAAGAAATATACAGAAACTGGCCATCAAAGTGGATCTAAAAAACAGCCTGGTGTGAAGTGTGCTGTGAGGGGTTGGCCTGAGTGTCTAAACAGGCTGGGGAAGAATCCTTTCATCGTCATTCTGCCATTTGACTGTAAGAATAAGAATCCTGCTTGAGCAGCTCAAAAAGATGGGGGATGGTGTTCAAAGATCTTTGCTGGAATTCTTGTATTTTCTGTACCTAGAGGGCAAATATTTGGGAAGCTAATGATTATGATCAGGATTGGTGAAAGAGCCAATGCAAAGTTTGAGGTATTTGCCTGCTTAAGTACCTGGTGAAGTAGGTTTCTTGGATTTTTCCTAACCTGAATGATAAGAGAAGGAACAGAAATGAGGAATTAAATACTATGAGGATAATATCAAGGTGGTTAGTTAAAAATAGGAGTGCTTAATTTGGATAGCAAGATTCAACTGGAAACTGCCTCAATAATTCATAGGAACTGCACAACAAAGTGGAGGAAGTCAAACAAAGAGTCAGATGTGAAACAACATTATAAGAAAAGCAAAATGGAATAGCTGTTATCACTAGAAAAGAGATATGGAAGGAGCTTAACTATTCAGGAACTGGTCTAGTACATTTTGTCACGTAATGGCCTCTAAAGAAGTAAGAGGAGGGACTGTGAGTGCGCCACAATCTGTATGGTAATTTCTTTAGGGAAGACAATAAAGTACCTTTTGCTGTGAACACACTGGAAATCAGAAATTTAACTCCACTGTCTTAGCGTAATAAAAATCTCTATTGTCTGTGCAGTGAATGAGGTCTTTATAATATTTTTTTATTTATTTCCCCACTATAGCACGAAGTACAAATGTTGCTAATAGTGGTAACACTCAAATGCAAAGTAGACTTCTTCAGTAAGTAGTCCTTGAGCTAGCAAAGGACAATGCTACTTTAACTTTGCTTTTAAATGGAAGAGTGTTTAGCAAGGTAGCACACTGCCTCCTGCTTTCCTCCACCCTCATCCCTTCAAGTTCTTCACACTGTTCAGTTCATTGTTGGCACAGCCCAGGACCTAGGACACTGGCAACACCTCGCTGCCAACTGCAAGCAACTTTCGTTATATCCTGGTTATGGAGTAGGTGGTGTTTTTAAAAGGTATTTGAGTAGGATTTTAGTAGTCAGGAAGGTTTGATCCACATTTTTGTAGGAAAAAAGACCAAGCAGGTATACAACAGTATTTTATCAGTAATATGCTTCTTAACCTGACACCTGCAAGTTGGATTTTTGAAGCTGATTCAGAGTTATACAAAATATATTTGGCGCAAGGTGAAGTGGAAAGTAGGTACTTTTAAAAGTGTTACCCACACTATTTTAGAATATCTTGTATATTTTTAATTTACAGGTTTTTCAAAATTATTGTTTAAAAAATGTAATAATGTTAAAGAAGCAAAAAAGACACAGAAATCCCCAAACAACAAAGACACATTTTGAATATAAAAATGTGAATGAATAGACACTGCTTTTTCCCCCATGTTCACATAAGAGCTGTCTACACCACTGTGCTTGACTGCCCTTTATTCTGTAAAGGCAATACCATGAATAAATAAAACTGAAAGTGTGAAACAGCTTAGAGTTGAAATGTGCCTTTAACAGGGCATAACAAAACTTTATTGAACCTCTATGCCTATGAACAATGCCTCATTTCAAACGTGCCAGCAGATGGCACTCTTTATATTAAGTAGCTTTCATGGGAAAATTTAATTTGTTTCTTTTTCTCTTTGTTTATTAAATAGTGGGAGGTACTATCCCATATAATGCTTCTTCCTAAAATGATAAATCATTCTACACAAAACTTCAAGTAACTACGATGGTGTGTGTAGACTGATATTTCAAATGCATGCTTTCCTCAATACATGAGAAAAATTAGGAGAAATTCAGAATGGCGGGCGAGTTAGCACTCCTAAGAGTTGGAAAATTAAGATGAAGGAGCAGTTTTCTGTGAATGTTTTGCAGCTACTCTGAGTTTCTAGTGGTTAGGCATTTCCAGGGGGAATGTTGGATACTTAATGATGTCTAGCTAGTTAACGCTGGATGTTTGCAGTCTGACATTGGATGCCCTTTTCATTTCCAACAGAGGAGATAAACACACAGGTATCCTGGGTATAATGGAACAGGAAAAACTGGGGAGGAAGGAGAAGAACTTCAAATGATGCTAGTCTGATTCTGCAGGACTAAGAAAAGAAGCTGCCTGCAAGCAGGAGCTATGTTTCTTCCATCTCCTGTGGTGGGGCTAGGAAGCTGGTGTGCAGGTCTGGCAAAGAGAGCTGCCTCTCCCTGTCTGAGCCAGGCAAGTGCTGCCTGGGCAGGGAAAGCACAGCACCACTCCACCAGCAAAAAACTGCTTTTCCTCAGATGCCCCCCAACTCCCTGCAGAGCTGCCACCTCCACCACCACTGATAGCCGCATCCACCGCCAGTTGACAGTGGCGTATGTTTACAAAGGAATGTTAGCAGTGGAAAGTAATGTATATTCAATCTGTGAACAGTAATATGAAATTCTGTGTTTTGCAAGTGAAGGGGAAGAAGAAAAACAGGGTCCCATAATCTGTAAAGACTTCTATAGCTAATAATGTGCTAGGTTACTGATGCACAGAAGACACATAGCCCCTGAGGGAAAATAGAAAGCCTTCAATTTTTCCAGCTACAGCAAAGACTTCAGCTGAAGTGGAGCCACTTTTACTGAGAAAGTAAGTCGAAATAGCTTCTGCTGAGCTGGAAAGATACTCTTGATTACTTGCTGTGCGCTTAGATAATCAAGGACACAGTGAAAATACCACATAGCATGTGACTGGCTTTGATTTATCCCAGGAAACCTCTCTCAACCTCAAAATACGCTTTAAACAGCTGCTTCACAAACTTCAGACAGAAAAAAACTCTTCATTTTTTATCTCTTACTTAATTAAAAAAAAAAGTTTACTGGGTGTTGCACAACTGCATCATTTCCGGTCCTTGCATGAAATTAGAACATGAAACAAGGATGACTTCAAATAATCTTGTTTCTTGGTTGCAGTCTTTTGCAAGGTTTCAATTACTAACTCAAACCTGTTAAAAATATTTGGCCTGTTACTCACATTATGTGCTGCCCTGCTTAATATTCTGGCTATTTCTCTACTCTAGCATGGAATTATATATCTCTCTGCGCTCTAGAAACTCCTGATAGTTTTTCATTATTATGCCGTTTTACCTCACCATACAGATGTTTACAGCTACTACCCCAACTTTTATGGGCTACCCCATCCTTTCCTCAGCTTCCTGGATCTGACAACTTTTAGTAATAACATGAAGCTTTGGGTAAGCTAATTTCTGACTACATCTCTAACATTATTTTTTTTCTTCATGGAAATATCAAAAGCTTCAAAATAAAAAATTAATGTATTTAATTCCTCTTTTCTTCTAACTATACTCAATCTTTTTTCCACTTTGTCTTAATTTCCTCTTGGTGACTCTGGAACTATTCTCTTCTGCCCTGGTCTTCGTTCACTGTTATGGGCGACAAACTGTGTAACCTGGGAAAGTAACCCGGAAAGCTAAAGCCTACAGCTGCTGTGTTCAAATGCTCAATTCTCCCTTCTTATGATTTCTCTGTATTTATGGTGCTGCTTGTTTTCCTTCCTGTTTAATGTTTTTGAATCCTCTTGATGCCCTTTGTTACACAACTTTTGTTCAGACTTAAGTTGCTTATTAGAAACCTTCTATCACCACTTACCTTATTGCCCTAAATCTACCAAAAATGTTGTCATATTAAAATAAGCTTTTTCACTTACACTTCTGCTTCTGCACAGTCACCTCCAAACCCTTGCATTGACACATTTCCTCTTTACCAAATATAGACGTCCTCCAGCTTGCTGCTTGTTTCTTTCCCTTAATTTCTTTCAGCTGACCTCCCAGACACTTTGTCAAGAATGAAGCCTTGCAACTAAACATCTAACTTCTATTTTTCATCTGTTCCTTATTCCAGGACTCCTTCCTGCACCTCCATGCTCTGTGGTCACATTCACTGACCAGAAGACCAGGTGAGGTACTGCAAAGCTCAGCATTTGGGTAGTGCTAATACAGGGGACTGCGATCCCTTAACTCACTGCAAACCTGCATTGCTTTCCTTGCTTACTCGTGTTTGAATGTGTTTGCAGAGACAGACAATACCATGAAACTTCTGTAAAAAACTGTCAGTAATTAAGCAACTGAATTAATAATTGCTAATACATTTGAAAAAAATGTTTGATAAGCTCCAGCCTTAATATCATTTAGATGCATATATCATTTATCTGAAAGTTCTTTTAAGATTTTTGGTGAAAGGAGAGGAAACAATGCCATTTTTCCAGTGAATGTCATTTACTGTTCTTTTAATGGAAAATTGAACTATTTCCTTAAAAGTGTATTCACAGACCCCAGTGTTGTTTTTGGTGTGCTGTTCAAAACTTCTGTCCCTCTCCTGAACACAATCCACCACCCTTTCACCCCAAATCAGTATTTGGTTTCATTAAATGTTTGTTTTACTGTACGCTGATGTGAGTCACATAATGCTTTCTGATTAGTAGATCTTTCTTATTACAAGCTGCTGGCATATGGAAAGGTGATAAAAAGTTTCATAGTATTCTGCAAAGGAGATCAAATCCCCTAACACATACCCACTTCTTGCCCATAGCATTTCTATATTGCAATCAATGCCATAGCTGCAAACCCTTTGTGAGGTACTCTGGCAAGCTTGTATGGATCACTAGCTTGTATGGATCACAGCAGCATTTCAAGCAGTACAGAGTGGACTCCAGCACCAAGTTCAAGGCAAGAACATTCATCTAGCTTCCAAACTGGGATGGGGTTAGTGTGATTACCAGTATAAGGTGTTGGTCATGGTTGGTGGCCATAATGCCTGGGTCATGTTAAAGATGTGTCTAATCTCTCTTGGGCAGTGGAAAAAAAACTGGAGCTTTAAATGAAAAAGCTTTAAATTAAAAAAAATTAAGGAGAGGAAAAACATATAGTGGCTCCCCTTGACTTAACCTATGATCTACCATTCACTGATTTAACTCATTTATGATCCACTCATAATATACAGAGAATCAGGTATTATACACCTTGGGTTTAATAAATACATCTTCCATTAACTTCCAGGATTAAGTTGTGCATTGTATTTTAAAAAAAAATAATATTCTGTTTGTTTCATACTTCCAATGTTTGTTGGCTGGTTTTTTTTTTTGATATTCCTAGTTCTTTTGTCAGGTGTAATAATGAATCATGATTCCCTGATTAACTTGTCCAGGACATTCATTATTTACAGATCCTCATTGCATCCTTCTTCAGTAGCTTCTTTTATAGGCCAAAAATCCTCATCTAGTTTCTCTTTCCATGTGCTATCCCATAGTCTTTATAATTCTTTTTCTTTCTGCCTTTGTTTTTTCCGCCTTTTTTTTTTTTCCTTTTCACTGTTTGGAGGGTTTCAGTGTAAGGTCACTTTCCAAAATAAGAAGCTAGACTCACATGACTATTTGGGGTATGAACTAACAAAAAATTAATGAGGTAGCATAATGAGGTTACTTTGGTTTACTGCTTTTCCTTAATAGTTCCAAATAATGGGTTTGCATTTTTGCCTGCTACATAACAGTGAACTGATGTTTCCAGAGATCCCAAGCTCTCTTTGCAAGTGGTAGTAGATAATATAGAGTCCAAAACTGTGTAGTTAAGAATATGTTTTGTGTATGCCTTCCTTTTGTTTTGTTGGCATTCCGTATCAACTGACATTCTGTGATACGATCACCAGCACGCAGGTTCCTCTGCAATGTTTTTTAGACAGTGTTAGTTTCGACTCCCATCAATAGCTTTGTACCTCAGCAAATTTTGCTGTCTCAGTATTTTTCTTCTTTTTAACATTTTTTGGGGCATAGATGGCAGTGTAGATTTTCATGGCACACGTGGTAACTTTCCTTTTATATCCTTTATTTTCTATCTGTGTATATCTCTGTGTCTTCCCTTTTATCCCATAACAGCTTGCTTTCTTAGAAGGAAACGGCAAGGGACCACGGGTGAGACTCCTCAAAATTCAAGCACATTGTGTCACTGGCTCAAGCTTACTTATATACTTGCTAATACCTTCAAAATCTTCAAGCAGATCTTCAAGGCATGGTTTTGTTAAAAAAGCTGCAACAATTCTTCTTTAGTATCATTAGGTTTCATTGCAGTTTTTAACAGCTTGCCAATGCTTTCTATTTTCAGTTATCTGCCACATCCTTAAAGAAAATGATATGATTCTATGATCCCATGATATTTTGTTATCTTTTATTCTTCCAAATTTATTTAAGTTATTGTCTACATGTCACCAGTAATAGTTCAGATAATACCTGAGTTCCTTACCTCTTGTGTAAAAGCCATGTAATCTTAGTGGCTTTTACTGTTTTTACTACCCTCTGGAAGGGTCCTTGCTACTGATATTTTATGAAAAAACATTTTGTCCTCAGTAAACTTCTTCAAGAAAGTTGCTTCTCAGTGCACACTTTGTTATCTACCTAACATAAAATGAGTTCGGTGTTCCAAAGACTCATAACCCAAGTCTTAAACACCCTCTATTTTTGCATTCTGTTCTGAAAAGTTCGTATTTCTTTAGCCAAAGTACTAACTCTGACTATGTAACGGTAAAATATTAATTCAAAATGCAAATTCACTTCCAGGTGTGACATTTTTCAATAGAAAATCCTTCAGTTATTAGATTTCCAAGATCTGGAAAAAAAAAAAAGTGATTCTGCCTTATGCCTCAACTTTACTTTTCATAGAACAGAACTCATCCTTTTCAGGTCTAGGAATGAGTTGTGGAGGGGTGAAACATCCTGGATAGCAATACTCAAAAGGTCAGTGGATTCCTCAGATATTTATGTGAAGGTAGCAGGATGCTAGCTGTCAAAAGTCCTGGTTTTAGCCTCGAAGCACTTTACAAGTGCTTGTAGTCTGTGCTATAGAGTGAAAAGGGATGACTGTTTTTGATTAGCAGAGTATTTTTAAATTAGAAGCTCAGGATGAAAAATTTAAACTTCTATCAATTGTTGCAAAAGCAACAGATGCTTTAGAATAAGCTGATGATGTTAGGCATGGTCTCGCTGTCTCAGTGTTTCACAACCATTTTTAATACAGCAACTCAATCTGTTGGGATTTGGAAAAAAAATAACCCACTTTGTGTCATGCTGCTTCTGTTTTTCACTTAAGCCCAAATGTGTGTGAATCTATTATTATTTATCTTCTTGGCAGTTGTTTCATGGGTTGTTGTCATTTAGATGGGTGGCAGTTCATAGACCAAAGGATGACAAACATCAGTCCAGTTTATAAAAAGTGACACCAAGCTGCAGCATAATTTTTTGCAATTATCACACTCCTGGTGTTTCTTTCCCAGGATGGGCAAAGTGAGCGTGGCACTGCCACTTTTTATGTCAAGGTTCTCTTTCCAGATCTGCCTGAATTAATATCATACAACATGATAGTTACAGGACGAAATGATAGATTATGTTGTCATCTGTGCTATATCATCCCATTTATAGAATAAGTCCCACCATCAGTGCAGGGTTAGATGAGTAGAGTGAGGTACCACATAACCAAAGGGGAACATGGGTAGATGGGAGAATTACTAGGGGGGATGCAGATGTTGCCACCAGTTCAAACCCTAGGAGAGAGTGGAGTAAGGATCAATATTGTCCCCTACATGTTGGGAGATGTCTATCTTCCAGCTCAGTGTTAATTCCTCACTAGCATAATGTTGGCACTCCAGACAAAAGGTCATAGCAGATTGCTAGTGCACGGTCAAGGATTATATAGTCTGTACTTTGAGGTGTTTTTCTGCCTTGTCCCGCTCTCTTTGCATGTGTCAGATGATGCCAGAGGAGCAAGATGGCACCTAGGCCCTATCTCTGGAGATTCCCCAGTCAGAGGTGGAGCTAGTTACCTTGCTGTGATGGCTCTCTTCTCTCCTCACCTAAGGCAGGACACAGATGACAGTGACGTTTGTTGTTAGTTGCTGGTAGGGGTGGGCTGCTGCTTGTTGCTTAGTTCACAGGCTTTTCTTGAAGTTTTCTGTGCTGCCATACACACAGCTGAGCTTTCCCTGAGTTCCTGCTTGTTGTTGCTTGGGCTTTCAGGGAGGCAGCACAACAGACACAGCTGTTCTCTTCCTCACCCCACAATAGGCAATTCTAGTGATAGGGGAAATCTGAGGGGCCAAACACTCCCAGTTTGGACTGGGCTATTGCTGCCCCCTTGCAGCTGAGCTCCAGAGCTATTGCACAGAGACTGCTTCCCACCCATTTATTACACACCACTAATTTAAATTACCCTTGCATGCTAGGCAGTTAATGCTTCTTTACACAGAGAGAAATCCAAAATAGGCAGTACATTATTACTTACTCATAGATCCATATAGGAAAAATTCAGAGACCTATGCAGTTCTTTATTTATATGTGATAATCTATATCACACCTACTCACAGATATGCAAATTACAGCTTTACATCAGAAATTCACAGGAAAGCCTCAGGCTGATGTTAATTCCATCATTTAAATAAAGAATTTCCCGTTGTTACAGGGGCCTTGGAGTGCTTCTGTGCTCTTTCCATTTACATAGTTATTTTCTCAGTTGAACCAAATGTATAGTGATACAGGCTAGTGATACTCTTACCAGTTATATATTGAATTATTCATCATTACAGGAGATTTCAACCAATACTGATTAATCGTTTCTCTTCTAAACACCATTTTTGTTATAAAGCTTTCACTAATTCTTTTCTCTTGCCATTATATATGATTTCTATCTGTTATCTGAGTTGCTTTTCAATCTGGTATTTAAAAAGCACCAGAACTGTCTAAAGGCTATTCAGTGAAACAGACTTTGGAAAGATATACTGTCAAGGGCAGAGTATTGAACAAGGCAGTAAGAGAGAAAAGAAAAACCCAGACAACATAATTATTCAGTTACAGTGATTACACTTGTAGTAAGCATTACTTTCCCGGAGAAATGGATGGATGGCCCATTTCCAGAATAAAAATAGACAGTTCTTATTCTGCATCCCCCATAGCATCCCCCCGACTTCCAGTGTCTCTCATGTTAAGGCATGTTATCTTTTTCATGTCTTTTTAGAGGTAGTGAGGCTCTTTCATTTGTGCTTGGGGCCAAAATTAAGACAAAGATATGTCTATAGGATCGTGTGACCCATGTCAGGGGCTCACTTCTGACTTTGGACCAGCTGGACTGGGGTGCTGTTCACATCATTATTGTTCAAGGCAGGCACTAGCTAGAGGTGGACTGGTCATGTCCTTAGGGTTGTCCTCATGGTCTGACTCAGTATCTATTCCCTATGCCTCTGCATTTACTCATCCACAAATCTGTCTAGTGTGCCCTGCTTCATACATAGCCTGCGACACATGGAGAGGCTTCAAATTAGGAAACCATGGGTGAAACAGATTCGTAGCCTTGTTTGAGAGAATGTGCTGTTTTCTGAGTCTACCGACTGCTTGCCATTTCTGTTGTCCTTGCTTTTGTTGCTTATGCTTGAGAAGGTATAGCACCACCCTGGGGGAGCTGGTGCTTTAGGATATGAGGGCATTGCTGCCAAAGGTCTGTGGTGTTAGCCAGGGATATGGTCAGGGCTAGGACTTCGAGCAGAGAGGAGTGTAGAGGTGACCATGTGTTACTGTGGCCATTTTATATTCTGAGATGACAGCAGATCCAGAACTCAGGGAGGAGACAGTAACGTCTGAGGCCCTCTGCTGTTACCACCAGCCATTTGAGCCTGAAAATCCACCAGTAGCTGGGCAGCTAGTTTGCGGTAAGGAAGTTATGATCATGTAGAGGTCTCCAAATCCTTTGCGGTCATTGTATATGTGACCTGCATAGACAACATATCATAGGTTATGAGGGTCTTCCGTCTTTGTGGATTGTACAGCTCCAGGGCAAAGAAGATGACTGATGAGATTTGCATTATCGTATGTTTTCATCCCTCACCATGACTTGTAACAGGCACAAGGGCCACCACTCTAATTTTGAGGCCTTGTCAGTGAAAAATTCATTAATAAAGTACCACATTATGATGTATGCATGAGTCTTTGATCTTCCAGTAGAATCAGGCTCTTTCCCAAATTGATGCTAGTTTTTGTTGATTCAATAGGTGTCATGTCTGACACTGTGCATCAATTGTCACTTCCATCTACTTTCATAAAGTGCAGATCCATACAGATCTATCTGTTATTCTAGTTTCAGCTTCAGCCCATTCTTCAGGAAAATTTACCTCCTTGGGTGATGAGATGATTAAAGCTTTGTTAAAATGCTAGGGCAGCATTTTGCTGGGATTCTGAGACTTGTTTCTCTGTTATAGGTCTGATTTCTGATGTGCATGTTAAAACTCA
This sequence comes from Gallinago jamesoni, assembly GCA_025769975.1. Lineage (NCBI taxonomy): Eukaryota > Metazoa > Chordata > Aves > Charadriiformes > Scolopacidae > Gallinago > Gallinago jamesoni. The sequence continues at coordinate 88,363,744 of JAOQGH010000012.1, forward strand.
ATTCTTCCACATCTGTCACAAACACCCCTCTATGTTTTTGTGGGTTTTTTTCCTGTAATACCTCCTGTCTGTTAATTTAGATCTCTATATATCAAAATTATGTTAAGTGCAAGTAACAGTGCACAGATATAAATGAAAACACTCTGAGAGAGGCAATATTCAAATATCAAACTTTTTTTCTCATAAATTGTCTCTTCATTCCCCCTTGGACTTGGAAATTATATTAACGCAATGGTATCCAAACAGAATCAGAAAAGAAGTAGTAGTACTTCATGAAATAGTTTATCTTTTAAAATTGCAGAAAACTAATCCGTAGCATTAAAAACTGTTACTAACTGCAAATGTAAGAAATAATAATGTAATAGATGGAAGAAGCTTCATTTTTTGGGGGTAAAAGTTACCTGATTTTGGGGAGCTTCATTTAAGATCACTCTCTTTGATGACTCAGAAGTCAGACCCTTTCTGAAAAGGTGGGTGTTGAATGACACTGAATATACAAAACTAAATATAAATATGATTTTATTCAGGGGCACTCAGTTTGAATGTGATCCTCAGTACTGAATTTGAATTACTGCTCTGCTTTATTACCTAGATTTCAATTAATGCAGACAAGGAAAACATTTTCATTAAAATGTATGCTCCTATTTTATGCTTTTAGAGAATGATGCCAGTGTTTTTGACAAAGAGGTTTTTAAAGATGGTTTATATAGGAACTAATATTTTGTTTCAGAATAGACATTCTATTTTCTCAGAGCATTCATTTTATAGAGCAGATTTAGAACACACCAGAGATTCCTTTCTGATTTTGGTCAATAAAGTTATCATGTAATTATCATCAACTAGTATTTAATAATTAATTCCTACCTCTAGGGCTGTCTGTGGACAAAGTACGATATCTCATCTGAAAGCAGTGGCTGAATTTGTCAGTGAGGTATGGGGGCTGATAATCAGTGTCATCATGAATAATAGAGCTTTCATAATTTTCACTGCATTTAGAAATAATTTCTATACTTGTAATATGGCCAAAGTGCCTGCAGCTCAGGACTTCTTTTTGCGTAGTCGCTGACAGTAAAAATTTAGCTTTACACAGAGTCTTTAAAAGAGAAGTAGCACAGCTGTGGGCAGTTTAAGCAGAACTGACCTTCGACAGTATCAAATGAGGCCAGCAGTTTCTGCTTTTGCAATCATCTGAAGGGTGGACTTGGATGCAGATAACTGCACATCAGGAAAGGCATCCTGCAATGGTCAGAGAAATCTCACTACTACGCCATGCTGGCACTCAATTGGAAATTCCCAGGCAACAGCGTAGTGCAGAGCAGCTGCCCAGGAGAGGAGGAAAAAAACATTTTCAAATGTCTCACTTTCTACGTGGACATCTCCAGCAGTGAGTCTAACCTAGGCATTCTCCCACAGCTGCATACTTTGGTGTTGGGGTACAGTTCCCTCGGGAAGCTGAGCAAGGACACAGGGGATACTTTGTGAGGCTAAATGCTGAGAAGGTCTGACTGTCACACTCCCTGCTGTCACAGGCTCTCCTAGGTGGAACAGCTTGGTTCTAGCTGTACCACTTTCCCATAGCCTACTGCAAGGCGTTTTTTTAGTAAAGCATACTGAAGGAAAATGCACTGCACATGGAAACATGGCCTTCACTGACCGATATGGACACAATGGCTTGCATTTTATTTTATGACAATTGGCTGTTGCATAATTGAAGATTTATCCAGGTGAGCAGCTGCTCAAAGGCTTGCAGAAGAATGTGGGGCATATCATGATCACCAGTTTTAAGTGGAGATGGCAGTAGGGGAAGAGCAGAAATACAAGAGGTTTCATGAATGTATACTACATGTTTTACTGTCAAATTTAAGATTTACCTTCTTGTGTCCTCTTGCGCCTGACTTTTGAACTTTACCCTCCCCAAATAAACCTCCTTTTCTGGTGGGATTCTCACAGATACTGGAGAGGTAGGAAGGCAAAGGGGAAGCTTGGTTGATATATTGTTTCTGGTGCCAGAGAGGAAATGATGAGCTTGTTCAGATTTTATGAATAGGGAATATTTAGAGAGGGAGAAACAGGGAGTTCATATCTTGTGTGAGTATGAACCTTCTACTCTGTGAGTGTCTGAGCCTGCCTCTGGGTACTGGGTAAAGTGTCTCATTTTATGCTTATGCCAGTGCAAGACTTGTGTTGAAACTGCTCCTCATATGTGTGCAGATGGCATAAAATATCTGTCCTTTGTCATACACTCCTGGATGCTATAAATAATGAAACTGGATGATTCTTGGGCAGTCATTGCCCTTATGCAGATGGGTCATAACACAGTAGACTTCACTGACCTTCCCATCAAAGGCCCAGTGCATCTCTGAGGTCTGTCCTGTGTGGTTCATGTAGCCACCTGAATTAACCTTTCACCTTGACTGTGCAAGAGTTTTGAACGTTGTTAAAGAGCATCTGTGGTCCCCAGTTGTAGGAAAAAGCTATGTGATGCAGGGTAGTAGACAACATTTGGTGTTCCTTATAATGTGAACTGGAATCCTGACTTTTTCGGAGGCCAGTGTATCTTGGAGAAAGAATTCGTTGATCTTGATTTGTTTCCTTCAGCAGACTGAGATGTAAACAAAATGCGTGCCACAAAATCAGTAGGGCACTTAGTCGTGATGTCCACCATTCTCTTGAGATGTAACATATTCACCCTTCCTGTGGTTATACAATCCATGTCTGGGGCATGTGATTCCTGTCAGTTGTGTTTCCAGTCAGAAAATTCATGCTGAGTTAAGGTCTACATGACATTGAGGGATATAGTCACAAAGTATCTTCAAGGAGGCATAGCAGATCTCATCCACTCCATATTTCTGGTAGATTTATCTGCCCCAGAGTGGTTGTTCAAGTTGAGATTACAAAAGAGAAATGGCAAATTTCAGACAGTGTGGCTTTAGAAGGAATTATGCTGGTATTGGAGGGAAGCTATAAACCCCCAAAGCAGAGGGCTTGGACTTCTAAAATTTCAACTCCATGGGGCTGGTCACCCCATGTCTATGTGACAAAGCACTGCCTTCAGTGGCATCTGCTCAGTTTCCTGTCAGTCTAGGGCAATTCACAGACCAGTGCACACCATGTGTCCTAGCTCACTCCGTAACAAAGGCAAGGATCAGCTTATCTGTCAAGACTGCGTGCTCCTTAGTTCCATGTGTGGCAGAAGCAATCTTTATGGGAAAAAAAGATTTGTAAGCCTCGTCTGTGTTTGATCTGTCTTCTGCAAACAGTGATTACTTCCACCACATTTAAGTGAAAACATTTTAAAGTTTCATTGTTTAGATGAAAACAATATGAACCACAATAATCATTAATATGCATTTCCAGACAGAGTCTGCACCTTCCTTTGTATCTGAAGAGTGCCTGTCACGTGGTAAATTGTAATTCTAGCCACTAACTTAATGAGAGCCACAACAATAATGGTGTCAAAATTCAAAAGAGGGAAACTGAGGAATGACAGAAAACACTGTAACTTACTATTTTCTCCATATATGTGTGGTTTGGATTTGTATTTTGACTTCCTTCTATCTTTTAAATTGAAATAATGATATTTTGTAAGGGGCCACGTTTATACATTGCTTTCCTTTAAGGATATTCAAAAATGTGTAACTGACCTAATTGGCAATGATGGTTGCTTTGGAGTCATGAAGGTACAGTTTGCCAAACCTTTTAATTCATGATTACATACTACAACAGTGCAAACTTCAGACATTTAAATACTGGTTTGTTTTTTCATCTTCATATTGATCAAAGGAGGGTCCGTTGACCGCTCTTTGTAAAAGAACAAAAGACTCTTGAAGAATTATTTCTTACCAAGTCCTAGGTAAAGAAGATCAGGACTTATAAATAGTGTTTGGAGGTTTTCTTATCCTTGTTTGAAACAAATTCTGTAGAAATAATCTGTGGAAGGACATAAACTACAAAACACATACCGTTTCTTCAAACTCATATTTTTTGTGCAATTTGGGGAGATATCCTAACAGGAAACATGTACTTTATCAGCTCATTTACTAGACTGCTCCTTGGTCCAGTATGAACATATGCGAATAGTATGGCAATAGCTGCCTATAAAATTATTCTCGAAAGTAAAGATAAGTACTTCTGAATTGACCCCAGCCTCTTAGGGAAAACAGAGAGAGGCCGTGATACCCACCGAGTATTTTAAAACAGCCAATAAATTATCAGGAACCAAGGAAACTCTCAAAGCTATTAGTTAAATTTTAATCTATACCATATTTTATAAATACATGGGATCTAAGGGCTAGAAAGAGCCATTAGATCATATAGCTTTATTTCCTGAGCTCACTGATTTATGTTTGACAAAAGCATATCTTCCAGGCAGACTTCCAGACAATGCTTTGGCTATATTAAGTAGTAGGGAATCTACCACTTCCCTTGGTAGTTAGTGATGCTGTAAAAGTGTGTACCTCAGTACTAATATGAATTTGTCTGTCTTCTTCAGCTTCTGGCCATTGATTTTCTTCATGCTTTCTTTAGTGTACAGTGTACAGTACTTTTTCTCTGGAAGGGTACTTGTACAACTATAATTAAATCACCTTGAACTTTTTTTTCTTTTCTTCTGATTAACTGAAGAGCTTGTTTTCCTTGAGCGTCTCACTGCATGGTAATTTCTGTTGCACATGGATCATTTCTATGGCTACTTTCTGTACCCTCTCAGTTTTTTCAACATCCTTTCAAAAGGAGGGGAACGAGAACAGCCTGCTGTGATCCAGCACCACTTTGGTGAAACCTTTTACAGAAGTAAAGCAGACTCCTGGCTCCTTCAGTTGTCCTCTGCACACATACTTCACCACCCCCTGCCCTACTTATATGCTCTTTACAATTACATTTTACTGGTAGTTCATGTTTGGTTGCTTTTCAACTCAGACCTTGAGATACTCTTCAGAATTACTCAGGAGAATATGATGCCTCATTATGGAGGTTTAACTTCCTTGTCTTACTCCTAACAACAGTACATATATCTTTGCATTGTGCCACTTTAAAGGAAATTTGGGTTGAGAATCCAAGTGCTTATTGATAGAATTCTACAGTATTTGACAGGAAATGCTAATTCCTGAAGAACCTCCCAGAACAGCCCTCTTGTACAAGCTGTTTCTCATTGAAACTACCTCTTGAGAGATATCACTTACACTGTCACATTTGTAATATGTTTTTATTTGCTATGTTGTGTAACACTAGGAAAATGCTAATAATTTTCTTCAAATCTACATTCCTTTCAAAATTTATTTAGAAAAGCTTTCTCTATTTTTTTTCAAGATGACACTTGTTGAATATGAGGAAGGGAAAGGGAGGCCGCAGTCTGAGAAGACTTCTGCAGTGGTGCACCTTGAAGACAACCAAGACTTATCACACCCTTCCAGCTGTCTGGCATGTGTGTGCATTCACAGAATCACAGAATCACCTAGGCTGGAAGGGACCTTTTAAGAATATCTAGTCCATTCATAACATAGCTATTCCAATCCAATCAGTTTCAAAATTAGGGGTGACAAATGTACTGTCACACAATTAAGATACGCCTGCTCCTTTCAGTCAGCATGCAGCAATGTGCTGAGTGGTTCTGCACTCAGTCCCAAGATATGAGCACCCCTGCATCTTTTTAAACATTTTAAAAAAAGAAAATAATGTGAAATCTCTATCTGAACCTATTTAGAGGTAAAAGATATTAATGTTTTCTTGTGAAAAGAACCCACAACAAAACCCACCAAAACCAGAGCATATTAACATGTTTTACAAATGCGCATGCCTTAAAACAAAGACTTGCCTACGTTGCTGCATATCCAGAGGTAAATGTTCTATTTTAGCCAGTGAATTCAACATTTGAGGTACAGAGGACTTTTTTCTGAACAGTGGAGGCTGTTCAAGGCTACCATTCAAGACAGCAGTAAGAAGAGAAATAGACTGTTTGGGAAATGGTGTCACTTGTTATATTCAATACTAAAGTAGTTTCTCTATGGAAAAAAAAAGATCTTTCTCACAGCCCTTCCTCCACCAAACAAAAAGAAAAAAGGTAGAAAAAATCCTGCTTAAGACTAAGAAAATGATTTGGAAAACAATGTGTATTGAGGAGGAGAAATCCTGGTCTATCAGTCTGGTGGGCTGGACAATATAACATTTACATGTTCAGGGTCAAATTCTCTTTACTTTTGCAACAGTGTGAATCAGTCCTAAAGCCGGTGAGGTCAGCAGACTAACTCGAAGTGCATATATGTATAATGGAGAGTGGAATTTTGATTCAACCATGGCTGGGTTAAAGTAAATATTATCTTCCTGAGAGATTTGCCAGCATGATAAAATAACAAAATTAATAAATAATAAATCTCAGACAATATTCTCTTTAAGATAAAAATGAGAAGTGAAACAGTGTGTAAAAATAACTGGCTCATTCATCTTAGGTTGATCTGTAAGCCGTGGCATTTACTGATCCCTACCACACTGTGCATTCTCAAAGACAAAAGTAGGTAGTCAAATACATTGCAACTCTTTTTTTTTTCTTTTCAGATTTGTTTAGTTTTTCTCCCCTCAAAAAAGACACGAGTAGACATGTTTTATCTGCATTATGATACAGATGCCTTTCACAGGACAAGAAAAGGAAATTTTTCTGATCATCCGTTTTCTGAGTTCTGAGCCATTTCCCATCCTACTAAATTGCTTAATACTCCCTGTAGCTGGACCTGTGACCTGGAATCTTTATGCAAGATTAATGGGAAAGCAAATGGGAATTAGTATCTGGGCGGGTTGCTGCACAGCTCTTGCTTTTATCTAGCACTCCACCTGTTTTTTTTTACAATTATGCTTTCATTAGTTTCTGAAGCCAGCGATCCTAAAAGACCTTCCTATTTCTTCTGTCTGTCTTCCCTCCCCCTCGTCCTCAATTCTTTCCATCTTCTATCCCAAAATTATCAAACTCACTCTGCTTGTAACTGACATGCTGACAGGAAATTATTACACGTCATTACACTTCTTAAAACACAATTTACCCAGCCTTTGCAAATTATTCTTCAGCAAGTGTGAGGGGGTAATGGAAACTGTCTATTCCACTTACAGTTGTCACTCATGCTTTCTTCTGTACAATGAACAATTTATGTTTTCTCTCTCTCCAAAAAAGGGCTGTGCTCGAAATATGTAAAAGCAACTTATCATAGAATAGGAAAATAAACCTCCTGTTCAAGTTCCCTAACTCTCCCTTATTACAGAGAGGATCCATTTTCTACCATAACCTCATTAGTTCTCATGCAAGCACATAACAGGCTGATGTTTATTTAGTAGGAGCAAACCTCCTTCTGACTTCTGGCCTGCCAATTGCACTTGACACTGCTGTAAAAGAAAAGCGATCTTGTGTGACTGTAGTACCCAAAACTGATAATCCACAATCATAATAGTCCTATTCCTTGCCTGACACTTTTATTCTTCTTCACAGATAACTACTGCAAAAGGGTGTCTGCAGTATCATTTTTCCCCCTGTTGCTGCATGTTGATTTTGGTTTGCAGTCGTTTGCCTTTCGCTTTTGTCTTATATAAATTCAAACTACCAAATCTTAAAGTGAATGGGTTTTGTTTATTTAAGAGACTTAGAAACAACACAAAAAAAATCATTGTGACGCGCTTTCCCCCTCAACTTGATCATATTGATTAGCTTTCAGGCATTCCTCTGTCAGGCTCATTCTGTCTCAATGGGAGAAGGATGATGAATTGTCTGACTACTAGAGACGGGGAGAAAGAAATGCTAAGCCTGGGTCTGGGAATTGGCTAAGTACTTCTGCGGAGCCTCAGCCTCTCAATTGCTCTCAGCAACTTGGCCTCCTTGATTTATAAACTGGAGTGGTGATTAATGATCTTTTAAGTGGACAAGGCAGGCCAAATCTGCACAAATCGGGCCACTCAAACATGACTACTACTTGTAGGAGAAGAATAACAGCCTTTACGTAAAGGTAATTGAGACCGCTTCAGAGGATCTGGTAGTCTGCTTCAGCAGAAATAAATCAGCCACACAGGCCATCTATTTTGGAAATCAGTCGTTCTCATCAAACCTCCTCAGGTCAGCACGTGGGTTTGAGAATGCGGTGGGTTAGCAGCTGTACTTCAGGTCAGAAACAAGTCAGATCGAGCAGTCCCCATGCTTAGAGAGGAAAGAGCATCCCACCTGGGTATCCTGCTGCAGCTTCTCAGTGTCAGTGCTGAGCTTGATCCTGCCTTTGTCTGTGCCTCCGTGTCAGACAAATGGGGCCTGCCCTGCAGGTTAGAAGCTTGGTTCCTCTCCCTTTCATACTTGTCCCATACCTGTCTCGCTACAACCTTCACCTGGGCTGCCTGCAACTAACTGCCTGTCAGCCCGTACTCCCTTTAATGGGTTGTGGCCATATCTGCTGGGCTTCAGGGCTGAATCGCTCTCCCTACTTCCTAGGGGGACATGAGCTCAAAATTTTGTAACCAAGGATCAACAGCTGAGAGCCTCGGCTCCTCCTGGATACCCAATGATGATTAATTTAACCAGACAGAAACACAGTCAGAAAGTGCTCAGCGTGCAGCAGCTTGTGTGAGCCATCCCTTTCCTCCAAAATTTGGCTCCTCAGGCAAGTAGTTAGTTTGCCCATCCTTAGAGCCAGCCCCGCAGACAAGTGATCTCCCTTAAAGGGACTAGTGAATTTGAAAGCTGCTGTAGTGTCTGCAGCCCAAGACAAAAGTCTTTTCACACTATGCTTGTGAGATGGAGAACAGAAATCATGGGTCGTAATGAATATTTATCAAGGAAATGATACCTGGAATCAGGAAAGCTGACAAGCAGTAAATAAAGGGGGAGGCTAGAGCAATTGAGCAGCGTGCGGCAGCGGGATCAATAGCAGAAAAGTAACTTGTGGCCAGAAAAAGCAGCACATGCTCTCCCCCAGAGGGAGATTCCAAAATGGTTTCAATCCAGTGTCCCCTCCAGGGAAAAAGCCCCTCTATCTGAGAGGGGGGAAATCACAAGCCTATTTTCTGAAACTCAGTTATAACGAACAGAGGCGTTTGCTGTGAGGTTGGTAATATCTCTTCCACTAGCCATCACCAGGCATAGAAGTTGCAACTAAGTAATGAATTATCCCCAGACTTGGGCTATCTGTGGATAACAAACATCATTAGTCTGTTTCCATGAGTGCTGTGACTGTGGGCTTTTATAAAACCTAAACCCAAATTGCAGTTTCTCACAAGAGGACTTGGAGAGGTTAAAAACCACAACACTACAAAATCCTCTCTGGAGGAACTTTCCTGTCTGTCTTGCCATTACTAAAATGTTGCTTTTAATAGAAAGGGTGTGAGAATCATAAGACTTTTCACCCTGTTATCTCCTTGAAGGTGACTTCCCTGTCTTGCTGTAATTGGTTTGTGCCTCTAAAAACTGTATAGAACAATATCTGACTCACAGAAGTATTGTGAAAACAAGTTTTAAATATCTGGAGACCATCAGATGCAAAAGCACAGAGTTACATACACAAATACACATATTTCAAAAAAATACACACACATACATATTCTCAGGTGCTCCAAGAATGTCCTCTGTTGTAACTGAACTTCTTCTGACAGCAATTGCTTGGAGGCTAGTGGCGTAGGAATTTTTTTTTTAATGTCAGCTTTAAAAAAAAAGAATAATTATTACAGTTACTATTATTATTTTAAGACTGTAAGGGGAGAATGGGATGTGAAAGATCATTCAGTGCAGAGATCTTGTGCACTGGAAACTCCTAGTCGCATTGCTCCTTTCTGTCATGCCTATTCTGCTATCAGTGAAAATAGTTTTCTGGTGGGGAGGATAACAATTATTAGAGGTGCATTCAGTGTGTTGTTTTTGTTTTGTAACCTTCACATCAATATATTCTGTTTTAGGCATAAATATTTTTTTTTTTATTTTTTATGTGAAAAACACCTTGAAGAGGTTGCTGCTAATAATTTGCATCCTGTGGCGCACTTAAATCTGGGTGCTGAGCAAATAGTTTTTTGATACGTGTTCTGGGTTGAGAGACACAGGACTAACCTCTAATGCTGAGGAAAACTGCACTTTTAGAAGCCTCCAGTGTCTGAATTCATGAAAAAATTTACTTTAAAGCCAGCCAGACTCTGGGATTCAAGGCAGATGCAGGGACAAGGAGGAACAAGGCCTGGGCATTTGACCCATGCTGGCCAACAGGATTATTTTATACCTGAACATCACATTCAATATAAATTAGAGAAGTTTGTCGCCGTAGTTCTCTCCCTTGATGGCAGCAGTCCAGAAAAGTCCTTGCCCCGGTGCCGCTACTGGCCATTTGCAAGCTGTCTTGTCTCCTTTCTCTTACTTTCACAACATTTTAGGCCTTTATAAATATAGGGCCACTACTATGTCTTGAAAAGCACATACAGGAACAATAACTGTATTTTAAGACACAGAATCCAACTGTTTGATACAACTGGCTTCTAGTTTTTTGCAACCATTTATTAAGATTCCACAGCTGCACACAGACAGAATATGCTTAGAAGAACTGTTACACTGTCATGGCAGAAGTTTATTTTGCTATGGGTTGTTTCATCTCCAACCAGTTGCAATATTGATTTCTCTCAGTGGATTAATTATCAGTGGCAGTTTCAGTCTTCCTTGCAATGGGCAGAAGGAAAAATGATGTTTTTATTTCAAGGAGGTCTATTGACAATTGTGCCTGGGCTTCCCTTGGGTCCTAAAGTCAATGAAGTTAGAAGACCCATGTCATGAAAGTACTGTGCATGAAATTATTTATTTTATCTGTAGAGGTAGTGTCATGTGCATGCCATGATAACTGTTTAATTTGAAAAAAAAAGCAGCTGGCTTCATATGGTATTCATATGATATTGTAATAGTAAAAGCAACACCGAAATTGGACAAATATAAAATGATTGTTTAATATACAAAAAGTAGCAGGAGTTATTCATACTAGCAACAAACCTATCAAAGTGTTTAGCTTGAACAGAGAGGCTGCATTCTTCTGTAACAGAACATTTCCAGTTAAAAGCACTCTGCAGTTTGGAAGGAAAATCCAAGCTTGTGTTGTTGCCAAAAAGCTCTGTGCACATATGTATAAAACATTAGGGATCTGTAAAAACAAAAGCCATAATGGATTAATTTTTGGATTTTATTGTTTTCTGTTCTGCCCAACCTCCCAGATATACCTGAATAATACCCATCAGTACACATACCTATTGATAAAATATGGATAATTCTGTATTGATAAAGTATGCATAATGCACTCTCTCTATATATAATGTTCTACACATGAATGTTCTAACTTTGATGGTATTGTCACAATGCATGGATTAGGTATGGGCTATGTATTACTATTAATTTGAAAAAGAAAATAATATTGCTATTAAATTATTTATTTAAGTGGTTTTTTTTCTTCAAATCCTAATTCAGTTATGCATAAACCACATGTGAAAAGACTGCAGAGAAAAAATTAGTGTGGGTAAGAAAGCTGGTAATCTTTTCATTGCATTGTTTTGTGTTCAAATATGGTTTCAGCTGCTCTACAAATTTCCACCACAGCATACAAGATTGATGATGCAAATTTACACAAAATAATGTAAGATTATATTGTTTGGATACATGATCCCAAATGTTGCAAAGAAAATGATATAGCCTGGATTCAATATCCGATTCTTTTAAACTGGAGACCACTTATTTTCCTGAGATTATGTTATAGACGTGTAGGCTAATTGGTTTGCATTCTGGAACATACTCCATCAGTTTTGTTACTTTCAGGACATAGGCTGATTTTGTAGGAGTGCAACTGAGAAAGATATATTTACTCACAGAAGAGCTAATTTGATAAAGAATCAAAACTCAGTGATAACATTCACAGCAACAGTGTTGAATTTACTCTGTAAATTTGAAAAGCTTGCAAAATGTTTCTCTCAGCTGTTTGGTCCCTCAGCCTTCTGCAGAGGTAAACAAAGAAGGAAAACATTATTAAATATCTTCCTTATCTCCAGCACTTTACAAGATGATTATTTCTCTAATCACCACAGGCCAAGGCACCAGGAAAGCCCAGGGAAGACATCTCATAAGGCTGAAAAATAACTCCCCTTCTAAATAGAAGGGGAGATGGACTGGTGGGCAGGTAGTGACAGTCACTTTTATGGATTTTTAATAAATTGACATTATTCTGCATCCTCCTGTCTCTTTTCTAGTCAGAGATTCTGCATTCATTAACTAGAGCTCAGATATACTATAGTTAGAACGTTGTTACATTGCAAGTCTCATTTTTGCCATATAGCGTGGTCACTAATTCCCAACAGCTGTGTAAGTAGTCATATAGTTTTACTTATGTTCAACACAAACATAATGAGGTAATTTGTTGAGAACTGAGCTATAGCGGAAGCTCCAAGCAGATGGGATTTTTTTTTTAACTAGATGTGAAATATTCTTACACTTCAGAAGAATCCTTTTCTTGTCCTCTAACCAGCTGCATTGAATATTTGGAGAAGTGGTAGAACACCAACTAAGAAGGGAGGCCATTTCTAGCAATATTTTGTGCAAGTAAGGTAATGACATTATTTCCTCATCGTCCCAATTCCAGTGGAAAAAAATGGTTGTTGAAAACTAAAACAAACAGAAATTCTATGTAGTTTTTAACTTCCATCTTGGGACACATGATTTTTGAAAATACTCTGAGGATAATAAGTAGCATTTTGAATTATCTAAAAATTGAAAGATTTGGATAGAGGAAAGTACAAATTGATAATTTCCATGTGCTTATGTCCTTTTACAATAAATTCAAGGACAACTACTATTAATTTAATAAACATATGTATTGCAAAAAAGTATGGAAAGCCACATAAGAAAATTAACATCAATACGTCGTAGCAAACAAAACAAAAAACAAAGAAACCACAATAAAGTTAAAAAAATGAGTGAAGCAGATGTGCTTTTTCATGCTTGACCATGTCAGAACTACGGCAGCACTGAGATTGGCTTAAGCCATCACAGATGAAACACATCAGGAATTCCTCAAAAACCTGTAGTGTGCATGTCCATTTAGATAGTAACATTCAGCATCCTGTTCCTTCCCTTGCAATTAAAATACCTGATTTGGAAATTAATCACATATATTTACCACAAAAGTGGTTCAAAAAGAGGCTTCTTTGGAGTCCTAAACACAATCCACATGGCCACATGTGCTTGCTTGCTGTGCTGGCTGGAGAACAAAAATGTAGAGTTCTGGCATTGTCACTTCTCTCTCTTTATTATGGGCATATCTTTTATCCTTGAAAGCCAGGATATAGATGCCTTCGGGATCTTTTATTTTGTTATTTATAAACTTATTTTCAGATAAGGCTTGATAATTATTTTCAGATAAGGTTCCCAGAAGTCATCATTCACTGTTCATTCCTGAGGAAGCTATGTGGCGCTGCATAATTTTTAGACTTTCATGCTAGAATTACTCACTTTCATAGGTAGTGGCACACGCGTAAGTGTGCAAGATATAACAACATAATGTCACTCTCCAAAGTACCAACGTAAAAGGAAAGAAGGAGAACAGATTACATTTTTTCCTACTGAAGAAACACATAGATTGACTACTGTCAACGTAGTTTTATACAGACATTTAGTTTTGCTTGGAACTGAAGTAGACATTCCATACACAAAGAAGCACAGGTAAGTATACAGGCTGTAAAACAGAAGCATAACAAAGTAGTGGAAGGAAACTGAAAAGTGTGCATTAAAATAAACTCAGCCTGATACCTAAACTTCTGATCTTAGGAACTTGTGGAAAATTCTTGTGTCAAAACCAATAAAACAATTAAAATTCTAAAGATTATCCAAGATTAAAAATGACAGACGGAGATATTTTCCCGTTGTATTCATGAGTTGAATTTATCTATCTTTCTCTCAAAATGGTCAGTCCAGAACTTGGGCTACACTGAACTTACAGTATAATTACACTGTAGTTATGCAGTGGTATCACAAAATCCAATACTTCAATAAAGAATGTATGATATTTAAATGCCTGAAAGAGGCAGTACAAAAAATGTGAGTCCAGAATTGGTTTAATAACTTGGAAACAAAAGTACATGCAAACACATATGCTATATAAATACATAAACCTGCATTTTAAAGTTGCATTGATTTAACAGCAAAGCATCTAGAGGTTTTTAAGTGTTCCAGCAAAAAGCAATGGAAGAAAGGACATTTTTTGAACATCTACACTCTTTCTACAGATAACATTGAGGGGCAGACACACTGAAATTGTGTAATAAATCTTAAATGTGGATGGGTATACATGGATCATGATGAAAACCATCTTCCCTTCCCTTCCCTTCCCTTCCCTTCCCTTCCCTTCCCTTCCCTTCCCTTCCCTTTGCATTAGTCATGTTTATTGAATTTAGCATTGAATTGGAATTTTTGCAAAGGGCCATTCTGACCCCAAGTTGGCAAGATGAATTTCCCATCCCTAAAGTTCCCATGTATAAAGACCAATTATGCAGATGAGGAGAATTTCACCCAAAATAAATTGCATGTTCCATCTGATTATGGGTAATAGATTATTCCAGGCCTATACTGTCCTCAGGTGGAATTGAAGGATCCTTTAAACATCAAGGAGTGTATTCATAACCATTATCCTCTTAACCCTTTGATGTGAAAAGATTGCTATAAAATTTACTAAATTCATCTAAAATGGCTTTTGAATCTCCAATCACTTTGTTCTCTGCATTAATAATACTAGGACTAATCCTGCATGACTTGTGAGATTTAAGATGAGTAGCTAATAGCTTTTGAATCAAGGGTGCCTTTCAAGGGTGCCTCTAAGCAGTATCTAAAACTGCGTGTGTGCAATTTGTCTTATCCAAATTGGTGCATATTCAGAAAGCTATGTAACCTATATACAAACTGCATTTTCATTCAAGATGTATGTAGACCATGATCTTTCTAACTCATATATGCAAATATAGTCTGAGGATTAACAGTGGATTTTTACAGAGAACAGAAAAGAACTACACATGAGTTCATCCAGCTACTTCTGAAAATTTAGCTCTATCCAACTAGCAACTGTAGGGTTTTGATTGCTCTTATTCTGGTTTTGGATCCTAGGTACGTTTTGCTTTTCTTCCTGGTTCCGGGATTTCGTCACCATGGCATTAGATTAAGGCTAACAAACTGAGACTGGTACTTTCTCACTCTGTTCTCTACCCATCACCATTTGGCCTTCAGGTCAGAAACAGTCAGAAACACTAGTCAGTGGGAGCAGCTACAGACACAGACAAAGCCTGGGATTTTCTGTATTCAGAGACCATTTAGAATCTTGCCATTTTCTTGGCTCTCTACTTGGTCTCATTTTCTTCTTCCTTTATAGACTCTGCATGCAGTGTTTATTCTTACCTGGTTCTTTTGCACTTCTCCCCTGTTTTAACTCCTTCAAATTCAATATTCCTTTTTCCTCCTTTGGTTTTTTCCATGTATCTCCAGGCAATCTCCTTGTTCTTTCTTTGACCTCCTTCCATCCCCCAAAGATATAATGGAATAAACCTGCTACTGTCTGCTGCTTCTACTTTCTTGCCTATTGAGATGATGGTCTTGTCAGAAACAGGACTCTCTGCTACTCTTTATGCTTTGTCCCTAGCACAAAAGGATCCCCCCAAAAAGCTCACTCACATATCTCATGTATGTAATCCTGAAATATTATTTTTTTCAGATTTGTGTAATTTGAGCATTTTCGTGTTCTATTGCAAATCAAATAGACATTTTCATGAACAGCAACAAAATGAATTTCCAGTAAATTTTGTCTCACCTATCAAATGTAATAAAATTACAACCAATTCAAGATAACATAGTCTATTTGTGATCTTGGATAGCATTACAGGATCTGGAGTGTGTCGGGGATAACTTCTTGACACAGCTGGTGAGTGAGCCAACTAGGGGAGGAGCACTGCTAGACCTGC
>JAOQGH010000012.1:88379812-88417339 GCA_025769975.1 Gallinago jamesoni
TTTGTGGTTGGACTTGATGATCTCTGAGGTCCCTTCCAACCACCACAATTCTGTGATTCTGTGATTCTGTGATATGAATCCTAGTTCTGAAAGCATAATTTATGCATTTAAATGATTCATCCAGTTTACAAAATGGTCGCTTCAGAAGTTGGTTAGCCTATCATTGCCAATGACCTTCAAGATCAAAGCCCTATGAGTTGAGTTGGCCCTCTAAAAACATGGAATCAGGAATGGCCTGAGCACCAGTTTGATGCATCCTCTCTCCTTTTCTCTGAGAATGCAATGAACTGCCTAGTTTTGAGCAAAATGAAATAAATGTCCTTTTTGTCTCTGTTCTCAGAGAAAATAAGATCATTCCAGACCAAAAATTACGGAAAGCGAGTATTGCTGTGGCTGTGAACAGATATTCCCTACACCCAGGAGGATAATTTTCCCCATGATCTAAAGGTAAAAGAAACTGATGCTTTAACATCCAGAAATAGTGATAAGAGCTGTAGGATCCAATCCCTTTGTGTATTTCATTCTTTCTGGAGCTCAGTTTGAGTCATCTGCTTGTGCCTGGGGCAGGAGGTTGGACAAGAGGACTCCAGAGGTCCTATCCAACATCCAACCTAAATTATTGAATGATTCTTTGTTCAGACTCAGGTCTTCAGAGATACTGTTGCATACTGACTGTGTCTTTCAAACCCAAGGTGCACTCCAAAGCTGTGTCCTATCTCTATTTTGAGATGAAAGCTGGGGGCAAGTCCACCTCCCTGTCTCCCCTTTCTCTCCTCCCTTTTCTCCTTAGCCCACAGCATGTGAGGCAGTTGGAAAGGGTGAATGCACTGGTGTGGATGCTGAGGAGATTAGGCTCTGATTCAGATGAACAACAGACATGGGAGACTACCGCTCCGGCAGCTGGATTATTATGGCCTTTGAGTGTGTGGTTGAGCTCACATCTACTGAGGGAGGGAGCTCATGTAAAGCATGGAAAATATGTAGCGTCTCACAAGTGATTTTCAGAGAATGCTGAAAAGCAGAAAAGCCAGTAGTAACTGTGGGACTCAGGCTGTGAAGGCTGTTAAGGAAGAAGACATTTTCTGAGCCCTTCCTTAGGTCTATTTGAGACCAGCTGTGAACCTTTGAACACTGCATAATAGCAATTAAAATGTGCCGCAGAACAAAGCAGCAATCAACAAACTGCACCCTAAGAAAATCTTGAAGAGTAGAGCTTACAAGTTGTTAAAGAATAGATGAAAAAAATACATCTTATTGAAAATACAGAGTACATCCACAACTGGGAAATTCCAATTCTGGAATACACACAGTTTTATATCACAGCATGCAGTGTTTTAAGATCAATAGGGCAGGTAATACAAATTTGTTTTATTGAGTGACTTTAACAAAAATCCCAGCATAATCAGACTGAAAGAAAGGTGGGCAATGCTGCCAGTTCTATGCAGTTGTTGATTTCCTGGGGAAGCCAACGTAGCTATGGGTGCAACATCAGTGCTGCGCCATGCATTGCGTCTTCTCAGACATTCAGGGGTAGGGTTGCACACAGCTACATCCCTGCTCTTCACAAACCTCTTGCCAAGAAGTAGCTAATAATTTTCTTATTTATTTAAGAGAAACGCAGGCTCACAAAAAATAATAATAACAAATAAAACTGCATTTTGTGTATACCACCAGTCCTACCTGTACAGTGAGGTACTATTTATTTAAATAGAACAATGATTTATACCATCTAAGAATATGGCACAGGAGCTTCGTCTAATAGCATTTGTTGAGTTATCTTTGCTAATAAAGTTGAATTACCCAGAAATAGATTGTTAAAACTTAGGAGAACAGTTTTCCATATTTTTCAGCAGACAAAGGGCTGTCAAATACCCTTAGCATCAAAGAATCTTCTGATAATTTAAATAACCTTCAACAGAAAAAAATTATTTCCAAAGTTACCCATATATATATGTCCTATGACCTGCTTAGTTATGCATATAGACATTTTTATTAAGCTACCGTTTTGCTCTTTCACTAAAATAATTTCTCTTTATCCATAACAATAAATAAATAAATAAATAGTGCAGTTGACAATACAGCACAATAACTGTGCTATTTTTAGTAAAAAATAATGATTTCTTATGAAAACAGTTATTAGCTTTTACTCTTCTGTACCTTTTCTTTGTCTCTGATTTACAACTTCCTTCATTTTATAACAGTTTGTATCATAATCAGAGTATTTTGTATTAAGGTTTTGCAAGTTCATGCCTGTGCTGGTGTTCAAATTCTCAGGCCTACTATTTTCTGAAAGGATATAAATAATCATGCACTTTAATTAATGTTGATTTTATAAGATTTAACTCTGCCTGATGGATACAAGCTAAAAATCAATCACTGTCTCTTAATTTTCAAATCAATCCAAGGATATATGAAATGAAACATAACAAAAGTCACTTACAAAGGTAGAAAAGCACAAAAGGGAGAAGATATAAATTGATGGGAAGCTGTTTGATTTATTATACAACAGATAAGATCTGCATGATACAGCTTCCTGATGGTTTATGCGCCTATGAAATCTTTCTAATGAAGGTTATTCCTGAACTCATAAAATTTCATATTCCAGTCTGTACTCTATCATCAACCTATAATACTAGATTTGGATTGATAAACTTAGTAATTATGAAAAAAAGTCCTTCTATTAATCTAATGAAGAAGTGCTTTTTGGATGAAAGATATAAAAATGGAACTAACTTCTGCCACAGCATATCCACAAGGGAGCAGCAAAACTGGTCACTTGTTTCCTACTATCTTGAAACTTGAAACAGAGAGTGAAGAATTCACAGAGCCATTTACACATCATTATTTCTGATTCTGCTTCTCAGAAAACTGTTCTATGGGAGATACAAACATATATATTTGAATTTTTGTCTTAATTGGAAATTAGTTTAGCCTATAAACTTTTGTTTTCCTAGTAAGCTAAGTTTGAATAAATGGTGACAATTCAGGCTAGGAGATAAGATGCATTGATACATTAGACACCACTGCCTTGATAAAAATTGCCCAGAAAAAGACCAGCACCATTCACATGCTCAGTTACCTCGTTCAGCTGAGAGGCACTAACAACTTGCTGTGGGCCAGGGATGTTCAGGCTGCCCATCAGCTGTAGCTGATACATTCATTGACTCATTGGTAATGTCAGAAGACACTTGCCCTTTTATAGCTTACCTGCTCATGATTGTTCTTTATAAATGTTAGATTTAGTTATAAAGACACTATCCTCATTGTTAATATTCTTCATTTTCAAGATCAAATCAGAGTAATAAAGTCAGGCATGTATTTCTGAGTAGGTTCCATTTAAAGAAAGATTTTCATTATGTGCTTAAATTCAACCCCATTGAAAGCAACACATATGCATGTTTTTAACATTAATATAAAAACGTCACAGTAAAAATGATTTCCTGAGTGGGAGCTTTAATCTTTACGAAGTATTTAGTAGAGCTCAAAACAGGATGAACATGTGGCACTTTTATTTTGCATCAAAAATTTGCATAATAAAGGATAAACAACAATTACTTTTAAAAAAAGAGGTTAGCTAAATAATTGAAATTTATACTTAATGGGCAGAGGAGAGAAAGTATACATGAAAGGCCTTTTTGGATTTCTGTAAAAACCAAGGACCACATGAAAAGTCAGCTGATGGTTTGGTTATTTTTTACCAAACCATCAGCTGTATTGCTATGAATCCCATCACATGCATTCATATACTTTATTTATCTTTCTGTCAAGCAATTAGAAACTTTCAAAGTGGAAAAGAAAGTACTTTATCAATTAACTATCATTTTCTATTTCCTTGTTTATGATCCTGTGGCTACTAAGCATCAATAATTTCTGCTTTGCCACAATGTCACCAGGAAGATTGATTGTGCATGTCATCTCGAAGTGAGAAGATTTAAATAGAAAACATATAACTAGCAACATCACCAAATTCACTTTTGCAAAACAGAGCAACTCCATTGTATATTTAAAAATACAAGATTTTAGGATGCATCACATCTCTGTTCAGATGAAAGCTCTGAATTTTCCTTCAGCATTTTTATTGACATTGCTGTAATAATTGTAACTATGTAAACAGCAAGCACCATACTAAAAAATACAGTATTATTGTTAAAAATCAAGCACTCTGAAAATAGGAAGTGCCAAGATCAAGGTTGCATAGATAAATTTAAATCATCTGCCTGTGCGCATAAATTATTATATACTTAACTAGATATTCATTTTAAGATTACATGACTACAGTAGGCCTTTGCTTCATTCAGTGGATAAAGTGGTTGGGGATGGTTAGGGAATTTATCAACAATCAGTTTTCAGATTTTTTTTCCAAACTCTCCTCTGGAAGAACCCATTCCTATTCTGATAAGGAAGGTGCCAATCTACTTGTGTACATTTTAGGCACTCATTTTCTACATGTTTGCAGAGACACTTTAGCCTTCTGCTCAGCACTGGTATTTTTACAGACTGGCACTTGCAGAACTGTTCAGGCTTTGGTGCTGCTGAGAGCCCTGTTCAAGGCTGAAACAGGATTTTCAGGTTATGCAAGGGGACGGCTCTTTGACTATAGGGATGCTCTCCTTCAGGTGTTCTCAAAGGACATTGGAAAAAAAGGACTTAAGGCCGTTTTGAGCAGGTCAGCTGCTCCACTGACTTGTGATGTTGAGGACTTAAAACGAGTGCCTGTTTCAGGAAGGGAGTTTCTAAGACAGTGCTCTGTGGATGCTGTTTGCTCCTCTTCTGGCCCAGTAAGTATTTCTTTTATACAGAGATATGCAGAAGAGACTAAGGAAGCCACGGCTGAGGGATACTTATAGAATGTCAGTTCACATCTCTGTTCCAAATTGATAAAAGCAGAGAAAATTTGGAAATGCAGATCCTGCATCCCAACTAAGCACCTCAGTCAGGATTATTCTGGCTTTGTGCCATCTCTCTGCAGTGTAATTGCAGATGGAAGAGTCCCAAGCTGCTGAAGCAGCTGTCTGTCTTCAGTGTCTCACAACTGGCTGGCACTGATACTTTCCTGAATAAATGCTCTGGAAATGTCTTTGCAAGGCTTCTCACTCACCTATGTGTATATGGGAAGACTAGATACCAAATGCAGGGCTGAGGATTCCTTTGCAGAGACCATGCAAAACCACCATGTTTTTCAGGATCTGATCTATTTTTCCTGTCTCAGATTCCTCAGTGTATCATTATTTTAATGGGCTATTCTGTGTTTTCAGAACTATTGTGGATGCCTCACAAATTTGAGTGAATGTGTTGCTATAGTTCTTGGAGGAGTAATTTCCAAATAGGGAATTGTGGCACAGGGAGATGAAGGTAACAAATTCTCTGTGGTGACAGGTTCCCCATCCTCCGCTGCAGCGGATTACTCACAGGAGGCTGAGGATGGCTGAAGAAACACAGTTTCTTCACACATAGTTTAGTTACAACCCAGAACAGAAGTAGCCTGCACCTCAAACTCTTCTCATATCACTATAAAACTGTGAGGAAAAGAAGAACCTAAAAACCAGCCACCGATATTTAGGCTATCCTAGCTTGATTGAGATGTAACATTTCACAAAGTGTCCTAGGAACTTGTGAGGAGGAAAGCATTTAACATTTTTGGCATGAGGAACAAAGTTTGGAGGATCCTATCCTATTATAGGGTCATATTAATTCACAAGTAGAGATTGTGTTAAATTATACAGTGGATGTGTTGTTTCATACAGAATATATTTTGTGACCTTATATTGTTCAGCATGATAATACTGTATAGTCCTGTTTTCTAGCAGTGTAAATTATATTAACCCCTTACCCTGGAGACACAATACACTGAGCCCCATTACTCATATATGCGTGTCTGTTACTGACAATTATATTCTTTACCTTCTTGGGAAAATAACCTAAACAAAAGCTTTCTACCTGTTTCAGCATCCTTCCCTCTCTTTCTCTTTTCCTTCAGCCTTTCTCCCATCTTTCTGCCCTAAATATATATATAAAGGTCATAGGCTTTTTTACTGCAAAATGAATGAATCTCAGTACAATGTAATCCTGAATCTAGAATCTTGACCCTGTTGTTTTATGAGATCCAAGGCCTCTTTTCAGGTCTGGTTTTCTACTGACTTCTTTGACACGCTTCACTAGACCTAATAGCTCCCTATTACCAGTTACAATTTAGCATCTGAGCCAGGAGCTGGAGGAAAAAGGGAAAAAGGAGTGTAAATTATACGGAGTTGCGGTGAACAAAGGTTTTATTTCTCCTGAGCACAACCCTTTGATAGGAAAACGGGGGAGACAAATGTGTTGCTAATTTAATTAAGTAGTATGAGATGGCAGGGTCCACAGATGCCATTTAGGACTGGATTAATCAAGAGCAGGTGATGAAAATGAATAGTCACACATAATGTTAGCATTTTTAACAATCCGACACAGTCTAATGGAATCAAGTGCTATTTAACAACAGGGCTCAGTTTTGCTTGCTAATCCAAATTTATCTACACTTTCACCCTGCACATTCATGTGGATCAAGAACTCTATTCCCTCTGATTCTCATTAATTTTCTGGGGCATTTTTAGGTATTTAACATTTTGCATAATATGTTCATGTCTCCTTGCACTGCACATGGAAAAAGTAGCAGTGAGGGCTGTGGAAGCATTGCATTCCAGGAGCTGAACAAATTTAGCATGGATCAGGTAAGCACCTTGGGACAGCTGAGAGGTCATACCAGTATGAAACCATTCTTTTTGTCTACTCATTCCCTTCTAAAAGTACAGAAAATGTTCCGGTCAGTTGTTTCCTTAGAGAATCAAGGCCTGAACTTATTTTTGCTCACAAATTTTGTGACCCCCTGTGGCTATTTAACACAACTCTTCCAGAGCAGCTTTATCTTTCCTGGCAGCAGCTGAAGAATCAAAATTAGTAAAATCTTCAGTCTGCTCTCTGGTGAAGGAGTTACTAAATGAAGATGGAAACCTCTGTCAGACTGGAAACAAATTTACCTGCATAGGAAGTCACCCTTTCCCAATAAACAGTTTTCAGCTAGAATAAATTTTCTGCCTATAATTTCACTGCTTGCAAAGGGCTAGAATGTGCCATTGGAAATCAGAACTGTGTCCGGTTGTGGTCATATACCTGCCAGCTGTCTGTGGCCTCAGCAAACACATTACCTTTATAGAGCAGTGAGCATATAGCTCATTCCTCTACTCTTCTGACAGCCTTTGACACAGGAGAGAGTGTGTAGGGAAAGAAGTATGACATCTGTTTCTCATCCAGTTGTACAGAGAGGGTATAAAGACTCCGTCACCTATGCTAAGGCCCTGAAAGCTTTATAACCTATTACTTCTTTATGTGGTGCCATAAAAGCAAACCAAATCCTGTCCAACACGAGACTGACAGAGCATTCTGCAGTATCCCTAGTTTTCGAAGTCTGAGCTCTCTTTACCCTTTTAATGGATGGATTTATTGTACTTCAGAATGCAATTTCCCATTAGGTGTTATCAGGACTGAGGGGAGCTTTTTTATGTCACAGGGAGAGAGAACTACTCCATTAGGTGCTATACATTTTGTTGCATTTACAGAGCCTTGCCAAGCTTGCTTTCTAAACCTTATGAAAATCAATTACAAGCAAACATGTCAGTTGCCATCTTTCAATACAGCTATTCTCCAATCCCTGAAGTCTCTTTAGAAGAAAGACTTCTGTGTGCCATCAAAATATCTGTGGTTTTAAGTACCTCTGAGCATTAACAAATCCAATACAAGAAATTCAAAGATACGTATGCATTTCTTTCCAGTGAGCATCTTCAGGATGACCTACCTAGTTCTGCATAATGGTCTTTGGCTCTTTGGTTTTTCAGGTGAACAGTTTATTTGTCAAAGTAGTTCTGACAGAGAGGAGAGAATATCAGCAAGGAGAAAAGATACACAGCCTCATAGAAAAAGAACTCTAAAATAGAAGCAGCAGAAATCAAAGCCAATGTATGTTTATATGAATGTGGTTTTATACCAAAAAAGCCTCCAGGATCACAATAAATTTCATAATTTTTGCCAACTGTTTCTGAAAATAACACTACGAAAATTAGAAACTTGGTAAGCGTGCTGTGAGGCATTTAGCAAGGGTTGATCAGAGGTGTCCGTGCCCAGCTGCCTGTCTTTCCCTTGCGTGTGGTAAATGCACTATAGCCCTCAGCTGATTAAAACTCATCGCTTGGCTTAACCTCTTAATAGTTATTACTGACCTCAGTGCCTGTTTGTATCTTTTTGCCTTGTAGTTACTTCTGTAGTGTCTTAAGTTGCTCCAGCTGTACTTGACAGACCTTGTCTGCAACATCCACGAACTTGGGTGTGTTTATAAAGCTGCTGTCACAAGTGAAGAAGTTACCACATTTTCCTGCTTGCTATTGCCCCCAGCTGAGACATCACAACTCACAGAGCAAGTACTCGGAGACTTTGTCTTTAGTTCAGCACCAGGATTTTTACTTAGTTTATAGCTCTTTACGCTGACCCAGACCAGAGTCACTGAAGTAGTATGGCAATGTCTTAAACTGCTGTAGCTGCTTTGAAATATGACAATGACCTGAGATTAAACAGTTATCAAATCCTCTCCTTCTCAGGACAGCAGAAATAAGGAAGACTCAAGTGGAGATAGTGTGACCAGCTGAAGTGTGAGCAGTGTCCTTTGGTTCTAAAAAACTTCAGGTAGTGCTGGTAATTTAGTGTCAAGATCTGTGAGAAGTGAGCGATGAAGGAGAAATAATTGCTCTGTGCCTGTCCCACAGGCTTATGCTGGAGCAGAGAGAGAAGCTGCTTTGAGTTGATGGGAGGGGGGAGAAGGGATTACAGAAAGTATTTGGTCTCTCTTGCTCTAATTAGGCTTTCAGAATAACATCCGTAAAGCTCATCTCTTTTTTTTTTTTTAAAGTACTCGCACTTTCTAAAGTATGTTCACTTCTGGAGATGTGATCTTGTGCATTTCGCCCTTGTTTGAAAGCAGAATTCTATTCTGACGTATGTTTGGGTCTTTTAATAAAAAATTACAGGTAAAATATTTAAAATACTTCTGAATTATGGAATATTTTTGTTTTGAAAATGGAAAAGTGTAACCAATAGTCTCATT
Source organism: Gallinago jamesoni (assembly GCA_025769975.1). Lineage (NCBI taxonomy): Eukaryota > Metazoa > Chordata > Aves > Charadriiformes > Scolopacidae > Gallinago > Gallinago jamesoni. The sequence goes on from JAOQGH010000012.1 coordinate 88,388,940, forward strand.
CCATTTCAAATTAAAACCAGTGTTAAATTATAATAAAGGAAAAAGTTAAAAGAATTACAGCCTGAATTTATGTATATGTGTTGAAGACTAATGACTAATAAGGTGTTAAAATTAGTTCTGAGAATGCTCATCTGGCACCCATGAATATGTTATAACAAAGTGTAATTAAGCCTCCCTAAAGCTTTTATCTCTTTACTTTTTCTTTTTATTTTTTGGCTGAACATAGAGGAACTTGGAAGCAACTGCAAGGACGCTTTTCCAGGGAAAATGGTAGTTTTATAGAAGTTCAAAAACAAATTTCTTTAAGTGTGTTCTCACTCTCTGAAAAAGAAAGGTGAGAAAATCATGAGTGTAAAAAGCTTTGTGTTTCCACAATTTTGAGGTCTGTGTGTAATTGTTTTACATTCTAAAGATCTGCAAATTATCACCCGGACTTAACCAGATGGGTGGAAAGCTGGATGGGTGAAAATAAGGGTAGACTATCCGGATTCGGAAGATAATAGTTAATGGGTGATGCTTTTCCTCAAGGCTGATAGGAAGTGGGGTACTGCTGGGATCTCTACTAGGACATGAGCTCTAACATCTTTAGCAATGACTTGGAGGAGGTGATGGTTGGCAGTCTTACCAAGTCTGAAGATGACACCAGATTGGCAGGACCGCTCTGTGCTCAAGGACAGGGCTGCCATTTGGAGATAGTGGAGGAAGGGGACAAAAAGAACCTTTTGAAATATAACAGGGACAAATATTAGGTCCTGTGTAGTGGAGGGAAGAGACCCTTGTAACACTACAGTCTGGGACCTAAGTGTTGGGGGAGAAGTGCCTGGGGAGCCTGGTGGACAGCAGGCTGAACCGAAGCCAGCTGCAGGCCCTGGCAGTACTGATGGCCAACAACATTGTTGGCTGTTATCAACAGGGCAATAGCCAGTAGATGAAGGGAAGTGCTTATCCCTCAAAACTCAGCACTTATTAGATGATGTCTAAAATAGTTGGTTGTCTTGGAGATCCCACTGGAAAAAGATGACTATCCGCTTGAGCAATTTCAACAGAAGACCACCAAGATGATGTGGAGTACTTGGCCTGTGAGGGCAGGTGAGAGAATGGGACTTGCTCAGACTGGAGAAGAGATGATTTGGGGAGATTTAACAGCAGTCTTCCATTACCCATGAGGAGCTTATTGAGAAAACAAAGCCAGACTCTTCTCAGTGGTGCATGGCAGAACAAAAATAGACAAAGACATAAGCTGAAACAAGAGTGGGTCTGATTAGATACATGAAAATCTTTCACTATGAACACAACCCAGTCGTGGATGAGGTTGCCCAGAACATCTGTAAAGTCAAGGTTTTCAAGACTGTATAAAGCCCTGAGCAACCTTCCTCTAACCTCATAGTTGACAAGTCCTTCCAACCTGAAATTGCCTGTGATTTTATAAGAGTTACAACTTATCTAGAGCTAAGATTTGTTTAAAGGTGCTACACCTGGATTAATAGACAACTGTCCACAGGCAAATGTGGTAGTACTCAACTCTTGCTGAACTCCCATAGCTCTGCCTGCAGTGCATAGCGGAGCAGCACAGGTTTGTGAGGAGGAAGAGGCTGCTGTGTCCTAATGGGGCAACAATAAGTGCAGTCAGTTACCCCAAAAGGGGAGCTGTATGGCAGCTAGAGGTGGCAGGGAAACAACAGTGGAGTGACCAAAGCTTCCCACTCTCATATTGTTCACAGCGTAGTGAGGAAAGCAATAGGGATCAAGCAGAAAATTGGGAGTGTGTGAATGCTGATGCAGGGTAAGGGACCAGGAAAGAAAAAAAGGAGGCTGGCAATGTAGAAAACAGTATAACAGGTTTTCACAATTTTCTTCAGATGAAGATATTTTCAGAAATGAGATCTATCTACTGGAATTTGGTATAAGATACATCATAAATATTCCATCAATATTTAGCCAGCCGTTCTCCGGAACACCTTTACTTGCCCATTTTTAGCTAGTACTTCTTTTTTACATTTAAATTCTTGGGTGCTGATTTCAGGTATTGGTACATATTAAGTACCAAAATAATCCAACAATGATTTTTAATAACAAGTAAAGCACTGCGGAGCTGCAACTAGGAGAGAAAAGCTACTGCGATACACTGCAACTGAAAACTTGTTTTCATCAGGTGAACTGTAGTTGCATTTCCTGAGTAGATACCTAGTAAAGAATTTCACTAACTTTTTCACATTTTTCTCCTAATGAAAATATTGTTATTATGCAGATTTTATAGTAGAGGATCCATTAAATGGGTCAGGTGGACTTTGCAGATGTTATAGGAAAAAAAAAACAAACAACCCACAATAAAAGTTCCCTCCCCTCATAACAATTTTATTCTCCACTGCCAAATAAATCAGCTCATCCAGTCAGGTCTAGTGTTATGCAAAACCTCATGACATTTCCTTGGGAAGGTTTTCTTAATCTGTGTACTCTGCCTTTAAGCCATGTGGCCCTTGGCTTATCTGAGACATCTCTGGAAAATGTGCAGTAGAGACCTTAGTTTTCTCCTGATCAGCACAGGAAAGTGATACTGAGAATTTCTTCTTGCTTTCATTTCTGTTGTTTGTTCTCTTACCATTCCTTCCTCTCTTCAGAGACGGTTGTTGGCATCTGCAGCTTCACGTTGCTGACAGCCCAGCTCGGCGAGTGCTGTGGTTGCAATGGCCTCACTCAGACAATGCAGACCAAATGTGTGAGGAGGGGGAAGATGGTATCACGTGGGAGAAAGGAAGAAGAACAGATTATGGGAATGAAGAGCATGGACAATTGAGTTTCTCTCCTCTAGGTTCTCTACCCAGAGTACTTTTGGGAAGCCTAACAGGAATGACCTCTGGAGTTAGACACTTTACCTTTGCTTGTTAAGTGGAAGTGTTATTACAAATACCAAGCAGCTGAATAATCAGTGGCAAACATGGAGTGTGTGGTGGGGCCAGGTGTTGTCTTTTTACAGGATAGGACATCAACACAGCTCAAAAGTTTTCAGCACCCTTAAAAGATGTATTGAAGTTCTATTGAAGATGTAAAGAAGTATTACAGTTCTATTTCACTAACAATGAGGTAAAAAAAATAATTTTTCTCCTTACCTGCTTACAAGTCTAAGTGCACTAAGGGGCTGTTCTTGGCAAAGTGGTTGTTCTGCTGTGCAGTCCCACCAAAGCACTCTGTATCATGTCAGGCTTTATTGATCTGTGTGGATATATGTTTCTAGATCAGTGGACATCTGCCATAATAGCAGCAGAGCACTCCTTAATTGCCAGTGCCAAGAGGAATTGCTTTCTTCCCTGCAGAGATCTTGAAGAGCAAACCTTGAAGCGATATATGTGACAACTTCCAAAGAGCAGCTGTTTCTCTCCTTTGCATAGCAAGATGCCAGCTGTTCTAGGTACAACTCCAACCACACACAAGTTGTTGTTGAGTTTGGGTTTTGATTTGTTTGTTTGTTTGTTTGTTTTAACTGCAAATAACATTTGACTTAAAATGCAAAACAGGGCACTGTCATGGATGTCCAAAACTTCTGTATGTACCTAGGGAAAAACCTTTAGATTCCTATATGGCTTAATGGCACATCTTTTCTCCAAGTTAGTTAAGAAATATATATAAACATACTTAAGGCTGGTTAGGAAACAGGAGAGCTGTAGAAAATCCCAATGAGGAGTTTTGTCTCATTGCTTTAGCAATTGCATAATATGTAATTGTTTTGTTTCTTTGTTTAGCATGTGCACTGCGGTCTCATTAATCAGTACAGTGATACTAAAATGGCTGTGATTTCCACCAGCATGATAAGACATGTTGGCTGCTACATTCATAGGGATAAATTGGTTATTTTACAAAGTCTCAAAGGGTGAAGGCTTGAGGGGGGTTTATTTTAATGTTTGTCACATGATCTCGCTGCATGACATCGCAAATCTCCCATCTCTGCTTTGTTGGCCTATATGCATGAATAATTTTCCCAGTGCTTGTTTGTAGCCGAGTGGGAGAAAGAGAGAATTACTGCTGCACAATCTCTTGTTGTCGGCGATCAGCATTCCGATGGTCTGAGCTGGCTTACAACAGTGTAAAGACATCAGTGGCATGTGTTATAATATATTGAGCATTGTACTCCTGAAGAACGCACGAAAGAAAGAACATTGTTCTACTAGGGAGCAATTCATCGGGTTTTTCCCAGAGACTCTTGGGTCAAGTTTTTATAGGCCTATTTGATTTTCAAATTCTTTTTCCCCCTTTTTCCTCTCAGTGAGCCATAGTGTCCAAACTTGTCTACATTTACTTCCCATGTTTTGTGCATGGTAGATGTCCTTTAAAAAGAGTATCTCAAATAAGTCTTTATTCTTGTTTTGTTGGCTCTTATTCTGTGTTTTCATGAACTCTGGCCCTGGCCATGGCAACTGCAAGAAAAATGTTAACATTGATTGACAGGATTAAGAAAGCCTCCATGCCTATCCGCATTTCAAACACTTTGGGAACAATGGTGTTTGGTGTGATTGAATTAATGAGATATCGTGGACTGTCAAAAGAGCACACATACTTTACATAAACCTGATTATCTTTGCATGGCAGAAATGAAAAAAAGGAGGGAACAGAGGTTTGGCTTTCACTCATACCTCCAAAGGAGCCATCAAAGTGTGTGCCCTGGCTCGGAGAGTGATGTGCCCGCTCAACTGGCCTGCCCTCCCTTTCTCTCCACATACTGCCTGGCTCTGCTTAGCATACATCAGCCATGGGCTTTAACAAGTCTATTCAGACGACTGGGCCCAAAACAACGCTCTTTTCACAACTCAGCACCTCTGTGCTGATTTTTTTTTTCCTAGAGATCTATTGTTTAACTTGAACTAAGCATACATTTCAACAATTAGACCTGAACTGGCTCCTACCACCCTAGCTTAACCCCAAAGAGTGACATCAGTCATGATACAACGTACATTTTGAGAGGTGAGCTACAGCTGGTGCTCACTTTTAGCAGTAGATTTACTAGAGAGAGAAGAAAGTTTTGTAGGGATCCTCTTATGACTTAAGGCTTAAATGATATTTCTGTCCTCTGGGAAATATTCCAGCAGGCACAATATGGTGAATAAATGCAATTCACTGAAGTAGTGCTGTATATTAACATAAGATATTTTTTTCACAAGGGGACATCACGGATTAAAAGACTCTGAAATGAAATGTAATCCACAAGCTGAAAGGATTCTACCTACCTACATACCTGTCTGTCTATCTGTCAACTTACCTGTCTTACGACCTCACTAATCATTTTACATGGTCCTTATTACCAGAGATGAGTATTGCTTCCTCAAATGCATGCATCATTGGCTTACTGAAAATCATAAATTTAAGGGAGGTTGTGTTTGGTAGCTGCACAGTTTATATCAGGACTTTCAAACTTTTTGAAGCAGGTAGTCACTTTTTTATTGAATTAAACTCTTTAAATTTAAGACACTAGCTGATTTTTCTTTCACTCCAAACATGGCTCATATGCAGTTTGGTAATTCTAAACATAATTTTCTTTCTTTTGTGTGCTAAAGCCAATTGGAAAAAACTACAGAAAACATTATTTATCCAAAAAGCTCTTGTTAGCAAGGCATGTCTGGTAATATTTCTAGCTTGACTGGAGTAAAGAGATACTGGGAACAACCGCTAAAATTGTTCATATCAGAATGTCCAGTCTGTTTCTGCAGACATATGAAGCATGGATAATTTTAATAAGGTTTAAGTGATCATATTCTGCTAGCTTACTTGCATCTACTCAAACTTCTATTCATCCCAAGATTCTCCTATCATTACTTCTCACCCAGTAGGGAAATGTAGCTGCTATGTAAACATGAAATACCATATTAATTTCTTTTTTAGGTTTCTTAACTCACTTATATCATACTTTGGGTCTTAATAAGTAAACAAAATATATTATTTCTCCAAGTAACTTCAGTGGTAGTGGTGCTGAGCTGAAAATTTATGAGATTCAGTGGTCAGATACAGTATTTCTGCCTTTCCCTCTTTATAGACTTCTCCTCTAAAACCTTGTGGCACTCTTGCAAGCTTTGGTGATTCTATGTTGTGATAAATGATTAATTTTCACTAAGGGTTTTGAAAAACACTGTAAGCATACAGAAGTTTAAAATCACCTGGTGGCACGTGTTGAGCATTGCTTTGTAAATCATTAAATAATTTATGGCAAAACTCATTTTAACACGTGTGCATATTTTCTGAGGCCATGGATTAGTGACAGGCCTATCATAACGGATTAATGATTCAGATCAAAGAAAAAGAGAGCACTGCACTATGAAAACTCAAAACAAAATAAAATATTTCCCCCCAAAGCCTAACCAGTAGATGTCTCTGTTTCACAAACCCTGTGATGGTATCAGCTGCCATGTCCTCCAAGTTACATCTCCTGCAGCATTCTTATTAGAATAAAATCACCTTTATATAAAAATGGCAAGCTGATTTGAGGAAGGTGATATTTTGAAGCCTCTACAAAGTTGTCTGAGTACTCAAGATTTTGAAATTCAGATGTGCATATAATAAGCAGTAGAGTTTGAGACAGCTTCTGAGTTGGAGACTCTCTAATAACTGACTCGGCATAATCAGACTGCTTTGCGCTACATGACAGAGTCTTGGTGTTGCCACCATTTACCCCTTTTTATCAACAGAATACAATCAGCATTTATGAGACTGACTTGAGCAATAGATGGGGATGCCACCACAGCTCACTCAAGTTTATGCTTCTTGGGTTTTTCTTTCCATCTTGTTGCCTGCACACTGGCTAGTATGGCTTCCTCTCAATGCCTTACACACTCATCTGCTCCCTCTGAACTTAAGAACTTAAGTCTTAAGACCTTGTGTGCCCAAGAAGGAAAACCCATACAAAAAGAAGCTGGACAGAGAGGTGTCATTGGGAGAAGGACAAGAGCAAAGGAAGGCTAACTGTGGTGACATAGCCCTACAGTTTCTCCACGCCCTTGAGCTGCTGCCAACCTGCAGTGCCTTCTGCAGAAGACTCTGCTGTGTGCACCACGAAGCAGCCTCACCTTCCACAGAGTGCCACTGTCCTGTTCTCTCTCCCAGGGAGGAGCAAGAAATGGCAGTACTGCCTGTTTCTCCTGCTGAGAGCTCTGCCAATGAGTTAAAAAATGTTTTCAAGCAGTCTTTTAAATTCATGGGAGCAATTACAAGTCTATGAGAACAGTAACATAAAAGAAGAGAGCATGAAAGATGGCAACAGTGATTTCTGCTTTTGCGAATACAGGTATTGTTGATCTTTCAGAACGTGTTTCCTGCTCACTTAAGAGAACACATTCACGCCACCCTGTAATTTGCTTACAACTTTCTCAACAAATATTGCTTGTTTTTCCTTCTCACTTAGTGAATTTGCAGTAAAATTATGTTTCATTTATTAGAACTATTATAAGTTGAACTGCTAACACCTTTATTCTTGATACAAACAAAACATAGGCCTTTTCCTCTTCAAACAAATAATTTCAATTTGGGCAAAACCTGAGGTTCAGGGTTCATAACTGCTTTAAGCTAACCAAAGTGTGGTCTGCTGTCAAAGTAGGTAATTCCAGTCTACCCTCTGCCTTGTCTCACCACTCTTTCTTGCCACTTCTTTTGTGTCAGCACTAGCATCTGTGCGTGCCAACGGTGAGCTAGATCACTTCCCTCCTACTTCTCCCCTGTCTAATGTCAGCATAGAGGAGGCAACAGGAACATCTGGCTGGGGGTGGGATGGAAGTGGGAATTACAGCTTTTAATTGCACATTTTAGCTAGATGAGCCTAATGGGATGGTGGAACCCCAGCCCAAGAAAGGAATTCATCTTGGTCCCACTTTAAATCTTGCACAGTGCATAAATTCCTTTATCGTGATTCACTATCATGAACATGCAACCTTCCAACAACCAGTAACTTAACAGCCCTTCAATATTCCACCCTGACTCAGGCCTCCTTCTGGTGTAAATCAGCCAAATTCCTCTTGCACGTAGCTCACTGTACCATCAGAGCAGGAAGGATTTCTGCCAGTAGAGTAGCCTGTGATAAACATGCAGGTTTCTTCCATCCATAATGTCCCTGCCAGTCTGAATATCTCCCTCTGTCTTCTTTCATGAGTTGGAAACCTTTCTTTCCCTTATCCTACCACATATTTCTAATAATTTTGCCTCAAACCAGGACACATGTGTGAGTTTAGTTAAGGTCTAACTACAGGAAAGAGTTAATTTCATTATAAGCTTACATTTGTTGAATTATCCTGCTATATTTGTTCTCTAACAGATTTGTCAGTATCTTGTATTAATACTTAGGTGGCTGACTAGAAGCTACTGCCAGTGAGTTTGGACTGCCACCAGCAAACACCAGCAAATGCTGAGTAATGCTTTAAAACATATTAATTAAAATCTGATGGCTAACATATTATAAAGCATCACTTATTTTCCTAATCCTGGTAGACCCTTTAAGCTTCTTCTCCAGTACTGTCCCGACCCAACAGTAGTTCAGCAACAAAAATATCCCATTTACCACACGGCACTCACAATTTCATTAGGATTTCTAGGAAAACGCAAAGAGTGCACCTAGCAGCATGGTCTTCCTGCCACTTCCCTATTTTTCTAATTATTAGATCAGCTAGTATAGAGTTAAGTGCTATAGATGAACATAACCTGTTAGATTTAAAACGAAATTGCAATGGCATTATAAATTTTCCAGTACAAAGGCCACAAGTCCTCTACTGTCAAAGATGTTTAGTGTCTTCATCCTTGAGAAATGTGAGCTAAAGCACAGAAATGTAGAAGACTGAAAATTAAATTGGACAACATCATAGTTGTTTTCTTTAAATAATGAACACACTTCTGCATATTCCAGGGGGAGTTCATTCCTAGTTACACCCTCCTACCGAATATCCACATTTTCAATTTTTGAGCAAACTTTGCAATAACATTTTAAAAAGAAAGTAATTTTGTGTTAAACCTTACTGACTTTACAAAATATGCAACTATACAAAATATTTTTCTCTAATGACAATGTATGTAAAACCATTAACTAAATGTACGACACATTTCTTGATTTCCGTTATCACTACCTGATCATATTTCCTCTGGCTTAAATATAGCATTTTTAAATCTGGCAACATTTAGTTGTTAGGAGTTTTCCTTATACCGATGGTAGCACTTTCCTTTTCAACTTTGTTTAAAGAGGTGCATTCTTTGTACTGCAGATTGAGTATCCTTGAGTAACTGGAAATCATTAATAAATATAATTATCACTAGCAGTGCTGGAACAGGGGAAGCTTTGAGGTTATTACAATGCCCTGGCAAAACATGTTTGACTGGATGAAAAAGTTTACGGAGATTAACACCCACAGAGCTGGCCCACTGGTAGGTTGTTGCAGGTTAATGGAAATGTGTGGCAACAGGCAGCAACATTAGCAGGGTCTTTATCTTTAGGTCTCATAAATATTCTCCTTAACCCCTGCTAACACCCATGTTTCAGGCTTCTCTAGAAAGAATTAGGACAGCTAGCTCCATGGCTATTGTTAGGATTAGGCACGTTCAATTCGGGGTTTCCCCCCTCCTTGCTCTCGGTTCAGAATTGCCCAGCTTTTTGGGCACTTACTTTGAGCCTGTATCAAATGTTGTAATTTGCTGATTGCCGCTTCTTGTCTCTTAACAAAAGGAAGGGAAATTAACAGCAAATTCCTGGGTTGTAGAGAACTGACCTCAGAACATTTTGTAGTGTGCTATTAAATAAGGCTATGAAATGCTGAACTGAAGGTTCACGCCTTTCTGTGCTGAAAAGCCAGTTTGGTCATTAAGTTAAATTTAAAAGGAGTAGGAGCTCCTTGTAATCATATACAAGTTTATTGCTCTTTTCAGGCCTTTGTCAGTTTCTTTGTATATTAAACCACAGACACTTCTTTAGTAGATTGAAAATGGAGCTGGGAAGGGGTTAAGGATCTTCGTTGACTGCAATTTCTCAATCAGCCTCAGGAAGCCTCAGGTCAACTTTGCTCATAAAACTCTGCACAAATATTTCTTTTTCTATCAGAGGAATTCTAATTCCACACACAGACCAGGGCCACTCAGATTATTACACATTATTAAAAATTAATTTTAAAAAATGGTTTGGTCCCTGTAATCTCCTGTAGAACTGTGAGAACCCAAGCTTTGAAAAAAAATCACACCCATAATAGTAAAATAAATACTAAATATAGTCCTTTTTCCTGCTGTTCTTACTATTTCTGTTATCCCTCAGTTTTTAAATCTTTGCTCTCTTTCCACCTTGCACAATACAACTGAAGATTTTACCTCTAGCTACAAGACTATTCTTATGAAAAAAAAAAAAAATCATATGGAACTTAACAGGGATAAAAACCCGCTATAGGGATTAATAGGTTTCCATAAAATTACTCTAAAAACCATATAATTTAATAGAAACTTCAATAGAAATTGTGAAAAATCACTCCCTCCTGTGGTACAACATGTAAGAGGGTGGGCTCAAGAGAAGAATACTTCTGTTGCAAGGAGACTGTTATATTGTGTGGCTATAGGGTTGGCGTTGCCTGTCCCCCACAAAATAGGCCTGTAACTAAAATTATCTGGACCAGCTGGGCAGCTTGCAGGTAAAACACCTTATGTCCTGCTACTCTGAGGCATCAGTCTCCAGAGGAGATCGGTAGACCTCTTGGTCCTTCTCCTTCACCCAGGTACCAGTTTTCATTCATCTCTTCTCAGGATGAGGCTGGCCATCTGAAAAATGCCATATGCTCAGCCACATCCTAGTGTGGTGGACAGCAGGAGGGCTTGTTACTAGCACTGTGTCCTGTGTGGCTGCAAATTCCCATCTGCAGCCAGGAGGGGTTTCGGTATGCTGTTTGGGATATGGGAAGAGAGGTGCAGGAGGTATGGTGGCTGCAGACAGGGGATTAGGAGATCAGGAGGAGTGGGGGAAGCTATGGGGAGGACACCTTGCAGCATGACATAGACCCATAGACATAGTCCAAGCAGGACTGGCCACAGACAGGATATCCTCACAGGGAAAAGTGGTGGTGGGGTTTGTGCAACTCAGAAAACTACTTTCAGCTGCTAAACTAGAGAAAAAGGGAGCTGTGGGTGAGGGGCAGGAGATTTCTTCTTCAGATATTTTTTTTGCCATTGTCTTGTCCTCTTAATCTGCTTGAATCCTGTCTATTTTCAGAGTTACCTTGTTCTAATTTGTGTTTTAATAAAACCTAGCCCTTTGGGGTATTTGTGTTCCCGCATTACAGAAGAGATGGGACTGTTGTACTTCACGACTGCTGAATTTGGGATCTCAAATACACCCAAGTAGATACAAGCTTTTAAGTATACCTACTGCTGGTTTCAGCCTGGCAACTACCCATGTGCAATTGTATGGGCCAAATGAATGCAGGTCCCAAGCTGAGGGTTATCTAAGAGAGACGTTCTTTCATCCAGCTGTGCCACTTCTTTGATTTCTGTCAACAAACAAACAAAATACAGTGAGTTTGCAAATCTCACTGTATTCCACAGAAATCTTGGGGGAGGGGAGGGGCAGGGAGCAGTTAAAGACTGATTTGGTGTATCAAGAAGCAGGAAGTCCTCTACCCCTCTGAAAAGCTGATTACTTGTTTATTTGCAGATGTTAATAAGCTTATTAAATATAAATATGAATAACATTCTTTATTACCAGTGCCAGACAGTTCTTTTAATAAAGTAACAGTTATTTATAACTTTATGCAATGTCAACTTTTTGAACAAAAATTTTCTGTGCTTTTTTACCTGACACTTTCATAGGAATGAAAAGCAAAAAAAAAAAAAGAGTTTGTTTATCCTAAAACATTCTGAGAGCAGTTTCTTAAAGCGATGCATGATAGCTATGGTCTTAGCCTCACAGAAAGCTTTTCCTACAATAGAATGTAATAAAAAAAATGAGGTGACAGATTTATCATTTCTTTATATCTGTTCATAGTAAATTCTGATCATTGTGCTAGTTTGAGTGCTCATCAGAGCAACTTGCATTGGAGACCAACAGAACAGAAAGGATGAGGCAAAGCAGAGCCATCAGCTCTGCAAAAAGAAGGGGGATATGATTCTGGAAGAGGTCTGGTGCTTTCCCAGAGAGGACCAATGCACATGTAAGCAAACTACACATCACTCAAAATTGCACAAATGGGACTACCTGTTGGTCACTCTTTAGCTGATCATTTGCAACATTTGATACTTTTCAAACAGGTTGATGTTTGAAGATGCTGGCAGATAACTTAAATTCCAAAGCGTCTCATGGACTTCCTGCCTTAATAACCACCTGCATAGTAATCAGCAGTTTGTGACTGAGTAGATTTTCACATGTCATGGTGTATATCTGTTGAACTTTTCAATGTGTATGCAGAAAGTACTATGAAACAAGTCCTCTGAGGATTCAAAAAGCAGAAGAAGCAGGTAGATACACCATAAATAATATCAGGTATGTTGATGACTCAACAATTCTTTGCTGCAGTTTCTGATGCAATGCACCAGCCACTCTAGTTTTAAATCAGGTGACTAAATGAGATCATCCCCATATGGAACAAATCTGAAAGATATGATGGCTGTGTCATTTAATAGACACAGGATAATGCCTAAAATTAGTGGTCATATTGCAAAAGCAGTAGATTAACTCAAATTTAGTGTGTTCAACCCACTCAAACGCTCATCCATTCACAAAAGGATTGGAAAAGGATGGAGTCTAAGAACATACAACAGTTTGTTGTAAAGTGTAATTCTTCCATGTCCTGTTCTCCTGGGAGTAGAAATCATGAAAAATAGATGCTGCTCATGAAGAAACTGTGGAGAACTTTTAAAAAGTATGCTGGTGAAGACCTACGTATTTCCTGTATCAAAAAGAAGACAATTTCTATGTTACCAATATGGGAATACAGCACAAATATATATACACTTTGATCATATCAGGCGTAGGGATGGAAAAGACCTTGGAAACAGTTAGTGCGTATGAAAGGAATCATACGACACCACCCTTGCAGAGGATGCCTGGCGAGAAGATGGTGTGTGACAGACGATCGGGAATCAGTTACTTATGGCTTAAACAAGAAATGGACTGAAATGGCTCCCAAATATTGCAGTAAGATGTTACCAATATTTTACACAGATTTTAACTTGCTTAAGGGAAGATGAATGTCTCTCATAACTCATTTATCTCACTTCTAGAGTTATTCTGAATTCCTGACTGGCTACAAGACTTGATGCACATTGAAACTTTCCAGGCCAGTGGGAATAAGGGTCAGTTCTCTATACATACATAAATGTAAGCTGGAAACATTGTATGTAAGATGATCTGATATTCCCATATATTTTCAACTCTCAAGATATAAAAGGTGATCACTGGCTCAGACAAGACGACAAATATTCAAGCAGACACAAAAGGGATGATATTCCTAACCAACAATCTGAAGTATCAGATGAAAATACATATGGTCTCAATGCTATTATTTGCTGGAACATTTTTAGGGGACAGTTTGTCATTTTGGATAACTTGGTTTTAGGACTGAACTTTTATTATTACTAGTAACATCAGCTACAGAGAGAGGAGAAATCATGACAGTATCTTTTCCTTCCTGTCCTATGCATGTAGGAAGGTCAGGCAGTAGAGATAATATAGTTTATGATGTACACATAGCAAACACAGAGAATAAGAGGCATAGATCTGGGGAGTAAATGTGATTAAAGGGGCATATCTACTATATTTAATTCCGTTTCAGTGGAAAAAGGTGGTCCTTTCTGAACAATGTTTTTGACAAACTAGATTTGCTTAAATTAAAGGGCTGAATAGCTAAAGTCTGGACAAAAATAACTTTTGAAGGGATTGCAAAGAGAGCACTTACTTTTTCTTGTTACAGGAAAACAAATGTATGTTGTATTTTGTGCAAGTATTATATCAGAACCAAGTACTGCTGTCTCTACATTGGAAACTTTCCATCACATTTGCTTTCTGTTCCTAAGAATTCTTCTTTTTTCCCCCTCCTTGTTTCTTGTCTTATTTTCCCCTTGACAGTTCCTTTTTTCATTAGAACCATAGAATCTAGAATTGTCTTGGCTGGAAAGGACCTTTCAGATCATTGAGTCTAACCAATTTATTTGTTTTGAATTTGCTCTTGTCCTCTTTAGAGAAAGACAGGCTGGCAGAGCAATTGTTTTCAGTATAAATGTGCAAGAATTTGGTACTGCTTCCACTAGTATTTGCTAAAGTTTATCTGAACTAGATATGTAATTTGCAATTATAATTGACCTGAAGTGATTTGGTAGTAAAAATAGGAACTGAAGATCAAACCAAACAAAACCTTTTAGGTTCCTTTTAAAAGAGGAAATTATATGTAGGTAGTTGACATGAAATAGTAAAGGAGCTGTATTCAGAAAGCACAGATATGTAGCTGCTAACAGTGATTTTTGTTACTATTGAATGTGTTTGTGTATATAAAAACACGATACTTTTTTCAGAAGTGGTTGCCTGTCCACTGTATTTATGCACAAAAATATACACGAGGAGTACTAAAATAAACATTTGAACATACATTTTACTCAGCTAGCAATGCACTTCTTGTATTTTATTCCTTGTTTTATGATGCAGGGAGAGGGCATAACATTTTAAAATGTGACATTACAGAGCTATATTTAATGCTCAAAGTCAACTGTATTTCCCTTAGAGGATAAGAAAATTCATTAAAACTTCTAAGTATTTTTCTCTCCTCTTTTCTTCACTTTAAATTGTCCTGCACTTTTTTCCTGAAGAAATCATGCTTGTATTGACTTATTCAGGCTATGCTCCTTTTTTACCAAAGCCATCTAGTGGAGTAGGATGTTTTATTTAGAAGACCATAAAAACCCCCCAATCCTTATCTTGAGTAAGTTATGCTAGTCTCATTGACTTCTATGATGCTCTGGAAATTTTCCCCAGCTGATATGATCCATGTTCCAAATTTCAAATATTCAGTGGGTGTCCACTATCCTTTTTGTTTTGTAGGTCACTAAGTTATAATGAAATTCTCTTTATTTTTGAGGAACTCATTTTGGAATGACCAACCTGAGGAAAATTTCGGAGAGAGGAAGGGATGAATTATCTGTTCACATTGAACTGAGTGACTTGTTCAGTGAATTGTTTACAGTATGGACTCCATTAAAAAAAGGAGCTGCTAGCTTCCTTGAAACATTACACACATAATCACAGAATCAGAGAATGATATGGGGTTGAAAGGGACCTCTGAAGATCATCTAGTCCAACTCACCTGCCAAAGCAGGTCTGCCTAGAGCAGGTTGCATAGGCACATGTCCAGACTCATGCACTCCACTTCTAGTACAGAGAGAATGAAGGGAAATCCCAGTGTGCAGTTAACAAGTACACTGAAAGCAACCTATAGGACCCAGGTTTCCCACAGTAAGACAAGCTCACCATAGTTACACATTCTAAGCACTAGCTGCAGACAGCTGTCAACTTCCATTTCTTCCCATGCATGAGGTCCTTTCCCTTACTGGCTTCTTAAGCTCCGTGGATCAGGCTGAGAGGAGGAGAAAGGTTTATCACCCATAGTTTGATTCTTTGCTGTGTATCCAGGAACAAAGTTATTGTGCTTATATTAGCAACACAGATATTTCCACACTAAAATTATGCAGCTATTTTTCCATCTTGGTGAAGAAAGAATAGGAAAGTTGACCATTCTGATGAAATGGAAAATAAAAAATATGAAAAAATATTTTAAAAGTCCAAACATTTTGTTACTAGCATAGCTGGAATGTCTACAGGTCCTGGGGTGTCTTGGCTCCCACTTTCCTATTAATCTGCTGAGACTGAGGAAGGAAAACATTCCAAGTGTTTCAGAGCCATATCTCTGTGACTCTTTGAAGGCTTAAAATCTGGAAACTGTAGCTTGCCTTGGTCTCCCAAGACTTCTGGGCCCACCTGACTCCCCCAGATCTGAACCAGTCCACGTGACAAGGATGTCTCCAAACAGAACATATCAAAAGAGTTATGGCCTGCCAAAATTCCCAAAGGAAAGTCAGGCAAACAAGTTTGACAGTAATGCTTTTCATTGTATTTCTAATGTTGTGGCTCTTAGCATGTGATCAGGAAATAGTAAAACTTACTACAATTTGTTATCACCTCTTAAGAACAGTGTGACTGCAGAAAATAAACTACTTATGCTTGAGAAGTGGCAAGTGATACAAGCAACTAGGAACTCATAAATCAGAATGCAGTACCATACAGGTTTTGTGAACCCATTTGGAAGACAAAAATAGTTAAAGGCAAGAAGTTAATGTAAAATGAGATAAACCCCAATATACATTTCAGATTTACCTGATACCTCTCTTTATAAGATGACTGATTTGATAATAAAAGTTAATGCAGTAGATGTGCATCTCAATTAAATCACTGAGTATAGTGCTGTAAGAAAAAACAGCTAAAATAAAAAGAAAGCATTGTTACAAGAACTGTTAGATGAATAAGAACTCTGTGACATGAGAAACTGCAACAAATGCACTATAGGGAAGCTATCAGAAGAATACAGAGGAAAATTACTCAAGCTCTCTCAGAAGGAATGGTTTATGGACATACACTATATAGGATTGTTATCAATGTATGTCTTATTAATGGCATGTGTTACTGAAATCTCCTGAGAACACTCACAGAGGAGATATTCCCAATACAGACAAAGACCAAACTACCAGTGAGGAGAAACCTGAAAAGTGGAATAATAGAAATGGAATTAAACTGAATAGGACGAAATACAGCACAGACAAGAAGGTTTTCTTACCTGCCAGACTTCCCAGTTCAGAGGGAGTTCCCATGTCAGTGATGCTTTCTGAGGGAAAATGAGGCACATAAAATTTGATACATGCAATAAAAGTCTTTGCCATTAGACTTACGATCTTCTAAGGATAATTTCCCCATTTCCTGCTATCCCAGCACTTGAGAAGCACTCTTAAAGATCTAAAGATTTTTCCTCCTTGGAATTAGGGACTATAATTTAACTCATCCAAAACCAGACACCTAGAACAGTGGCATCCCTCTGCTCCTCTTTGCTTGTCTCTTCCCATGCAGCCAGTCCTACTGATTCTGTGTGTTGATGTATGTATCTGACTCCCATACGATGCATCATAGATCTCGTTCTGTCTACCTTCCCTTTTGTGTCTAGAGAGTCCACTCATAATTTCAGAAGTCCTAGATCTGGGAAAGCGGGAAACAGTTAATGAATTAGCATCTCTTTCCAGTCATCCATACAAAATTCCTCCTTCTCCATGGGATTTCCCATTTAATATATTCACTGACTTTATTCCACTCCACCATAATCCCCAGATTCTTTTACTAGTGATTTTCCAGTACCTTTGATTGCACATATATGGCTGTTCAGTTTTGCATGGTCACCTGGGATCAAAGGAACATCTGCACTTTTCCAGCTATCTCTCCATAGCTTTCCAAGCAGGTATGTTTCTGGGGCTGCATGGCATCTGAAAGAACTCTCTCTAAAAGCTAATGAAAAGTCTTGTCCAGGAGTTGCTGCATCTTCCTGAATGTCAAATACAGGTGTTTTATGGCAAGGCCCTGATAAGGAAGGAGACAGGGAGGAAAAGATAAAGACATTAGGTATTAAGGTGCCCTCGCAATGCCAATTCTATGGTAGCCGCTCATTCTAGACCTTTATTGCTCACTCTTCACCCAGAGATCCTTACTGTCTCCATTTTGTCCTCTGTTTCTTTAAGTTGTTGCTCTTCAGTCCTTAATAACTTTCTTACTGAAAAAAATATCAATTTTCTGGTAGGGCCTTTTCATTGTTCTTCATTTTAACCTTTTTGAAGGTCTTGAGCAAAAGACCTCTTGAAAAATAAAGGGGAAGTGTGGATGTATAATTGGGGGATCAACCTCAAGCTGAGATCCTTAAAGGGCATTTAAATGGGCCATTACTCTTGTTCCCAACCTGGCTCCAGGAATGACTTTTCATGTCATTGTATGTTAGCACTGTGGCTGTCTTTTTTTGAAGAGGACATCCTTGCACTGCACAAGATCATTTTTATACTGTTGTCTTTTCAATGACTGGATTCCAGTAGAATAGGGTATCTTGCCTGTCCTCAAAGACTCAACTCCCCAGAAGTAAGGGGATGGCTTAATCTCCCCTGAAGGTAGGTATCTGCATCTGAACTAACAGTTTGTTTGTAGCGAGAGGTTAAGGACAGTTACTTTTGTGGTCCTTCTGTCATTATCTCTTATACGGAAAGTCCTTAAAAGCATATTTCCTTCTACTGACTGTAACTGCAGCAAACAGTGTCGAATTGTGAAAAAGCCAGGTGAGTCTCACCCAGGGAGTCTGACAGGTCTGGAAGCACTGAAAAGGTGTTTCCCCATTGGGAATGGCATTATGCAAATTCCCTGCTGTGGCCTTCTGTAGAGTACACTGCAAATTTTGGTAACTTATGGAGAAAAAGAGAATTATAAATACTGTATGGAAAGAAGATATTCTGGGATGATCAGGGATGTGAAGATTTGTTTTACAATGGGAGCATTAAAAAACGAGGTTTGCTTAGCATCAAAAATAAAAGATGAGAGGAAACAAAATTGCTCTTTGTAAGTACTTTGTAGGTATAAACACCAGAGAGGTAGGGAAACAGAAGGCCAAACTTAGATGGAGATAAAATTGGTTTAACTGAGACATCTAATCTAGGAAGTACGTCTACAGATATCACAAGAGTGAAGTTTTGGAACAGACAGTATCAGAAAAAAAGGAGGAAGGAGACCAAACTGCTTTTGGTTTGTTCTACCTAGAACAAACTAGGTATATTTAAAAATGGAATTATAGTGGGAATAGTAGAGGCCTATGATGAGTTACACTATTGATATGTTTTTAGGAGTGCTAGTGAATAGGAGGTTGCAGAACAAACATACTACAAGATTCTAATCTTTCAGTTGTGATCCTGGAGATAGGAAAGGTATACAGACAAATGAAAAAAAATTCCTAAAATAGGAAGTAAATTTTTGTTCTACATATATTTTGCCCTCTATCAGTATTGCATATACAAAATCTTGGATAATACATTTATTGTATGTTCTAACTAATCTATGTAATCTGCTTTGTAACCATTCATTGGATATTTAGAAACCATAGGAATGGTTGGCTCACTTTTCTGTGAGACTTTTGTTCATTAGTCATTCCTGGAGTGTTCCAAAACAAAGTCAATCTTATACATTGCCTCCATTGTGAATATATTTATTTAGATTTCCTACAGTCTTTTCAATCTCAATCCCATCCTTTCCATATAACATCCTTGTTTCTTTTCTCTGCTCTTATTGTTCGTATGGGTGAAGTATCACCCTGTAGTTTGTTTTAATTTCTTAATTCAAGTCTAATGCAATTCAGTTGCAGACCTTAGACCTGAAGCCCAAAAGTCAGGCTGACTTTCAGTAATTCTCATTTGCTCCCTTTCCATATTCAAATTAAAAGTAGGGTCTTATGGAAGACCTTGCATAAACTTTACACCTATTTTACAACTCCTTTCTAATGTGATTCTCTCTCAAATCTAATGAAACCCCCAAAGTGACTTGCTGATTGCAATGATGGTGCTAATTATGTGACAGTACATTCAGAATGGAAATTTGCATGTAAAAATATAGAAGAAATACACATAGAAGATTCGTCCAGCTTCTGGCACTGTTGTCACAGCAATATCTGAGAAGTGAATCTTGTTTCTTCTGAAATCTAGGTGGTGCTTCCTCAGGTCTTGGTGTACGACAACCTTTGCCTACATTGTAGAATGCACATTACCTTCTGCATTACACGAAGCAATAGAAAAACCGATTGCCAGGTGGAGTTGTAAAGACAGAACAAGAATAAAAACCACATTTATTGGAAATTAGCTTTTCATAATTATATTGTAAAATTTGAAAACAGTAAAACTTTGGACTGCAGTGCTTAAAAAGAAATAGAGACAATTTTTCTTTTGCAATATTTTTGTTTCTCATTATGGGGTAGGAAATTCAGGGTAATGCCTCTGAAGTCAATGAAATTGATTCAGATTTATGGAAAGAAATAAGAACAAAATCTGTGTCTCTTTGAAAAAACATGACCCTGTTGATCAGTTTGCAGATCAGCTATAGGATTTTTGTGGAGGCTGGGAAAACTCAATCTTTTTGCCTGTAATAGTGAAAATATATAGAATCCTAAGGTAAGTCAGATTGCATCAACACTCCATATTGTATTTACATGTTGCACTCCTTTACACCCATCTGTCATTGTTATATAGAATATATATTTTCTAACTGAATGTCTATGCAAAATGGTCTCCATTTTGAGTTAAATGACCTAGCCATTAAAAAAAAATAGTTAAAAATATGAAAATGCTGTTAGAAAATTAACCAAAATTAGAAAATTTCTTCTTTCCTGTTTTTTTTTTTTTTTTTTCCTGATGGTAAGTATAAAGGGAAAAGAGTTTTCACTGTAATACAACTGAAATTACTTCACAGTATTTTGTGTGGTCCAAAATATTAAAAAAAATAGTAAAAAAAAGTAAAGAACAAATAGATTCATTAATTTTTTTAAGTATATTTTCTCATCTATGATTTATCACTTTCCATATAAAGTCTACATGATGAATGGAAATAATGCAGAACAAGCATTTAAAATTTTATTCTGTATAAGAAGGAAGCAATTGAGGCAGGAAAATGATAGGATTAAAGTGGAAATGTAAAAATAAAACATTTCCTTTTGAAGATTACTAGTTTAAAGAAAAAGACCTTCATATTTTCAGTTAAACAGTTCTTTGTACCCAGGGAGCCTTTCTTTCACTCAAAGAATGCTTGTTAGTAACAATTTCTTGTTGGTAAAAGTTAAATGTCTTTTCTTTTTGATCTTAAAAGTTTAATTCTTCTATATTAATCCTACTCTTAATCAGAGAGATTTACCAAGACTTAAGAAGGACACATGTACGCACACAGCAGGGAACAGACAATAAAGGAAAAAAAAAAAAAAAGATGATGACTCCTATTTATGGTTAAGCTTTGGAAAGATATAATTAATTCAGAACCCAGATTATTCAGGATTCGAGGGATGGTGGCTTTCTTTTCCTATCAGTGCAGATTTTAGTCCTGGACTCTTGGAAGGTAATCTGTTTTTTTGACATAAATTCTAGAGCCTTCACTTCTCCTCTTCAAAGGCTTCCCGTACCAATTAAAAGCTAGCTGCATATCATTCTGGCTCCTCATGAAGGAAGCTCTTTGTTTCTTTGGCATGGTAGATGCTTCAAACCAACGAAACTACAAGTCTGTGCAGTTTAGCATGAAGAAGCATAAGAAATAGGAGGGACAAAGAAAACAGATGGGTGCGTGTGCAATGTTACAGTCTTCTGTCAGGAAATGAGGCTTTACATCAGACAGTGTTTCCATCACATGGTCATTTGTTGATCTGAGTTAAAGTGAAAGCATTGGAAAAGAACTTTATTTTTATTTACTTTTTGGCAAATTGGTTGGTTGCGTAAAATAATGCTTTCTTTTATGGGTGAGTGGTGGATTATAACATAATCAGTATACCTTGCTCACTGGCTCAGGTTATGGCTAACCTCAGCTGGAAGTGGCCAGTCCCAGAAGCCAGGATAAATGGGTGAAAATATCATTTAATGATGCTTCCTGCAGAATCTTTTCCAGCTTCTAGTGATTTGTGGCTTAGTGTTTCTTGAGAAAGAGATCTTGAGGGAGTTCTCTTCCATGAAATTTGCTCAGTCATCTCTTGAAATCACATGAACTTTTAATATCTGTTGCATCCTAGGTCAGTGTCAACACTGGTTTTTGTGTGGAAAAGTATCTCCATTTGTTTGTCTCTAATTTACAAGTCATATTTGCTGTACCCTAAATGTTGTATTGAGAGAAAAAGTGAACAGATCCTCTGTTTTTATGTTCTGTGAGGTACACATGGATTTTATGGACCTGTATTATTCCCTCAATCCATCCCAGCACCTTTTTTCCAGGCTGACAAGCCCTTTCTTTTAGTTATTCTTTAAGGGGAAAGTATTTCTCACCTTTGATCACCCACACTGGCTTTCTCTCTGATTTTCCTAGTGTCTGGCTTTGAACATTTTTTGAGAAGGTGACAGACCAGTATTTAATATGTAGAATATAATTTACAAAGAAGCATAATTATATTTTATATTTAATTTTGTTTGGGTTTTTCTGTTAATCTTTGCTCTTCTATTGAAGTACAGTGACAGGTTTATTCTGCTTTAGCATAGATGTCAACATAATTTTAATTTTATGTTTCCTGCAATTTAATTAAGTGGAATGGTGCTCCTTTTGTTTTCCTTGGCTATATACTGCATGTGTTAGCACAGCTTGCATTTATTCTACTCTACATTGCTTTGAGGACAGAAGAGGAGGTTCTAAAGCATTAAAAACACTGTCATCAGTCTGTGGAAAGTTGTATGACACAGCGTTGTGCTCCAGTTTTCAAACCAGGGACTCCCCAAGTAGTTCATATAGGACAGACAGTCTTTGTCTATATACACACACCCTGCTTTAATATATGCTGTCTTTACTGGGAGCAGTTGCATGTGGCTACTCCTCTCTGAATGCCTGTAGCAGCTTTTCTTAACCTGAAGAACACTGGAACAAACTGCAGGCTTCTCATTTCTGTAGGGATATCTACCTCAGGATTGGCAGCAGCAGCTGAAGGGTTAATTCCCAGTGGACACAGAAAAAGCAAACAGTCTGGGTGCTGGTTTGTAAAATGAATTTTCAATGTGTAGCCCACAGACTATCATTGATTGTGGTAAATAAATAAAACCACTCCTGACTTTTATTGTTGTAGGGAGTAATTATAATTCACAGGGCCAGACCCTTTGTGCCACAGAATGCTTCATTTGTGGTTTGCATGAGCAGATACATTAACTTCTGTAAGCTCTTTTCATTAGAACGCTATTACTCATTGAGGACTGATCAATATATCATCTATACAACATCTTGAATGTGGATGTCTGGACCCATTGTGGGCTTGCTGATAATGACTTCTTTATTCAAGCCAGCTTGTAGGAACAAGGAGATAAAGAAAAGGGAAGAGAATTATAGCATATGCTCATGAAAGTATTCTAAAGGTTATAAACAGCAAGCGGGAGTAAAGCGACAGGGTAGAGAAAGCGATCATAGAGAAAAAAAAGTGGAAAGGAATGAAAAGTTGAAAAGGAAAAAAGGTTAGAGTTTCACTGTATTTCTTTTTCTGACATTATGCAAAGCAAGCTAAGTTTTAATAAACCTTCTTTTGAAACTAGTCCTCCCCTTTGGGATTATATTGCCCTTTAGGTTTTCATATCCTAATGCTCTGTTCATCTTGTGAGGCATTTAAGTATTCCCAATGAAAGCAGAGCACTGTTTTCCTTCCCCCTTGCAATCTTTTATTTATCTTTTGTTCTCCTCCTTTCTCACTTCCCTCTTTCTACCCCAAATCAACTCTCAGGGGCTCAACGGTTTTCTTTCTTTCATTAACTTTTGATTTTTTTAGTGTATTCATCTTTTTATTCTGTTTCAAGCTTTTCTTATGGTCTTTATAAAATTTTGTATTATTTTATTAGAACTTTAATGCATAATGCACATTACAGCTTGATTCAGGCACGCTGCACTATCCATGTCTGGAGTAGAGTTTGGGAAATTATAACAAATAGAAAATTATATATCCACAAAACACATTATTCATTTATTCTAGCTTTTTCCTTGCTGCTCTACTTTGGCTTCTGTTTTGCTTATGACAAAAAAATGAAGAATTATAGTCTGTTCTGTAGATTGGAGATGACATGCAGTTGAAGAAAATATAGAAAGGGTTAGAATTGTTTTCAAGGATCAGAAAAAAGAATTTATGAAAGAATACATGACAAGAGAGCCATAACAAGCTTCAATCTTTGGGTGGGAAGACAAGAAGTACCTTTTTTTTTTTTTTTCCTGGAAGAAAATAAACCCAGATTTCTCATAAAACAGGTTTTTATCAAGTAAGTATTTTAAATACAGTGCCACAAAAAGAGTGTGAATTAACACATTTTTAGTGGGGCTTGAAGTTAAATACCTGCATAATGCATACCTAAAAATTAAAATCTTGTGAGTTTATTTCAACAGATTCAGCAGTTTGGGAAGACTGCAAAAGAGAAGAGTGCTCTCAGTGACAGAAGGTCAACATCTGGAAGTCAAGAAGTTCAGGTAATAAGGCAGCACACATCAGTTTTCTGAAGCTGATTGAAAAGAAACAACTAAAGATCTTTAGTTACAATTTTAGAAAGACCTCAGAATAGCAAGCTGATTTTGACTCCAATCCAGCAATCTAAAGGTTTTAAACCCAGTTCATGGAAATTAGTAACTGAATGTCCCCACCACAGAAGATGAAAGATAAACAGTGTTGCAGACTGCTATTAGAATTATTATTAGAATGATTGAAATATTGGCCAGTATTAGTTCATAACAGTAGCAGAGATGATCTGAAAAGCTCATTTTTATTACATGGTAAACAGGTATAGACAAATTCTAATAAGGTTGGAGTGGGAAAAATTTTTGTCAAAAAAAGTTTGGCTTCTGGCTTCATCTTAAAAATAGCTAGATCCTTCAATCTGGAAACTAAAAGTTTCCACTAGATTGGAAATATTCCACTCTGTGTGGCGTTCATGTTTCAAGGCAGATCAAATATTGTTCTTTGGAGGCAGGTACCATCTATTTCAGCTGCCCCATTGCTTTATGGAAGGTGCAGTTCAGGCATCTTACTTGTGCCTTGTGATGAACTGTAAGGCTGAAGCATGGAAATCACAGGAGAGATTGTGTGCCCCAGCCCACAGGAGGAAGGGGATTAATCTCTCTCACTTCCCTGGAATATGAGAAAATGCAGTTCAATGCTGAACCATGTCTAAATGAAACTTTTCAATTTGGAAATTTGTATGTTTTGACCAAATGAAGCAAGGGGAAACGTCTGACATTTCAGAAAGGGAAGATTCCAATGTTGAAAACAAAGAAAAATAAAATTGTCCATGGAAAGAAAAGCTTAAACCAGAGAAAGGGTTGGCACTCAAGTTCCACCCAGCTATCACTGTACATTGCTGGACAGACCTGGATAATCTCTGCCCGGTTGTTATCAGACCACAAGCACAGTAAGTCAGTAGTGACTTCTCTAGAAAAGGCCCTGAAGCACCTGTACTGGTGCAGGGCTCATGAAATAAAATTCATAGTCCAGAATTTTATAAATCCATATTTATAAAATCCATAGTCCAGTTTGCTGCTCAGGGTCCATAAACAGGTGTGAAGAGAACTAAACCACAGCTTTAGCATGCAACACAGCACATCTTGCACTTACTGTGGCTCTATTTTGCCTTGCTGACACTATGTGTCTATGCAACTTGCTGTTCTTGCCTGACTGTCCTGTGCTGGCAAAGGCAGAACACAGGATTTCACTTCAGCTTATTGGGTTGGAGTGGTTCACACACCTTCCGTAACGTGTCAGTCCTCCCACATTCCTCCACAGTCCTCCCCCCAGTCCTCCACAACATGAAGATGTTTCAGACTGCGTTGTGTACAATGTGCCTTCTAGACTCCATGTTGATGTCTCTGATTCTATGATTATTCCAGCAAATTCATTCTGCATATTTATAATTAGTTGTGATGCTGAAGGAGGTTCAGTCAGATGTTAACAAACTAGGGTATTTTGTACTTTGATTCTGCTTTCTCCTGCTTCTGCCAGACCTCTCACACCTCTCAATCCTTTCATAGTATGCCTATTATTGCTATTGCAGCATTTCACTGTGTTAGCATGAAGAAGTTCTCCTCTTGTGTGAGCTAGGGAACTTTTCCTAGGTGGGCTGTTCCAACAGATTTAAGTAATGTATTCCCAGGATCAAGTGGGATAATCTACTAGAGGTGCTCATTGAGTGTATGGGCATCTTAATGTGTAACAGGACTTGCTTTAAATCTCCATGGAAGCTTTCTAGCTTGTCCTGGAATTGGGACCCATAATGTGTCTTCTCGTTAGCCCTGCAGAGGCAGCAGCCACAATGAGCATTCAGTGCTTAGCATTTGGCCAATCTCAACATCTTTTTCCTACAATCTTTTTCTCCACCAGTGAGAAGATAAACAGCTGAAATCTGAGCCCTCTGGCATTTCTTCACAGGTGAGCATCCTTTGGTAAGTGCGTTCCTTACCATTGTAAAGCTTTGCTTAACTTCAGTAGGTCCTGAATAGACTCCATAATCCGAGTGCTGCAAGTAGCTTCTTTCACAGAATTATCAGAGTTGGAAGGGACCTCTAGAGATCATCTAGTCCAACTCCCCTGCTAAAACAGGATTGCCTTGAGCTCATTATTCAGGACTGCATTTAGGTGGTTCTTGAAGATCTCTAGAGAAGGGGACTCCACAACCTCCCTGGGCAGCCTGTTCCAGGGCTCTTCACCCTCACCGTGAAGTTTTTCCTCATATTTGAATGGAACTTCCTACATTCCAGCTTGTGCCCATTGCCCCTCATCCATTGCACATCCTATTCTCCACCTGGCACAAAGGAGAAATTCAAACATTTTATCTTTGCCCTTTTCTCCTCCCTCTGCTCATTTCTGTGCCTTCCTGTTCCTTACTCCTCATCACAATACGACCAACACAGTGCCTACTTTTTGGAACAGCTTAAACTTCTCAGACTCATAAACTTCCCTTCTTTTTGCAACTTGGAAATTAAATAAACTTGGCAAAAGGATAACTATTTTATATTCCGTGCTCTTTTCCTGTTGCCCAGATGTGCCAATACTTTAACTTATTCTTTAAATACTCTTTACAATTTTTTTCTTTTCTTTTTTTTTTCTTTTTTTTTTTTTTTCCTAAGGGCAGTAAAGGTGCTGCTTTGCATAGAGTTCTTCCAAGTGATTTAGGAGGAAGGTTATATTAAAGATACTCTAGAAAATAAATTACATTCCAATATACTGAACTCCACACCCTCTATGTAGACCTTTCACTAAGAGAAAAAGTGTAAAATAATGATAAAAAAGTACTGAAGAACAGTTATTGATTCAGTCACAGAATTGGGGTTCTCCAAAGAGCTATACTGAGTCCATTTTTATGCAATACATTAATCAATAATTTGGCTTTCATAACAGGGAACAAGCTCCTGACATAAAAAAATATTTAGCTGAGGGGCTGTAGATATGTTTAAAGATAAGCATAACATTTGGAAAAATATGAGGAAATTGAAAAATCTAATATGAACCCCCTGTAGTTTTCAGGTAGGAAGGTTTTATACCTAAGTAGGTGTTATCAGCTGTGCAAGCACATAACAGAGTAGCTGGCTTTTCTGCAGGAAACGCTGTGAGACTCTGAAACCACAGCAGTATCATGGGACTGCAAGCACCATATTGAGAGAAGGAAAATGGCATTATAACTGCAAGATGCATGAAGGGAACCTTTTGCTTCTTTGGGAAAACGTAAGGCCCTGAGACTTGTGATCACCTTTGGGTGCTACAGTGAAGAAAGATGAAGGTCTGTTACAGTAATTAGAAAGAACAGATACAAGAATTATGAGATGAGACAACATGGTGAAAAGGGAAGGCTTAAGCAGTAGGGGTTATTTAAGCTGAAGGAGAAAAGATGGAAGGAATGTAACAGTAAGATGAGGTATGCAAAAGGCTGCTGTAAAGAGAAGAGATCAAATTGTTGTCCAGGGGGAAGGGAGAAAAGAAAATGGGTTTATACTGAAATAAGGGTGTTCCAGAATATCACCCCTGTTTTCCAGTGTGACGGTAAGGAAGCCATGGAAAAGATGGCTTCCTTAGTGGTGGAGGTTATAGTGTATATATAGACCTATATAAAAGCTGGGTCTTGAGGGGTCCTTCTATTCCACTCTCTGCACTGAGATAATTAGTCCTATCAAAGTGGTTGCCACAGTTATTTGTCTAACCTGTTCTGGGAAATCTCCCTATATCCTCAGGCTGTCTATTCTAGGTCTTCATTAGACTTCCCTTTAGGTGTCATTCTTAAAGTCTTGCCTTTATCAGTGACGAAAAAAAGAAGCTTTATGTATTTTGTAAGCAGCAATCCTTATCCACCCCAGAAAAATACCGTCCTTTCGCCTAACATGGTGTTCCTTAAAAGAAGATGAGATAACTGCAGTAGATACTACCATAGATAAGGAGTTGACTAATAAGTACCCCCTTAAGGTTCTTCTAACAAGCTTATTTAGTGTTTCTGTACCAGCAATACACTTGCATGATGGCAGAGGAGGGTAAGTTGCACTTGTACTAAGGCTAGAGCTACACGGGAATCTAATGACAGAGGGCCACAAAGATGAGGGATGGAGCACCTTCCTATGAGGACAGGCTGAGAGAGCTGGGGTTGTTCAGCCTGGAGAAGAGAAGGCTCCGGGGAGACCTTATAACAGC
>JAOQGH010000012.1:88417439-88427439 GCA_025769975.1 Gallinago jamesoni
TGGTTTTAAATTGGAAGAGGGGAGATTTAGATTAGATACTAGAAAGAAATTCTTTACAGTGAGGGTGGTGAGGCACTCGAACAGGTTGCCAAGGGAAGTTGTGGATGCCCCATCCCTGAAAGTGTTAAAGGCCAGGCTGGATGGGGCTTTGAGCAACCTGCTCTAGTGGGAGGTGTCCTCTAATGTCACTTCCAACCCAAACCATTCTATGATTCTATGATTTGAAGCTCAGATAACTGAAGCCTGACTATCTTCCTGTTTCCTGTGGATTTCATCTGGCAAGGATTTATGCCGAATCCTGGGTGGCTTTGAGCAGCTTATGCTGAAATCCAAGATGTTTTAAGAAATATCTTCCTGGGTTTTCCAGGTTGTCTCTATAGAAGCTGCAAGCATATCCTTGGATTCCAGGATTGCGATGTATCTGTTGGAGGGATTTGGTATCAAGATTTTGTAATCCAAAGAGCTGTCTTCACCATCCAGAGCCCGCTCTGCTTGTTGTGACTGTCAGAGTGAGAACTGTATTCCCTGTGAAATTTTCATATATTAGATCAGGAAGAAATTTCACATAAAAGATCATTCTACTGTGCATTAAAAATATTAAAAAACGTATTAACTTTACTACTTTGTGAGTGTGCTGTGAGTCCCAGGGCCATGTTTTTTAGAGGAATGGCATTATCTGAAATGATCTGACAGTATACTTATTGAACCATATGAGTGAATCTTCAATACTCTAATGCCCCGGGGGGCTGATGAGGTTGGCTGTTTGGTACTCTTAGTCAGGGACACTCTTGTACCACGGTGAGCAGCTATGTGTATATCAAGTTTTATCTTCCAATCAATATTTGGAGTGTATGAAGCATGCATTTGTGCATTTAGTATGGACCCTTATGACTACATGAGAACATGTCCTAAAAGATAGTGTGGAATATGAAAGGAAGATGATGATGTACCTCTGTCAATCCTGCCAAACATGTAATTTGAGGCTTTTTTCTGCTCGAGCTCCAGTTTTTGCAGGGTGTAGTTTATGCAATATATATAGTATATGTGTATATTTGAGCATTAAAACTGGAAAAATTTATGCCCATGTGTAACTTTCCTCACTTTGTGCTTAGAAATCTTTGATGATTGCTTAGGTGGGTAAACTAAAGGATGTGCCTGAGTGCTTGAGGTATAAAAGCCTTAGTTATTATCATTCTTTGGAAAATGAAACAAGGCCGCAAAGAGGTCTTGTATAAATTAAAAATGAAGCAAAACGAAAAAGTAAATAAGTCAGGAAAAATAATTAGCTGACATACGTTAATTTTTTAAAAATACTTGTTTGTGGAACAAAGTGTAATTAAGCCCTTAGTGAGCATATGGTATGCAAATACTAATGAAGTTTATTAGTATGGATTCAGCAGAATATTTGGGCAGATCATTCACATATACATATAAAAGCAAACTGAAAACTAGAATCTGAGAATGAGAGCCGTCTAGGAATGATGAATGTTCATTCTACTGATATTTTTGGTTTTGAAGGAATCCAGCAAAATATAACTTCTGTAAGGGACACAAACCAATTTCATTTTCTAATGAGGATGCAGGTCTAAGATGAGGGGAGGGTGAAACTAGCTGTGTTAAGCTAATTAAACCTACTCTCTTTTTTTTTGTAATTTTCTAACACCAAGTACTGAATTAGCTGTAACCACTTGTAACAGTTCTGGCTCCAATTTTCAGTCCTGTGTACACCTAGTCATGCTGGAACAGTTCCCCTCTCTCAACTTCTGCCTTTTAAGAGAGAGTCCTTTTGAAAGTTTTGTTCCAAGACCTGACTTACTGCTTTCAGAGAGAGAGTTTGAAGAGCTCCAAAAATTGCACACACAATTTATTTAACATTGTGGTCAAATTAGCATTAATTAAAGCAAAAGAAGTTAAGAATCAGTAGTAACTCATAAAGCTAATGTAATCATAATGTATTTTTTCAAAACTGGGACAGAATATGGTCACAACCTGGCCAGTTGTTGCATTATCTGGTCAAGACTTCCTAACATGAGCTTCTTGTGACATTTTTTGTTGTGCAGAACTAGTGAGATGGAATGAATGAAAGAGAGAATATGGAGCAACAAAAAATTTTGGTTTGTGCAGTGCAGGAGTATTTGGAGGGGAAGGAGCAGTGCCTTTGACTTCATCACAACCTTCATGCCTTACAGCTGTGCTGTCTCTGGCACCACTCAGAAAGCACAAACGTAAGCACATAAGACATCTGTGCAAGATTTGTCTCAAATCATAGGCAGAGGATTGATTCCAGTACTGATTTTTGCAGAAGAAGGTACAACCGAGCACCAAACCTAATAGAATAGTAGGAGTCTACTGAGGTATTTATTAACAATAATTCTTATCCTAATGATCACATTATAGATCCACACAAAGAAGAATGTCTACTGTGTCTATCCTACTTGAAAAAAAGTCCATCTTATGGCCCAGTTAGGGTAAATGCATTTCTCTTGACCATAATACAGATCTAATAATACATACAAGCTGAAAACTTGGCATGATGTGTTAGTATGTGGATTAGACAAGTTGTCATTACATTTATGAGGTACTCTTGGAACATTATGGTAACATATTGACTGACTATGTGTATATTAATTATTTTGTTATTATATGTTTACATTTTGTGTTTCTTCCATAACCTTCCCTATGGAATATTCTATTTTGAAGAAAGGGAATTTTAAAATTGAATTAATAGGAAGCTCCATCTTAAAGTGGCAGTAGTGTGTGAAATGAGACTGCAGAACAAGGATTAAAGCAGTAGAAGAGCTGCTGAATATTGTTACAGTAGGGTTTCAAATAGTGGGAGAGTGAGAAATGGTTTATTAAAACTTTTAAATATTAAAATATTTCAATGCACTGATGAAGACAAAAATTACTTGCTTTATTCCTGCAATCCTAGCACTTAAATGGTCGACAAAGGTTCCTCATAGAGCATTAATGGAACTCCAACAAAACGGAAATGTAGTTTAAGGCAGGGAAATACATCATACATTGCTTTCACCTCAGCTGATACAAAATTCACTGATGGTGACAGCATTTCTGATTCTGTTGATACAAAACACATTTCAGCTAATGGAATTACTCTCAATTTACCATCAGGATAAGGTCATTTTGCCCTTAAGTTGTATAAATTGCACCTGAGAAGTTCCCCATACTGTGCACCTTCAGATATTAAAAAAAACCCTTTTTCTTATGTAAGAGCCTACAGCACTGAAAGTCATATTCTGCAGCTGAGAAGACAATACATGTATTTTAGTGCATGAAGGTATGTCTTGGTTGCTTTGAGAGTAACGGCTACACTTAAAACTCTTATATTTGACTTTGATGTATTCCCATTGCAGGACAATTTTCAGCTTTGCTGTTGCCTTTCTAGTCTTTGTACATAGTTTATTGAGCAAATTAAAGCTGTCTGGCCCACCATCTTTAATTGTAAAGTGTAGTCCATCTTTCTATGTGAAAAAAAAACCCCAAACCAAATCACTGTTTTATATCAATTAGAGATAGATTTAAAAAAATACAGTGCAGCTTGGGTGTCATTTAGTTCTAAGGAAAAAAAAAAATCTTACTCCTGCTGTAACATTTCATATAAAATGAAGTATTTTGGTTTTTTGACAATCCTGTCTTTACCTTAACTGAAATAATTCTGCAAACTATGATTTGTATTAACTGCTTTATATTATTAACTGAACTTTAGCTATATTCAATTGATGGTGTCCTCTCAACTGAGATTTTTGTTAGATACCTAAGATATACAAACAGAAAATTGGTTTAATTGAATATTCTCTGTAGATCATTAATTTTTAGGATAAGTGCATCAAAAAATATAGTGGTGTTCAGCTAAAATAATATGAGCCTCATCTTTTTTTTGCTGAAGTCCTCCATGGACTCATGGAGTTGATAATCGTGAAGTTGAAAATCAAGCTTGAAATGAGGTTATTACATCTTATTGAAATTCATGTGAAATATACATATTTTTTTAGTGAAGCAGATATTTCTCAGATATCACACCAGCCGAGATCTGAATTGTGGCTGTCATGTTTCTGGATTAATCAGTAGAGATTGTGCGTATATATCACATATATTTAGAAAAAAATTACTGTTATATTAAGAATCCATTACTGTTTGTATTGGCAATCTTCAGAAGACAGCACATACTAGCACTCAGGCTGTTATTGGCACAATTTTCTTTTTAATTGAGGCATTTTAGATCTAGATGAAAGGTTTTTTGTTTTAGTTTTAAATACGAATCTACAGCTCTTTTTTTTTAGGAATCTTCAGAAGTCCAATTTCCTTTATTTTAAAGAGAAGATTTTCCTATTCTACAACTTTGCATGTCTTTAAAAGGAAAAAGGATGGCAAAAAAAAAAGAGATTCAGGATGTTGCCATTCAACAGCATGAGCTGCAACTTAAGAAAAACCCCCAAAAACCAGCCCAAAACACCACTCCAGAATGCTGTGCTATTATTTAATTACAGTATTTTGGAACACTTTCCATACTTGATAAATGTTATTGTAAGCCCCAGTATTTTACTATAGCTGTCATAGTTAAAGGACACAGGCAGAATAAGGTTTGTAAATAGAAACAATATAGTTTAGGACTAGTTGGTATGATTAGGAACAGTTGGTCAAACTGTCAGGTGTACAAGACCTTGAAGTTTGCCTTCAAGGCCTGAAGAAGATGTGAGCCTGAAAACTTGTCTAATTTTTCCAGCTATATGAATGAGTCAAAGAAAAAAATATCACGTCTCAACAAATGTATTCCTGCCTACTGTGAATACCAAACTTTTTTATTTTGCTTTTATAACTCTTCATTATATATAATGTTATTTTTGTAAAGAAAAGCAAAAAGGAACAGGGAGAAGCAGTGTATTGTTAAACTAGTTGATGTAGCTGAGGAAAAAGCAAACTGAGCAGATTTCAGACTTTCTGCTACTTCTGCAGGAGGAGGGAGATACCCTTGTGTGGTGCCCTTGACGAGGTTGCAGCTACACAGGAACCGTAGAGTCACAAATCCAGGCAGTCATGTGTTCTGTGGCAGGTAGCACAAGCACAGGAAAGGGTAGTTCCCCTATGGTGTTGCAACGAACTGTTTAACCTGCACCAAGGTTTGTGACATATACAAGTGTGGAGGTCATTGCTGACTGTCACATGAAATGGGAAAACAAAGTGAGGTTTCTGTTTGGTCATACCAAAATTGGCATAGTGAGCACATACAGAGGAAACAAGGGGTGCTGGTTGTCACCTTTGGTGGAGGAACTGAAAGAGATGTTACAAAGTGAACTTCTCCTGCAATTTGTTTTCCTCTACTTACCTCCGATCTCAGTGGTTTGGCAGATCTAGATGGTCAAGATGTCTCCTCTGTCCTGTTAAAGGCACCCTTTAATAACACAAGTTGTCTAATTTATGTATGTCTCAAAATGCATCTGGGGTATCTTACTGCTGTGTACTACACTTACAGTTACCCCAAACCTCAATTTATGCAACATATGGTCTGAAGGGATTGCATCAGAACTGGATGAGGCACAAACAATGCTGAACATAGCAATGGAGACAATACGTATTTCATGCTTCTCAACCGGACTGCAAGCATGTATAACGTTCAGACACTACAGACTGAAAAGCACTTAAATAGAGCACTAGCACAACATTTTTGCTAAGTGTTATGTTTGATTTTAACTAGACAACAAGCCTTAAGGATTGTGATTCCTTAGAGTAAGCTGGATTCATATGTGACCTATATATAATATCCTTATAGCTTTGCAGAAAGATTAAAGGCAGTGGATTAAAGCCAAAGACTAAAGGAACAGTATTAAAAATATATGGGAATGTTTTCATGCATGATGGCCATTTTGAAGAAGTGCAGCTAGAAAACATCTGAGAGAGGCAAATCTCAGCAGTTTGCAGAAGAAAATTTTCTCCACAGTCAAAATAAGAATGTTTCCCAGAGAAGACTGCAGGGGAATTGCTTATCTAGTACCAAACCTGCTTTGAGTACCAAACCTGCTGATTACGTACTCTCTGTGACAGGAAAGAGAGGCAGGAACCATACAGGGATCTTGAAACATCTCAGACTTGCTACACAATGTGCTTCTCAAGGTTCAAACAGACCAACTTTTTCTGATTTTGTGACTATTTTACACCCAAAATAATTATTTAAGCTCAAGAATTGTGAGCCTGGCCCTCCAGAAAGTTTCTCTCTTTTTTCTTTAATAAATAGCGTACAGTTGAAAAGTAATACATTCCCCATGGTTGCTGTGTTTATTGGATTGTCTGGCCAAAAGAACTGTAAAAGCATTTGGCAACTCTGAGCTGTTATGTGGCAATTTATCCATTGGAAACACTTGACACCAACAAACTCACATAAAATGAACAAAAAGCAGGTAATACTTGTAACTTGTTGATGTAATGGGCCAGATTTTAATTATAAAGGATTTGTATCCCATTATTAATTTTCTGAGAAGTTGAATCCTCCTCAAACTTCCCTTTACAGAGCAGACAAAACAAAACCCATACGTCCGTGGGTTTTTTGACTGTTTAAATAGAGAAAACTGTGCCTTTTTTTTTTTTTTTTTTTTTTTTTTGGCAACATTTCTCTGCCCTATTTACCTGGTTCCAGGGAATTCCAAGGGCAGGACACATCCTTTAATAAGGCCATGAACCGTATATCACAGCTAAGACTAGTAATAAACTCTAATACAGATGTTATAAAAGCCTTCTTAAAGCAAGGTTAATAACATGACAATAGTAAACACCCCAGTCAGCATAAAATGAAATGAAGCCTACAGTATTTTAAATGCATTAGGTACAGTGAAAAAGGATACCAAGAAAAGACCTTTTGTTCATGAGTTTCTATATATAAAAAAAAATCAGTTTTCTGCTTTGTCTTAGTTGAAGGTCATCTGTACATGAGCAAGAGAAAAATAACTACCATACTTTGCTGCAAAATGCTGGGATTACATAGCAGCATGTACAATATTGCAAATACAATGCTTTAATGGAAGACTAATATTAAATTAGAAGAGTTCCATTAATGGTAAGACATGTATTGTGTTCATTTATATTTATTGCTTTCTGTTTCCCTTTTTTCCTCCTGAAAATAATGGTGTAGAAAGTGACAGAAATACTATTCCTCTACTTCAGCCCTATGAGAGAACTAAAATAATCTTGTAAAAGTTAGCTGGCCAGTTTCTGAAGAAGCACTTTCTGCAGAAGTGTCCCTCATTCAAAAGGATATCCAAGTTCAGAATCGAATTTACATTTTGATGGGGTCTTGCACTGCTGGTTGGAATTAAGAATGCTTTCTGAAATTGGTACCTCAGTCTCCAATCAGTTTCTCTCATCAGACAACATTTCCAGAGGGAGGGCGTGCAGAATATTTGAACTAGCAAAACAAAACAAACATACCAATTTTCAGACAAATAATCACTTCAATTGTTTTCAGCAAAGAACAACAATTTCTTCCATTCATGAAAATTATAAAGAGTATTTGGAAGTTTTCAACACCATTTCTCTTCTCTGAGAAGGCAAAAAATAAGAATTATCATGCCATTCACCAGATGGTAGGCCATCATTTGTCTGTCATTTCTGAAAGGGGCTAGATCTAGGCTGATTATGATGAAAATTAAGGATATCTAATAAGAGATGTAAAATGCAATAGACTATTTTCTTAACCTTCTGGAATGGGGCTTTTCTACCTCTTTGTTTAACAATTTTCTCAATTTGCTTGCCCTTGAAAACTCTGCTGATCACTAATCTCCTCTCCCCACAACAAAAACCTTAAAAGTTTTAAGATATTGTAGCACCAACATGTAAAACCTGACTGAGCAGAAGAATGTTCATTTCAATAGCTTAAACCTGCATACTACAAATGTTTTCAAGACAGTCAGAACAGAACAAGTTACGTTGAAATTGCACAATAAATCTTTTTTCTAAAAGTTAGGAAAGATTTCCAGCTTGTGCTTTGGATTTGTCAAGAAAGTTTCTTTTTTCACTTTAGATCCTCTTAAAAATATATCACTTTTAAAATGTTGTATGTCATTTTATTTTACAAAGTTGCTAGTTATTGAAAATATAACTGAGCAATCTGGATGTTAATACTAAAGAAAAAAGCAGCATAACATCACCTATTAAGCATAAGCATTAAGCTTAAAACTCACCAGCTAGAAAAGTGAAACAGCTCTTAGGACATCATG
Organism: Gallinago jamesoni; assembly: GCA_025769975.1. NCBI lineage: Eukaryota > Metazoa > Chordata > Aves > Charadriiformes > Scolopacidae > Gallinago > Gallinago jamesoni. Next base: position 88,425,665 of record JAOQGH010000012.1, read on the forward strand.
GTAGATTGATAGAAAATTGAATGACAAACTGTCCAACAAAGAAGGACTGTAATTTCATTTTGAAAAGCTAAATAAAAGACAAATAGTAATTTCTTGTGGCCATTTTTCAAAATACTTCCATTTATGAAGATGTGGCCAGCCTTATTTTTATTTTATTTTTATTTTTTATTTTACTTTTCATTTCTACCAAAATTTTCCACCGATAAACTTCCTGTGGATGACTGTAACACTTAAAAATCTTCTTATTCTCTTCCATGATTTAACTAGCATGATAGATAGCGTGATGGTTTCTAGGATTTAGTTTTTCCCTCAGCCCAATTTTCATTTACCAGTCCACATATTCATCTCTTAACTGAAGTGACTAACAGCATCCTGAGAGGTATATAAGTATATAAATACAAGTTGAAAGTTCATGTTATCTCTGCATGTAGCACTGGTGCTACTGTCTTTCGAAACCTGTCCCCACTTCAGAGTCCAGAGTTCAGACTAGTTGTTGATAACACTGCAAATGTCCACAGAGACCCCCCAAGCACAATTTAGGAACTTATGCTGTCAGTGTTAGTTAGGAGGTATGAGGTTTAGGTCTATGAGTGTTTAAGGGCAACGTTGGCAATGGGCTCTTCACTTTGCTCACAAGCGTTTAGTGTGATTTAATGAGTTTAAATGGAAGCTAGAGCAAATGAAACTCAGGCTTTGTTTTAAATGAGATGAGGGTTAATTTCTAGGATAACTGTTCATATATTGCTGCAGAGAGAATCCACATGCAATTTCAAAGACATGTTTGTAACATTTTTTAACCTGAAATCCGTCTCCTGGTTCAAATGAATATTTAGTTGTGTGCCTGGCTACAGCTTTATGCAGGCAGACCAGGTGACCCAGATCTTGCCTTGTAGTGTAATCCCTCCAAAGCAATGCTCACTGTTTATTACACTTCTGTGGTCTCACTCCAGTTTGTCAATGAGATGTCCTGAACAAGTTATTCCACTTGTGTGGGTTTCCCCACTCTGGGGTCTGTCAGAATCTGTGTAGACAGATCAAAATCATTGTGAGCATTTTTGCTGCCAGCTCATATTCCATTGAGCATTTTTCAACACCACAACAACCTTCTGCTACCAGGTACATGTTCCTGCAAATGCACTTCACAAATTTTGATTTGTTGTTTTCTGTCTCTATCTTCACCTCTGCAGATGTAGGTTGTTATGTTTTTTGGCACACTGGAGGCCACAAGTCCTCTTACTGTGGTTTTGGAGATTACAACTGCTGCAGAAAGCTCTGGACATTACCTTCCAGCCCAGCAAGGTGCCTAAGCAGGTAACCATCCATGTGCTTTCACAGTACAGAAAAGTCAGTCTGTGATGCCAGTCCTGGTGATGGAAACCCCAGAGGGGCCAAGTGAATGTTGTCACACAGCCCTTTGTGCACTAACCAGTGGAGGGGCAGAGATCCTGCAGTGTGTCCCCTCGGAGATTAGAAGTGGCATTTAACATTGCGCCTCAGGCCCTTTGCAGGGTTCCTGATACGTGCAGCAGCAGTGTGGAGGTGCATTAGTTTTCGTTAGCAAATGCTAACATTTTGTCTAGAAGGCATAAAACATAAGTTACACATCTTCCAGGTAAAAAGAAGTTGTTCCCAAAACCTGACTCAGAGCTGTGTGGACTTACTAGCTCAGGTCTCAGTGCAGTAAGCAGGATTGCTTAGACCTGGTTAGAGTATAGGACACTAGGTGACAAACTGGTCGGGCGTCAAGAAGGGCTCTGAAGACACAGTGTGGTGTG
>JAOQGH010000012.1:88429420-88441570 GCA_025769975.1 Gallinago jamesoni
CCCTTCCCTTCCCTTCCCTTCCCGTCCCTTCCCTTCCCTTCCCTTCCCTTCCCTTCCCTTCCCTTCCCTTCCCTTCCTTTTTCATGATAGGAATGTTAGCATGTGATAGGGTGCCCTCTGCTTTTCGTGACTGTATTTTCCATACAAAGTACAATTATGTTTTAAATTACAAGCTGGATATATTTGCAACTTAAAGATACATAACTGGAAGAAAGGCTTCACATAAAGGATTACAAATATAGTCCTACTGACTCAACTAAAATCCTTTTCATCATGAGAAAGTGGTTACCATCAGACAAAAAGGAAACCAGGAAAGAAATGGATTAGAGAAGAAAGCTTTTATGATAGAAATGGAACCGAAATACTCAATACCTCTATATATCTTATTAAAGACTAGACAGGAAGATCAAAGAAAAATCATTATATAAATAACCAATCATAAAATGCTCTTATTTAGAGCAAGGGAATTAGCAGATTGGTGTGGGAGTTATTTGTTTGTTTTTAATTCTTTTTTATTTCATGATTTAATGCACAGTAGAAAAAAATATATACTTCCTGTTATACTAAATATTTGCACCACTGCTGGTGCAGCAGACATATACTTTTAATTTAAATTAAAACATCATCACTGTCTTTCAACAAATATCAATATCATTATCTCTGTCAGTGATTCCTTTTTTGCTTAAAATTGTAAGACACTTGTTTACTTATATTAAACCTCCACTAGTGGAAAATTACTGAATTTGTTGTGACACATAAATTGAATAGCAAGAGAGCTTTTTGTTAAAGGGACAAAACTGTCTCCTGGGACAACAGGGACAGAACTCTCTTTTATTTCTCAACATTAAAGTAAATATCTACTAGTGACTGTTCTATAGATGGCACTCATGCCTCTAAGCAAGAAGCACAAATTCAATTTCGGGCGAGGAATAATAAAAAAAATACTTTGATCTGAAGAAAATTTCCTAAAAGAGATTGACTACTGTTTGGGAAATACCTCTTATTTATGGATTTGGCATCTAAGACTGTAAAATAGCAACAAAAAGTTATCTCTGATACAGAAATGTTTTGCAGTTGTGCCTTTGCTTGAGAAAGTTATGTGATTTTGTGCAATGAGGGGAGGGAAGCTGTGAGGAAAGGGTTGAAAACAGTCATGGTTTTAGTTAGTGAAAGTACAGTTGAGACAGGTAATATAATATAATTTGCTGTAATTTCTGCAGATTAGTGAAATTGTTCTTAGGTGTGGTCTCTTATAGGAGCATTATTCAGCTTGGCACAAACCTAGCTGCAACTTCCTAAATGTTCCTAAAATATGCAGCGCATGTAACTTTTGCAAGACAGGAGTTTAAACCAATTACTTTAGCAAAACCTGAAAGTTATTTTTAACTGAAAGCAGATAGAAAAGTTCAAATTAAAAGAAAAAGCTACCCAGGAGATATTTGTAATCTCTTATAGTAACAACACCTTTAGCTGAGTTTTGACTGAATTGGTTATCGGTATAGACATATAAAAGTAAATTACATCCGTATTCATGAGGCAGCCATTAGATTTTCTTAATAGGCTACTCTACAAATCCAGAAAATCGGGAATGTTTTTCAAATTATTCCAGCTTAAGCCTCAAACTCCTAATTGCTACACCCCAGTACAAAGGGGTTATAATCCATATATCCAAATATACTGGAAGTCCCTGCAGAAATAAGCCTGTCTTGGGTTTCCTCTTAAGTGATGAAGCTGGAAAATACCTCTGTGAAGATGAACCCTTGGGTCTTAGGGCACTTGGTGTTATTTGGCTCTGTTTCAAACACGGCCATGAGGAGCAGAGATCCTCCCTGACAGAAGCATTATAAGGGGGCTCCATGTAATGTAAGAGGCATTTAGGAATCTGAGTTGTTCACATCACTTCTGAGAATGAGAATTACTTTCTGCAATGTAAAGGGGAAAAAGTGAGTCTACTATTCCCACTGACTTCAAAAGAAACTAGACTTCATTCACCAACCTTGAATTAGGCCCATAAATATAAAATAAAATATGCTTAAGGAGGACAAAGTGAACCAAAAAGATTAAAGGATTAACACTCACAGTTGCAAAACCCACAAAGGCGTCAAAAGCCACTCTCATTGTTCTGTCCCTGCCAGTAACAGTAGCAGATGCTGAGGAAACGAATAAGGAACCAAAGCAAGTATAGCTTGCTCTTTCATTCAGAATGGCCTCTTTCCTTGTGAGGATCAGTGAGTCAGGGGCTTTCTGAGACAGAATTGGCAACAATGATGGGACCTTTTCTTTCTGAAGCCATACATACCCTTGGCATCTGCCGTATGCAGTGATAGTGAATTCTGTGTGTTATTCTCTATGTTGTTCTATAAAAAATAACTACACAGTTGTCTTAAATGAATTTTCTTTTTTTTTTTTTTTTTGCTTTTAAGACTTCTCTCTGATTCTTGTATTGTGAGTCCCCTAGTTCTTCTGTTTTATTATAAATAGGAAAATAGCTTTTCACCACTCATATTATTGGCATCTTTGAATACTTTATATACCCACTCACCTTCGGTTTGTTGTTTTGTTTGGGTTCTTTTTCCTGCTGTAGAATCCAAGAATATTCAATCTCATCCCATATGGAGGTAATTCTGGAACTCTGATAATCCTTATCTGTACCTATCCTTGTTCTGTTACGTAATTATTCAGATTGAGTGCCCAACATTGTGGTCAATGTCAAAGGGACAAGTTCTTTGTGGTTTTATGCATAATGCAGTAGTGTAATGCTTGCTGGTTTGTTCTCTATTCTTTTCCAAACAATTTCTTATGTTCTACTTGCCTTTTTGATGCCACTGAACATTGAGTTGGGTGTTTCAAGAGAATGATCCACAAAGACTCCAAGATTACTGTTCTGCATTGAAATATCTAATTGAACACCCACAGCTGCATACATGTATATGCATATATATATACTCCTTACTATGTATGCTTTTACATTTATCAAGACTGATTTTTGTCTACCATTTAAATTCTTTGTCTCTTGGTGTTGCTAACACTTTCTATAGATCCTCAACCAATGATATTTGAGTACCCTGAACAGTACTGTGTTACTAGTAAACTTTTTGACATTATTTATGAGGCTGTTGAAAGAATTTCTATAGGACTCAGGCAGGACAGAAGGAAACTGACGCCATAAGATATGGTAAATACATAGATACATGTAAATGCCATAAGAAGATCATGGTAAATGCCTGCTAAATATCTACAGTGTTACCATTTGCAAGTGTCCATTTATGTTTCATTGACCCTTACTCAGGTCAATGAACCTGAAGTACTTCTTACTTCTGAATAATCACTCATAGGTGATTTTCAAGATTTTCCTACTGGTTAGGTCCATCCTTATGACATGATTACTGAGGACTTCCCTGGGACCTCTAAGAGCATTCTGAATTTGGCCACACTTGAGTCAGAATTTTACTTGGGGCAACCTTAATTCCACTTTCAAAGGGTAATCCTTTCCCCATTCTTTTCTTTCTCAGACCTTCTTGTTTGATAGCAGTCTAAAGCGGGGGAAAAGACATAGTCTGGAAATGCAGTCCATGCTAAAATTCAATCTTAAAATAAAACCATCAAAACCCAGAATGCAGAGACTTAATAATGCTGTTACAGCGCTTGCTTGTTCATAAAGGCAATTACACATGCAAGTGAATTGCATAAGCATTTATAACACATTTCTGGAGTGAAATGCTCATCAAATATTTTCAGCAAACCCAAATATTTTCTGTACTCCTGCTTCATGTTTCATAGCCCAAGTTAATGAGTTTGCTGGCACTTTGATATTCAATGTGTTAGGCTTCATTGTAGTTCAGAATCTCAGTCCCTGCTCACTTATGTCATTTGCGAATTTATCAAAGGACAGGTCTTGTGAGCGCTGCTCATGGGCTTCCTCCCCATGAGGAGGGAGCTCCTCCCCCCTCAGCATGTCTTAGAGTTTCTACATTACAGTTGTTGTAATGCTGTGAAGTGTAGCAACACCTGAGCTAACTTAAATTAGGCCTAGTGATCCCAGGTACAATGTGAGATACTGAGGAGGGAGTGCTGAGCTGTTCTAAGGCTGGAGGAGTAATGCTGGTACCTGAGCTTGCTCATTTCCAGCTCATTTGGATATAAGAGCAATGAACCAGAGTCATGCCTTTATCTGCATCTGAATTAACTTTTGATGGGATTCTGAGTGATAAGGCTGACAGAGAGTCACAGAGGGTCGTATTCTTCTGCTATGATTAATACTAGGTGAGCAGTACTGCAATGTTATGAAGGTGGTTTTTATTCCAAACATGCTTTTCTTGCTTTGTTAGATTCATTCTAGAGCTTTTTATCAACAGATTGTGCAGGCCTGTTGGTCCTGCTTAGTCCCATTTATACATTTAAATCTACTGGCCACAAATTCATTACTCTGAAGTACTAATCTTTGTGTCACAAAATTCATTTTGTCACATAAGATTCCTTAGGTTTACTCTTACTGTGTCAGCAGTGTGTCCCACCAGAATATAGTCAAACAGTTCTTCTCTATTCTCCTCAAGGTTAACATTCAGAAAATTTCTTTTTTTTAAAATATGAAAACTGGATTACTGTAAATTTGCATTCAGAAATTCTACTTCCGTGGCTTCATGAATGTTACAGGTTGAATAACTCTACTATCCACTTTCAGCAATTGGCGGCTCCTTACCAGAAATGTATTTTTGGTGATGCATCTGGTGAGGCTGGTACATCACTGGAAAAAAAGGTACGTATGTGAACACCAATATACAGAAAATAATGAAAGGTTAGACTACTTTTCTGTCTGTTTTCCTCCATCTTAGGCAAAAGTGTTGTTTTTTTTTTCCATATATTCCTCTTTCAGAAGGGAAAAAAGCAAATATTTTCAATGTAAAAACAGATAGTTATAGAAAATCAAGCTTCAGCCCCAGCCCTGAGTACATACTTGGGCAGATAGCCAAAACAGACAACCTTCCAAACAAAGTTGCTTGACTTTCAAGTGAATAATACTATTTCTGTTAGGAAGACCATTTTGATGTATACTGAATTGAGATGACTAACTTTTCTCTCCATGTGTTGTAGGTAGTAAGCACTATTGTCTGAGAGGATAGATGGAAAATATTTAAGGAAATATTTTGAAAAAATGTTAACTGCTTTACTGCATGAAGTGAAAAGAGAAAGCGTCTTTCATTTTAAGAAATCTGGATAGAATATAGGTTAAGAATCATAATAAGTCTAAATTTCCTTTCCCTTTACCACGATTTTAGTATATATCTTCTAGTATGGAAATGTAAGGCATTCCTTTAATGCATTTTTCTTTAAAATGTAAATTACCTTTGTGTCCACTCTCAAGGGTGAAAGCTTGCTTCAAGTTTCTGTAGATTTCCTCTTGGCTTGAGCTCCTTATTTTTGTCTTGACAAGCAATATCCCAATAACTTGCAAATTTAAAACATAAAGGGCTGTGGAGAATGGTGTGAAAACAGGTTTGTAGATAAGAGAGTTGGCGACAGCCTTTGGACAGGTGAAAGTTATTAAAAAGGACTGATGAACTGCATAGTGAGGTTCTTTTTGCCAGATCATTCTCAAACCAGTAATGAAGTTACAGCCTAATTAATTTCATCCCTTTTCTTTTCACCTGAATAGATGGAACACAGAATCAGAGCAGCTTGACATGCAGGTTTTTTTAGAAAGTGACCCTCCACTGTGTATCATCCTTTTGCATGTCTGGCATTGTTCTTGCATTTTTAGTGCTGGTGCAGGAAAGAGCAAAATCTCCATGGCCCTCCAGCACAGTCATTGCAGAACTCCAGTATGACATTAGATAGCTGCAGAAAACTGTTTTGGTTACTGTCAAAAAAGTGTATTTTCAAGACTTCTACCTTATGTGTAGGAGATATGGGGAAGAAAGAACACTGAAATGGAAAAGCAAACATGGAAAACAAGAATTAAACAAATATTTGATCCCATAAAAGTTTAAACCAGCATAACTAATATCTAGGGGAATATTTACATGTTCTGAAAAAATAGCAAAAACTCAAAAGGCATCTGAGTAAATCACCATCCTTTCAAGAGGTTAGATCAGCATATGCTGACAAGAAGCTTGTGTTGTGGTTTTTGTAGTATTCTTAGCCTAATTAACAAATGCATTACTGGCACAAGTGAGCCTCGAACAATTGCCAGTCAGAACACTCAGAGAGAAGCCACCAGGGAACACTGGATAGCAATAAAAAGCTATGGCTGCTTATTTTTAATTCTTTGGAGGGCCAATTCAAACAGCAAATGTAATTACAATTCTGTAAATAGAACACCCGAAAGCACTCCTTCTGGCATTAGTATGCATATCTTTGATATTTGTTTAACAAATGATCAAGTAGCCCTTTGCCTATGTTGCTTCTTATTTGAGGGATTTGGAAATTTGAAAAGCAATGCTGAAAATACCATATAGCTGTATAGGTTTTCACTTTCATATGCATTGGAAAATCACTGATTTGGCTAGTGAAAGAGCCTGAACGTTACTTTCTACTTCAGGTACAGTAAGTAGAAGAGGTAGGTTTATGAATACCTTTTGTGTTGTTATTCCTTTATTTGAAGACCAGATGTTGATTATGCTGGAGCATGGCAAAGCTAAAGTTATTTCAAAGGAAAATTATAGTATTTGAATGTCTAGATGCTAAACTAAATGATCTGTATTCCTGCTCTATTTTCACTTAATACAAAACCAGGAGTCAAAATAGAAAGAAGAAAACTTTGCTGTCCTTCAGATGTGGCATACTTTCCCATTACGTGACATACCGAGATTCTCAGCAGGATGTTATCCTACTTTGTAGTATTTTGTGCAGCAGGCAGGCTTGCTGTGGTAAGTTAATTCAGAGAAAGAGCGAAAGCGGCTAAGGCACAGCAAGATGTGATCATAAATTAATAATGTTCAATGGACTGTGACTGTGAGAGCTGCTATTGGTGTTTCAGGTCAAGATAATCCCTAGACTCAGTTTAATTTCAAAAATGGCAGCCATATATTTCATGTGCAAGTGGAAGAAAACAGAAGTCTTAGGGAGAATAGAAAGCTCTTAGAGAGATGAAGGTAAGTACCCAAGGGAGAAAAAGGGGAAAGAATAACAATAAGGCCAAAACAAGGTAAACTATCCTACCATCTGTATGTGGGTACTTGATAAACACAATAACATTAGCAACATTACTCCTATATTCATATGATCAAAAATCTGAAATTCTTGCTAAGGGATTCATGGTTTGTCTCTAAGAGTTCATCGACAGCTTTTTTCTACCAGACGAATAGGTGGGTGAGGTATGGTATCAGCTTGTCATTAAGATGTAAAAAAGGGAAAAACATCTTTAAAAGTTCTTTCTGTGCCCCCTCCAACTGTGCCCCCTCTCTGCCTGCCTTAGTTTCCTAGTTTTAGTTGTTTTTTAGGAAACAGAAGCCACCTGTTTGGCTACTAAACCCCTTATTTATCAACTCTTTTAATTTCATTATTGCTCGTCAGTGTTTGACATCGACTTTAAAAGACACCACTACATTCTCAACAGTTAAAACCACACCAAAGTATTTGTGCAGCAGGCACAAATATTTGCCTTGTGTTTCTAGTATTTTTAAGAAGTCAGTCTTACTGCTGGAATGTATTTACATTTCTGAATGTATGACAGAGAGCAAAGCTCTGTAATTTGTCTGCTTCCAGTTTGCTTTAAAAGTACCTGTTCTTTCAAAGTGGTGTGGTGAGGCCGAAGAGAGGCTGGCTGCTTCTTTAACCTAGCTGGCATGCTTCAACTCTGCCCAAGCCTCCATGAGAGGAGAAAGGACAACTATTTCATGACAAGAAACAGTCCGCTCTGTCTGGGATGCCTTAGGAATGCAGTGTGGGGCAAGGCAAGAGGGTGGTGTTGTGGGATAGCCAGTTTTGTTACTCAGCAGGCCAGCTTCAGAGCACACGTTTCCTTAGCCCCTGTGCTGTGACCATGCTGTATACAACGGCTCTGTTCAAATTTTTTGTGTGTTGCAAATCAATACACACCAAGCTGATGCAAGTTAAAAATAAACCTTTAAAAGGTTATTTGTAACACTGACAATTTCAGAGAGTTGATTTACAGTGTGGCCTCCAAAACTGTTGGCCGGGCACTGCTGAATGGGCAGTAAACTAGCGTGTGAGAACAATGGCTGGGAAAAAGAGCCTTTTAATTTGGCTTTCCTGCCAAAGTCAATATATCTTGTACTCATGTCCTGAGACAGAGAGCAAACAGGGTGCTTGCAGCATGAAAACCAACAAGGAGGCTTCTGAAAGGAACAGGAGTCCTGGCTGCAGGGAAGACCAAACTCCCAGCCCAAACACTCAAAAGTGAGGGGTGGCAAGAGGCTTCCCTAAGGACTGTGGGAGACAGTCATAGCTGAAGAAGCCTACAAAAAGGCCAGAGGGAAAAGTCAATTCTAAAAGAGACAACACGCACTTATTTTTCTAAACTTTATTTCACCTGTTGACTTTCTCCCAGCAGATCTCAGTGTTCCCTGTTAGTGCTATCTCCTTTTTCAGTTTCTCTTTGCTGACAGATTCAAGCTTTGTAGGCTTGTGGTACACCCATGGCAAGGGAGCAGGGGACAGATTGTACCTCTCCGTTGTAATCAGCATGTGATAACCTCTTGCAAGGGACTGTGAGAGTTCATGAAGGCTAAACGTGAAGACAACATTTAGTCTGCAGCAAAAGCTAACCACGACAACATGAGGAAGTTTGTCTTCCTCTCAAGTAGGTAGGTGTTTCTAGGGAAGAACAGAATCTTTGTGGTGGCGAGACCACCACCAGGCTGAGCTCACTCCAGGAAATCAATTAATACAGCTGTAGCAGGGCAGCACTGAGTCTCCAAAGTAATATTGCTTTCAGTTGTAAAGCTAACATAGCAAGACCCTTGGGTTAAGGCTGAGCATCAGAGACAAGTCCCCAGTACCCACCTCCCAGGGCCAGGGGTTTTGAAGTTAGAAGAAGTGATATCAATAACATCTAATCTTTTACTTAACTTTTGGACCTTGTCTTTAAGCTATAGTGAAATCCATGTATTCCCCAACTTGTCTTACCTGTAGGGCCAAAGCTGCTATGTAGTATTATTGTGGTGTCTTCTGAGTTTGGACCCATCTCCCCAGTTTGTGTCACAGCTGGAAATGGAAGTGGTGGTCAGAGACTGTCAACCAACTGACCAATGGTGAAAGCTGTCATCCTGTGTGTGAAAGACGGGTAGTCAACTCTGTCTTGAAAGCATTTGAGTCTACTTGTTCCAGCTCTCATATGAATGATTTAACTACTCTGTAGAAGATACTCTGGAGGTTTGATTTGTTTATTTTAATAGTTCCCATCTGTTCTATTTTGCATAAAGTAATAAATCCTTATTGGGTGTAATTCTACAGAGTGGTGGATACAGTAGTTAATACAGTTCTAACTCCTGCTTCAATCACCGTAGTATAATGCTTTCACTGATGAGTGGATGTGTGACTGCTAAGGGCCTCCACTCTACACATTCACTTAAATTTCAGCATTTATGTCAGAATCTTACTTAATCCAAGGGTTTGTTTAGATCTGATCATCGCACAAAATAAAGTAACCAATAGGATTTTTAAGAGCTTGAACTATGTTTTGTCACAATACAAAGTAGGACAAGAAAAATTTGATAGTAATGACATACAAGAATGTATACTAAATGGGAAAAAAAAAGAGTAAGAAACTGTATGAGAGTTACAAAGAAATCTCTCCCTCTGCCTAGCATATCTTGCCAGGACATCTCCTTTCCTTACTGTTTAGTCTGATTCTGGCAGCATTTCAGTGGAGTCCTAACTTGCAACCAATTCTGCACAGTTTCCTCTAGACCTTATAAAAAGTCTTTCCTATACTTCCATCCCCTCTAATTTCTAGGTATGCATCAGATGCTTTCTCTCTGTATGTCTCTCTTAACATCTTAAAAATTATCCTCTTTACTTACACTTTCAGAAATTTCCGCTTACCCAGATGCTGCAAATAGGCATCTTTCCCCTCCTCTGCCTTTCAAAGTTGCTGAAGGGAACGTCTAGTGAGCAGCAAACAACCAACAAGTTACCGTCTCATTGTTGCTTCTGATTTCTTTTGCTGTTGTAGTCAATATGTGTTCACAAGAGAAAACTACTTTTCTCCCAGCGTAAAATCTGGTCACAGGTCTGGTTACTGCTCTTTTTCAGGCTGACTTAATTTACTGGGATCTGGTTGTCTGAATTTTTTCTCTTGTTTATCACAGTTACCACAGGACAAAAAGAAGCATAAGACCAAATTGCTCTGCCCTGTTTGCCGTTCTCTAGAAGCACTAGGAGTGTTAGTTGAACTTAGACCTATTTCTGTTTCCCGGTGCCCAAATGGATGCTCTGATGCCATAGGGCTTGCCACCAATGCTAGCTGAGAAACAGCTGGTCCTAAGCTTGGTGCTACCGGTATCTGAGTTACCTCCTTCAGAAGCTTAGTCACAATCAGATTTTACTTGAGGCTCTGTGTTTAATTGTATAGGATCAATATTTTGAATCATTTTCCTAAAGTTTTGTTTTAGGACTTTTTCTCTCTTCTTCAACAGATGTATATCAGAAGTTTTATCTAGTTTGTAAGGCTTGCCATTTTAAGAAAAAATCCCCATAATTCCAACCAGGGACTTCTCTTGAACTAGAGCTTATGAAAAACAAGACAAAGTGTAGCTTTTAGGGTTTTTTTTAACATTTGATGACTGAATATGGAAAGGTTTTGTTATTTCTGCTAAAATAAAGAATAAAAAAGCTCTATATGTTTTAAAGATGAAGTATAAAGCCTTGGTTAATACTCAGATAAACAGTCAACTTCATATGAAAGATATGTTATCTGAGAAATAATATGCAATGTTCAAAAGCTGATTGTGAATTTAATTCAGCAAAATATGAGTAGGAAGAAATGAAAGAACATATACATCAAGACATAATTCTGCTCAATTTCAGTATTTCCACTAGTTCTATTTTATACAAAAGCACACAGTTATATTTTTAGATGTTTGGGAACAATTCATAGATCCACAACACAGTATTTTATGCTGACCTTTTACATTTTTTCTTCTCTGAGAAGAAATGTGACAAGTATATGATGTCAGGTAATAAACCTGTTTTTTACAGAGCAGCAGCCTAATATGCAGATGTGACACTTTTGACACTTTTGCTTAGAATCAACTGAAAGCTGTTCTTTATATGGGCTTTGTGAAAGATTGTTTACTTTCTTTTAGAAATTATTCTATCCATTTAGAACTTGGGTTCTTGAGATGATGTAGACTGGAGTTAAAATAAACTACTTCAAACACAGCTCTTTAGGTTCCCCAGGAAGCACAAAAAGCTCCAACTTCTGATCAAGTCTGCATGGCTTCCTTTCGGAGCCAGATTAGAAAACAATAGCCTGCTATACTTTATTTTTAAACTTTGCAATTCAAATGTAAAAACATAACCAGCAGAAAAAACCCATGGTTTCTCAACTCTAAGATTGTGTTCCTTGCTTCACTGTGGACATTTTAATCTGTGACGTTTTGTTTGTGTCTAATGTTCTATCAAACATTTTCCCCCTGAAAAAAATGAAATACTTCAGCTGTGTGTAGACACTGTTAGTAGCAGACTATGGGGTCAGTGTTCTCAGTGTTGGCAATCTCACAGGCCACATAGAGTAGGTGAAGAGGGAAATGTTCACTGTCTCCTGTTGAAGATTTGGAGGGCATCAAACAAGCAGATAGCTGATTCAAAACAGACAAGAAAAGGTGTTTCTTTTGCAATGCATAGTTAAATGTGGAACTGATTGCCACAGAACACTACTAATGCTATTCACACAGGAAATAAAGAAACAGGTAGAAAAACTCATGGTAGCAAAGTCCATCAGATTAATCATATACAAGGGTCATTCTTCCAGTTTAGGAAACCCTCAACCTCCAGTTCTCAAGACCACTGCAAGCCTGTATCTACATGAGAGTTTGGGAACACTTTTTTGTTTCCCCAAAAGCTGGAGATCGTATAGTCTTACCTAGTGTCCTGGTTTGAGGTAAAACAAAACTAATTTTCTGTTCAGTGATTTTACTTTTCCAGCTGGGCCTCTTCTAACTAACGAAACTCTGAAATTAACAGCAT
>JAOQGH010000012.1:88441670-88474445 GCA_025769975.1 Gallinago jamesoni
CAGAAGTTTTTTTTTCCTTTCCCTTTTCCTCTCCTCTCTTTTCCTTAGGGTAGAGAGGGGAGGGAGAGGCCATCTGTTGTTCTGGTTGGTCAATTTGGTCAAAACCACGACACCTAGTAATGCACAGTTTGATTTTGTGGGGGATGACTGAGCTGAATGGGTTTTCCATGTGATCTACTGTAGAGAGTCTTATGAACCTAATAGAACATTAATGTTGACATTAACAGCTCATTTGTCATTGAGATTCTGGAGCGAGTCCAGAGAAGGGCAGCAAGGCCGGTGAGAGGAATAGAGAACAAGTCGGATGAGGAGTGGCTGAAGGAACTGGGGTTGTTTAGTCTGGAGAAAAGGAAGCTGAGGGGAGACCTTATCGCTCTCCAACTACCTGAAAGGAGGGTGTAGTGAGGTGGGATTTTATCTCTTCTCCCAAGTAACAAGAGATAGGAGGAGAGGAAATGGCCTCAAGTTGCACCAGGGGAGGTTTAGATTGGATATTAGGAAGAATTTCTTAATTGAAAGGCTTACCAAACATTGGAACAAGGTGCCCAGCGAAGTTGGTTGAGTGACCATTTCCGGAGGTATTTAAAAAATGGGTAGATGGCTTAGGGCATGGTTTTGGCAGTGTTACGTTGATGATTGCACTTGATGATCTTAAAGGTCACTTCCAACCTAGACAAAAACATTGTAATAAAAAAATAGAATGTTTATCAAACATTTCATTATTTATACCAGGTCAAAGGAGCTAGTCTGGTGTTTTCTCTTCTTTCTTCCTGTTCAGGGATGAATTTTGCTGTCACTCTATTTTTTCTTACTTATCTTTTAAAAAATAAAATGTGCTTTGTGTCCAGCCATCCTGAAATTTCCTTTCTCATAGGCTAGCAGGGAAATCCTGGTCTGCGCAGAAAAAGGTTGCCCTTAAAGAATATCCCATCACTTCTCACTCGTCAAGCTTATAGCAGTTCTCCTGTTTTGTTGTTGCCAGATAACATAGGTGACACAAAAGGAGCAAAGCAGGGAGGCACATGCGGAAATAAACTTCTTCTGAAGCATGAGAAATTTCACTTATCCTTCCCCCACCATAGAAACAAAATAAGATTTTGTCTAACACCTATTAATCTACAGGAACTTGGCATCCTGATCCCCCTGCTACTTGGTACTACCAGTCAGCTAGCAAAAATGAAAGAAAACCTAAACCATAGATCAGTCTCACAGCTACAGTACTTGGATAAACACAAGGAAAATGAAGGGTTGGAAGTGGTTTTTCTTGTACGTGCTGGTTAAATTGATTTATATCTGTCTGCCACTGAAACTCTGTTTTAAAACTAATGATTGTGGCTTCACGTAGAATAGTTGATATTCTGACCCACATCCTAAGGGCCTCCTCAGTCCTTAGCAAACAGAAATAAAAATGACCCCAGGAGCTAGCAGCCTCCACTGAGGTGCTGAATCAATGACATCTTCTTTGTCCAATTCCCCTTTTTTAAAAAAAAAAAAGAAAAGGCGTTTGAGCTTTTTTTTTAAATAATGCTTGAGGGCAAACTCTTCTACACCTTCCCCTTTTGAATGTTGCTAATGTACCAGGTTCTTTCCAGGCTCCAATAACAGGCCACTACAATATAACTGGCTGGGTTTGGCTGCCAATCTATAATGTTCTTGGCCATGATTAATCTGATAAATAATAAATATATCAATCTAGTCTTTTAGACAAGGACAAATTCTTACCAGCGGGGAGGCACAAGGCCTCTTTTACAGCTGCCTGTAGTGCTGGAATTAATTATTTAATGCTTAATTCTTCAGGAAATGAGAAAGTTTTGATTAATGTTGTCCAGTGTCATTTCTTGCTTGTTTGATATGTGTCAGATAATTTTTCCTCGGCAGTCGCTCTGAAGAAGCCAGGGGCTACTGTCACTGGGATCAGACACTGAATTTCTAGAGATTAATTGAAGTGAAAATTTAGAAAAATGCACCATAAATGCTTGCCCAAGATAACCTTTCACAGGCTAAATTTAGATTCCTTTGGTAATGTTAGCCTCCTATTGCCCTGGTGTAAAACATTTATTTTTAATGCTGTGAGAAACCTATTTTGTATCTTTGGATATTTTTCCTTTTTTTCTTAACTCCACCTATGTCAGCAGGATTAAAATACTTAGGGCTCAATTCTCCTCCCATTTACCCCACTGTAAGTCTGCAGCTTCTTTGAAGACCAATATAATGTTTGTTAGTTTATTACAGAAGGGGATGGGTTAGCTACAGTCGAACCATAAATTTAGAAGCAGGTTAGCTAGGTATCAGCACTACCTGCAAATTGTGTTAGCTCTAGCTCTGCAACAAAGTCTGGATACTAGAGGCCTGTTTCTCTTCCTATTTGTCCCAAGGCAGTTCAACTAGCCTCATCAGATTTGCTGATTACATATATTAGTGTGAATTAGACAGGCATCACTCCTGCATTCACCAGATGTTTTGTGCAAGATGAGGTTTGCACTGAAATACCCAGATGCTTGGGGAAATTCTTCTAGTGTCTTTACACAGCTACCCATCACTTTTTTTAATCTGTCCCTCAGTTTATCTGAAGAATATTTCTGCGTAGGGTGAAATTGTGTACTGTGTGCAGGTCTGGAGCCCTCGATATAGGAAGGACATGGACCTTATAGAATGGGTCCAGAGGAGGGCCACTAAAATGATCAGGGGCATGGAGCACCTCTGCTACGAGGACAGGCTGAGGGAGCTGGGGTTGTTCAGCCTGGAGAAGAGGAGGCTCCGGGGAGACCTAATAGGAGCCTTCCAGTACCTGAGGGGGGCCTACAGGATGGCTGGGGAGAGTCTGTTTACAAAGGCCTGCAGTGACAGGATGAGGGGCAATGGCTTTAAGTTGGGAAAGGGCAGATTTAGATTGGAGATTAGGAACAAGTTCTTTACTACGAGGGTGGTGGAGCACTGGAACAGGTTGCCTGGGAAGGTAGTTGAGGCCCCATCCCTGGAGATATTCAAGGTGAGGCTCAACGAGGCCCTGGGCAACCTTTTCTAGTTGGGGGTGTCCCTGCTGACTGTGGGGAGGCCGGACTAGATGACCTTTGAAGGTCCCTTCTGGCCTGGACCATTCTATGATTCTATGATATGAAAGAAAAACAGATGTTTTCCTTCTCCTTAAAGTTGTGTGAGAATGAATTTAAGAGACTGATACTCTACATGCAAGTCTTATGCTTCACAAATCCCATTTCCTCAAATATGTCAGTGCAATGTAGCTACTCTTGAAGAAAAACTCCCATCAAGACAGAGGACCTGATACTGGCTTCACTGCTGTGAACACTAAGATAAAGGGCATCATGCAGCATATAGTAGTGGACATTCACATGGTTGTTTTCTCTGTAGCTTAGCACCAACCAATGTATTTTTACTTCATAGGTTCATCATAGAATGGTTTGGGTTGGAAGGGACTTTAGAAATAATCTAGAATTTCTTTCTAGTATCTAATCTCCCTTCTTCCAATTTAAAACCGTTATGTTTTAATTATATGTTTAAATTTATGTTTAACCGTACTTATGTTGGTCTTTCCCACTCTTTAATTTACTTCCATTCCTGTCTTTCATTGCTAGTAAATAAGGGTTGTATTCTACCTGCCTGTCTATTTTACTTCAATTTTACTCCTGCAACTCCTTGCACATATTACATCATTTGAAGATGATGTTGTTTAAATGTTAACACATTTTACCAGATTTTCCTTGCACAAAAATATAGGTACATGCAGACATTCTTGTGAGTATATTTGTCTAAAAAATAATAATTTGGGTCTAGTTAGGCATGGTTGGCCAGCAGCTGTATACTTACGATTCATGGTTAGGGCACATCACATAGTGAGTGTTAATACCTCCTTCCCTCTACTGAACACTGGTGAGGCCGTGCCCAGAGCGCTGTGTCCAGTTCTGGGCTCCTCAGTACTAGAGAGACATGGATGTGCTGGAGAGAGTTCAACAAAGGGCCACTAAGATGTTGAAGGGACTGGATGATCTCTCCTATGGGGAGAGGCTGAGAGAGCTGGGGCTGTTCAGCCTCAAGAAGAGAAGGCTTAGAGGGTGTCTCATCAATGTATATAAATACCTGAAGGCACGGTGCAAAGAGGGCAGAGCCAGGCTCTTTTCAGTGGCACCTAGTGACAAGACCAGAGGCAATGGGCACAAACTGAAACACGGCAGGCTCTGTGTGAAAACAGAGAAACATGTTTTTACTGTGAAGGTGATCAAGCACTGTGACAGGTTGCACAGGAAGGCTGTGAAGTTTCCATCCTTGGAGATACTCAAAAACTGTCTGGACATGATTCTGAGCAACTGGCTCTACATGATCCTGCTTGGATTGGACCAGATGATCTCCAGAGGTCCCTTCCCACCTCAGCTAGTCTGTGAACCAATCTTTGAACTATTGCTATAACCTAACTTCTATGTTCCTAATTTATTACAGTCATGTTTTTTTTTGTATGATTTAAGAGTTTTCATTAGTGATACCGGGGCTATTTCATGAACTCAGTTGTCCATCCAGGTGCTGCACCATTTAGATCTAAGGGGCAGGATGGAGGAGTGAAATATTTAAAACATACCCATAAATAATCTACATGTTTTTTTCTAGACATGTAGAAATATCGAACTAAAATGTGTTGACCTAGGCACCTTCACAGCTTTTGGCCAAATGTGCAGAGTCCTTGTGTCAGGGAAAGGAAACAAATAAACTTAAGAATTGTATTACCTGTCTGGAAAAAATAAGATTCCAAACTGGATATTGCTATTCCTTTTATTCCAGTAAAAATAACTGTTGCAAGGAAATTCTGGCTTAAAAGGAAAAACTTTTAAAATCTTATTTGATTTAGTTTCTTCTATTTTAGTTTTGTTTTCAATATCAGCTGTTTGAAGCTGTACGGGAGTTGGGAATCTTAGAACTATAAGATAGATTACTAAGTAGGTGATGGAATTGTTAACATGTGATTAATTACAAAAGGTTTTGAAAAATACATTTACCAGTTCTTTCAATTATCACCTGGAAGTCATGCACATGTGCATGCACATACAGAGACTTGCCCACATTGAGTATAAACAATTTATATGAGGGTGGATCCATTAAACACATATTTCAACCTTCTGAAGGGATATAAATTATGACTTTATGTGAATTTCTCCAGTATCTATGTTATCAATTTGAACATTTGAAACACAGGCAATGTCAGGAAATAAAATGCTATATACAAACCCCTTCACATTTTTCTGACTAGTTCTTTGAATCTCAAGGGAATCTGACATTTTATTCCACTTTTTCTTAAAACCAAAGAAAAAAATGGCTAGAACTAATAAAAATATGAAAATGAAAAACTACTAAAAGTTTGACTAATTCTTGGCTCACAAAAAAGGAAAAAAAACAACCCAAACTTAACTAACCTAAGCTAAATGTGAGGCACAAAAGAAAGGTTTTTGCAATGTGTGAATGCAACTTCAAAAGTTGAATTTGTTTAGGGAATTTGTATTTTCTGCTCCTTTCTTCAGGAACCTATTTGCATTTTAAATAATTAAAACATTAAAACTGAAAAATTTATAAATGAGAGCTGCGAAGAGAATCCTGCTTGGCAGACAATAGAAAAGAAATTATTACCCTGCTAGGTTTGCTTTAATGTCATATCTGTCAGTCTCCCTAAGGTAGGTTCATTACCATACCAAGTGCACCTCCTGCCAACCCCCCCTCCACACACACATACTCTTTTTCTTCCACTCCCTGCCACTTAAGGACTCTGAATCTCTAGGGGACTTTGATCTCATTGTACACACTAACCCAAACAGAACCTCTGCTGTTCTCAATAATTTTTTCTTTAAAAAAAAAAAAAAAAAGGGAGAGAGAGGAGCGTGTGGGGGGGAGGGGAGTGAATTTGTGTGAAGAGTGACAGAACGCTTTGTCCAGCGCAGCTTTGGCTGGTTGTAACAAGCGTCAGGACATTAGACGCAACAAAAGCTGGATTGGCAGTATCATCAATCACAGGTCTGACAGTCGACTTCAGTTTGTTTGTTCCACTCTGCATAATAAGTGATTGGATCAGGTTTAATTAGATATTGGGTAATCAATCATTGCCAACAAGGCAACCCAGCTTGGGATCTAGATGCTGCAAAGGGGGGAAAAAAGCAAATCTCATCCAGGGCACATAAATACTCAAACGTATAAGTGAACGGGTGAAGCTTCAGAGGAAAGGTATAAAGATGTCTGCAAGATGGCACATAATAGAATCGTTCACATCTGTACTACTTGTTACCAGACATCTGCAGTTTGACATTTTACTTTCGCTGCATAATTACTTTTCAATATAATATAATATACTGACCTGAGGGAGAAAGACAAAGCAATTAAATTATGCATAAGATCCTTTCCACCCCAACCCTTACCAAAAAGACAAAAAAAAAAAAACCAACCAAGAATAGGAATTAGCATTCTTATGGCTTTTTAAAGAAAAGGACAGAAAATTCTTCCTCCTGATTGCTATGATGTTGAGTCCCACTGCATAACTTGTCAAATCAGATACTCTGAATTGTGATTACAGTAAGTGATTATTTCTATCTTATTTTGCAGTGTGCACCTATAGATTAAGGCCCACAAATTGAGGTAAGAGGAGTGATAGATGAAGCAAATTAATCCTATTAACATTAATTAATCCCATAAATTGAGAGAAGTGTTAAAAAAATTCTTTTAAAAGACCCAAAGGGAAGTGTACTTGCATTTTTTATAAAGACATAATGCTGATATAAATTAACACAGGATAAGATGCATCACTCATTAACAAGGACCTCATTATCAGAGGCCATTTTAATGTACAAGGTAGGGCATACACAAAGTAGGTGGGAGCAATGGTGTGCCGTGCTGCCTAACAGTGCACAACTCATGGGCAGACACGGTATGTGTGTATGCAATGTGTGTGGGGAAAAATCTGTGAGAAAGTGGGTTCAGAGAAGCTGGAAAACTGGGAGAAGAGTCACTCATGCTCAGCAGCAGCAGGAAGTGCTGAGACAAACCCCAGAAAACTTCAGTGGAACCGGGGCAAGCATCCTATGTGCTGGTATCTGGTATTGTGTTCATTCTTCTTTATATTCCGCTGAACATATAGGTGTCTTGTAGGAATTGAAAGAGATGCAGCAAGAGAGTCTGCATTGTAGGGCACAGTGCTGCAAGGAGAGAGGTCTGTCTGGGTTAAAATCACTGCCCCAATAAGGATCAGGAAGGATTGTCGCCTGTGCCTTCTACATTCTGGATGAAAAATTCAGATGAGACTGATTTAAGGGTTTTATTTTTTTTGTTTATCTGACCTGGTACTCGTGTTCTGACAACTGAGCACACCACAGATGTCTCTGGCCTGATTTAGGCAAGACACTCTGTTACCTAGATGCTATCAAAGAAAACTGATCATACTGAAAGGACCAGACTGTTTACAGGATGTGAAGGTAAATGAGGTCCTTTAGACCTTTAAAGCATAGCTGAAGAAGAAGTCTACCAGAGCTGGGTGACTAAGATCCCGTATAGTAAAAGAGCTAGTTTTCATTCCCTTTTGCACAGCTCTTGTTAAAGTTTTCAGCTTTGCAGTAAGAGTAGAGAAAAGATAGACATCATGGTCAGACATGGTACCTCTCTGTTGAAGATGTGTCAATTGAGAGAAAAGGATTCAAAGTTTATGCCAAAAAGAAGCCAAGGGTAGGCCTGTGTAACCAGTGTATTTGATTAAAGCAACAAGCTGGGACATTTGTGGTGTTGTCTGGAATTTGCAGGTGTTTTCTGGTCAGGGTGGAAAAAACTTCTGAGCTTTTATTCTGTGGAACCAGTTATAAAGAGGAAGGAAAAGGAAGGCTGCAATAAAGACTTTCTTCTGCTCAGCTGCAGTGTGCTACATCGAACAATGTTTCATGTTTGACACACACTTTAACCTGACATCAGTGTAGTGATAGCCTGAGTATTTTGTCCACTGAAGAAAGCTTTTATCTTGATTTGTTGTGTTATGTATTGCACATTTTATGATGTATCTGGATCAGCTACCACGATTCCTAGACCTGAGAGTAGCCATCAAATTATCAGAGTCAACCGTCATGTCATTCTAAAGAGATAGTCTCCCCTGACTCCTCTTCAGTCTCCTCCGTTGTAAATCGGGGATGGGCCAAGCTTTTCTCAGACAATCTGAAGCCCAAATTCATTTCCCTACAGTGACTAGTGAGACTGGAGTCCTCTGTAATATTTACAGTGTAACTTTCCAACATCCAAAGCCCCCTTCATCTGATGCTCTTGTTTCTCTTCAGACTCACAAGGTTTGAAGCCAGAGCCACTGGTCTTTATACTCCGTCCTGCTTTTATTGCAGAGCATTATGTCTGACACAGTTGCCCCATACCGCATTCATCATTTTCAGCCAAACAGACAACCTTGCTTTGAAGGTATGAAGGACATTCTTAATCACTGGCAGTGTTTACAAAAAGCTAACCTTACTTTTGTTTGTGTGGGCTGGCTTTTGATTTCCCTGCAAAAGAGGTAATAAAACCACATGAAATATGCCCATGTCATTTGTCGGAACAAGGGTCTGTATGTTTTTTAGAAGGTCCATAGCATTTATTGGCAGATAAAACATAATTGAAGAAGGGAGTTCCCAGTTTGCTGAACCTCATCCCCTGCTCTGGCAAGCCATCAGGTGCATTGTCATCAAGTACAGAGGCTGTCTGACCTCCAGCACTACCAAAGCCTTGTGACAAAACTGTCCACCATCTCTGCCGACTCCACTGGAAATGTGGTTTATTCATTCATGGGGATGCCAATTAGCTGAGGATGTGTAAACTTGTAACAAATGTGAAACTTCTGACAATTACTTGTCAAAATAACTGATGGTTTTCATGAATTTACATAAATTAGAACAAAAAATAACTACAAGGTCTGTGATTTTGTTTAGTACTGACATTTCTATTTCAGCCTGAATTCCCCATCTTCTTTAAACGTAGATGTTCGTTAATTGTCCTCATCCACCTAATTGTGTCAAAATATTGAAGTGGAACATTTCAGTAGTTTTGAAACAAAGTGGGTTTTGTTTTTTTTCTAAGATTTCTTCTAGGAAGGTTTACATAAAGTGGGTTCTTAAGTACAAATATACTTTCATCACTGTGCAGAGCTACCTTTCAAAGCCTGGGATTGATTTGCAAAGTGTTTTACATGACATGGAAAGCTACTAGTGACGAAAAAGAGGGAGAGACTGTGTTGAGAGCCACAGTGCATTCTGCTCGGCAGTCTTGGAAATCTTTGAATATATCGTGACATGGAACTATTTGACAAACTGTGCAGGGACTGAAGATCCTGGGAATTTAGGCTGTCGATCTGCCATCAGACTGCCACTCAGGCTTCTGAGGAGTCAAATGGATGAGCGGACATGAGACCTGACTGAATTGGGTTGTAACCTCATCTAATTCAAACCTTCTCTGTGAAATGCTTGTGCTGTAACCATTCTAAGAGATCACTTAGTCAAAGGGAAACACAGTCTTTTGAAGAGCTTTTCAAAAGCTCATTTTATTATCACCAGCATTACTACTAGAGCAACAAGTACTACACCATTTGTGTCCCAGACCTCAAATAAAGATCAGTGGCCCATTTTGCCAGGCTAGGCAAAGTGCTAGGGCACAGGCTGCCTCTTTCACAGTAACTTTGTTGGAGTTCATATACAGTACCACAGATAATTGGGTCTCTAATCCATCTGTTAACTGTTCAAATTCACATGACTTCCCTTTATTCAGAAATCCTGTGACAAAATAGTCTTTTAGCTCATCTTAGACTCTTTTTATTCCTTGACAGTACATAGAGAAGGCTTCTTTTTCTCTCATTGGTGCTCCATTGCAAGTAATCGTACAGCATGTGAAAAGAGCTCTGCCCACAATCTCCCCTGATTCTTATTCCCTTTCCCTGAAAAGGACTTTCACAGTTGTAAACTCAGAAATGGCACTTTCATTGACATTTCTCTGGCAATATCTACTTTGAAAGCTTGGGAAAAAAAGCTCTCATGCAAGGTCTCCTTGAAACTGATGTTATTGTGTTAGTAAAAGAGAGAATAGCTGAAACAGACTATGGACAAAACAGTGAATGCTTGCTAGAAAACAAAAGTACAGTGGGGGAAGAACATTTTCATAATGCATTTAGTAATTCAGTCAGGTTAGATGTTACTTGAAATTGAATTATTGCAGCATTAGTTTCAGAGAGAAAATCGGCTTTCTGTCAACAGTGTCTCCAAAGATGATTTTGCAATCATCTTATAAATAAAATTGTTATGATTTCACAGTATTTGAAAAACAAGTTGGGGGGAGAGTTGGTTGGTTGTCAAGCTTTTATAACTGTAGTCTGGCTTTCTTTAGCAAAGACCTCTTTTGAGCATGTACTGCAGTTTATTTTACAGTGAAGTATTTGTGATCCCAGGTGTACTATATTTTTGTGATCCCCTTAACTACATTTTTCCTATTTGCATTTATATATGTCTTGCCTGTGTACAAATCTAGAAAAAATAACCTGCGTTGGCAGTGTGTACACTTCCAAGAGTTTCCCACTTTAAATATCTTCCCTCTGGGCCATATGGTTTAAAGATATCTCTGACTGTCCTCAGAGCTCATTTTCTTTAATCCTGGATTAGCCTTGTTGCCCTTCTTTACCTTTTCAAGTACTGCAAAGTCTCCCCCCCATCTCCCCTCAATGCAGTAAGGAGAAAAGAACATAATACTCAAAGTAATTTAAATTTTGACCAAAGCAACTCATACTCTCAGCATATCCTCTCTGGATTTCTAAACTTGCCTAACATTTCATTGGCCTTCGCAGGAGAATAATTTTTCTACATCATCTTGACATTTTAAGAAAGAAGATGACAATTGTGTCAATATCTCTATAGTGTCTTCAGCAATCTTATTTGTCTTGAATGTTCTTGCATAAAAACTGACTTTATGTCCAGTGGCCACCTACACAAACAATTGTAATTGTAGTCACTGATCACCAGTACCAAACTGTAGACAATGGAGGTGTAACACTCAGAAGTCACTTGGGCATCTCCAAAGATTCACTGAAGCAAGGTCTCTGACAGCAGAACAAGTGTTGCTTGTTTGGAATCAAGAAAAAAATACATAATTATATAGTAAAGGGGGTTCAAATGGAGAAACTGTGTTATATAATGCTTTGTGAATACCAGATATATTAAATGGAATTTCTGAGTCTTTATGCTCCTTTATCTAATCTAGAATAGTAACGAGAGGATTAAAGATTGTTTCCATAAATCCTGCTTCTTACACTGACTTGAAAAATACCATATAAAAAAGCATTCATCTTCCCCCCTGCAAGTGCAGAATTGCTGAATGACAAATACTAACAAGCAACATTTTCAAATTACGTAGCTCTAGCTAAATAATGAAAACCCTCAGATCATGAAAAATCAGTAGCAAAACAGAAGTCACACTTTTGCAAAGCCATCAAAAGAACTTTAAGTCTGTCTGCAGAGGTGGTGATGGCTTAAGCAATTATTTTTTAATGGAAGATTGTAAACACTTGCCAGAATCCTGTGTATTGGTGGTTTCTTAGCAGTGAACACCCTCTCAGAAACTATTATTATTATTATTATTGTTATTATTATTATTAACTATTACTATTAATATTCTTAAAAATATATTAAAATAAAAACAGAGCAAAACCAATAGCATTTAAACCAAACTGATCAGGAAAAAACCACTAGTAGCACCATATGTAACACACAGAACATGCCTTCACGTCTGCTGTTATCTGTGCATATGAAATTACATTCAGTGTTTATAAATGTTTTCATGTCTTGACATATTTACCCTGATGTTGGTAAATACTACTTTATAAAGGTGGATGGTTTCCTTGTTAACTCTCCCTATTATCTACTGAAGTTGGCTGGAAATGGTTTTGTGACATTACAGAGGGGAGCAGGGCTCCAAGGTGTAGGTAAGGGAGCAAGAGAGAGACTTGAAAAAGAAGCAGCTGAGTGAGATTTTGCACTCTTGCCACCAAGCCAGCAGCCGGCGTAGATGAGACAGTGTTACAAGTTTAGAACAGCTGCCAACTAATGTTTGATCAGGGATAAAATATGCCGAGGTGACAACATCTTGCTCCCTTGCATTTCAGGGACTATCATTAAAAATGCAGCAAGGCTCGTACAGGCCCAGAAGGTCCTATGTTCTCTCAAGATACAAGGGAGAGAGACAAGTTCACAAGATGTCAAGAACAATATCCATTTGTGTTTACTATGCAAACCCGCTGAGTAACCTTTCTATGCATGTTTGTACTAAGGACCATTGAGAATTTCGGGGAAAAAAAGGGCTGCTTAGAGTGAGAGGGGAGAGGCAGCCAGGGAAGAACAAATAGGCAGAGAGGAGCATATTTGGGAAGTGGAAAGGCACCACTGCATGGGTAACTGGCTTCTCTGAGGGGAAAAAAAGAAAGAAGAAATGCCAGATTGAAAGATGTATACATTTATACACAAACACAGCTAGAAAATCTGCAGTATGGCTACAAGTTAGTTTCCGCAGCCCCTTCCCTCCTCCCCTTTTAATAATATATTGATGTAAGCAGCTTGCGCATGCCAAACAAATTCTCTACATAAAAAGTCAACTGTCGGAAGGAGGCTCATCAATCTGGCAAAGTGCACTCAGGTAGAACGCCTCTCGGGGCGCCCGCCCCGGCAGCCATGCTGCTCAGGGGAAAGGGATCACTCCAGCTGACGGGCTCATAAATGTTCATTAAAGAGTCTTTCCGCCAGTTTACAGAAAAAGCAGCTGTTTTGCAGGAACACTGGTAATTTATTTCTCAGTGATATTATGGAAAGCTGTTGCGGATAATTGAACTGTAGAAAGTTTTGCTGTTAAAATGGCAGAGACAGCTAGCTGAATTCACACAATCAGCACAGCAAATCTGGAGATGTCCATTTTGGGATCCTTTGCTGCAGTTCTCTAGGAGGGATGTTACGTATTGCTTCCCACATTTCTCACATTGTCTCATCATTTCTTCATCTCCAAAGTGGAGGGAGAGGAGGAAGAGTATTTATTTTTCTGCTACAGCTATGATTTCCCAACAGATGACAAAGAGAGTGCTATGCAATGTTGTCAAGCAACTACAAAAGGCACTGCTAACACAGTTGAATGATGAAATACATTTTGTAGCTTTAACTATAATCAAAAATCACCTGACTTATTAATTGTGTGATTGGTCTCCTTTCTCCTGAAGTTAGTGATGAAGGATCTATTTCCTGCATAGAAGACGTCATATGAATTAACTAAATATTTTCCCTAATTGTTTAATGCTTAAGAAATTGAGGTCTGTGCTTTGGTTTTAACATTGTAGTGGTTGCAGTAGTGATTCATAGTAAAAAGAGCTCTGTGTGTAGTGGGAGAACAAACTCTTTGAGTAAGAACTAAAATAGTGAGACGAGATCTTACTTTCTTTTTTTAATAACTGCTTAGAATTATCTTACTTTGAACATTTTCGTAGATTAAAAATAGAATGCTAGCTTAGTAAGCCTGTTAGACAAAGATTGCAGGTTTGCATGAATAGTTTACCAACCACATTTTCAGAAAAGAAGCAAAAAACATGTTTACATCTGTTTTTAAACAATGAATACTGACAATGAAAGTGTTTCTATTTTAAGATGGTCACTGTAAGAAGTATGCTATAACCAGCATGAGTGCTAATACTCATGGGAAAAAAATAATTTTTAACTTGGTTTCAGCAGAGTTGCATTGGTTTGTGCTAGGGAGAACGATGGTCAAAGGACAAGAGCCTTTGAGAAGACTATCTCAGAAAATTAGATTTCTAAAATGGAACAAAGAATCTGCCATAATGAAAGTCAGCCATTTTGCTGTACCATACAATTTTCTGCTCTGAAATCAGAGAGGAGTTCCGTTTGGCGTCTTTATCTACTAGTGTAGAGTGATTGTATAAACAGGAGCCTTCTAGAACTCCCTCCATAAAGTGTGATTCTACATACAGGTGGGTGACTAATAAAAAGACAGTACAAATGCTTTACTTCTGCTTGAATTAGATGTGGGCTTTTTTTAGTTTTGATATAGTTGTTTAAGAAGTGACTGGAAACCAAATATATCTGATTTAAAATGAGTGAGAATATCCATGTAGTCCTTTGGGTTTGTTTAGCTGAACTGCCTTCTAGACCAACAAAACTCCTACCTGTCAACCAATCATAAATAAAACATTGTATTGCTTGCATATGAAACTCTGAAGAGCTTAATAAAGAGCCATTTTTCACAACCTGGTGGCATTATTACACTCAGAAAATAAAAAATCTGTGAAAGATCCAAGCCAACTGCAGTACGTTAAAGAAACACCTTAGATATTGTGATGTCTCCCTTTCCTCTATGATGATGTTTTAACAAGGTAATTATCTTTATAGTGGTGTCAATAAAAATCATACCTTGAAAACTCTCAGCAATTCTGTTACTTCCAGAGGTAAATCATGATGAATTTCCTGAAGGCTTGCCTCACGTTTTCTCTTCATAGTTTTCTCTTATACAGAAAAAGTTTTCTTTTTTTGGTTTTCTTTTATTTGTCTTTTTGCTTATCTCTCTTGGTAAGATACTCATAATCCTGCTTCCTTCCTTTTACTACACTCTCTTTCTCCTTCTGTCTTCTGAAATGCATCAGAAGTTTGCCAAAATTTTGGATGTATGGAATGAACAATCCTAGATCTGGTATTTTTCTTGGATTATATTGGGCAGTTAAAACACTATCTTTGCTTGAGACTGAGAACATTAGAAGCCACTAAAGCTTTAAAATGTCTAAGGAATGTGAAAAAGTAACAAGTCAGGTAAGAATTAAACTTGTGGTTTTTGTGTAAAGGCTGTCATTTCCTGTAAGATTTTCACAATTGTTTGCTAAAAGTCCCATCTCCTAGACTCTGTTGGTAATGCCAGAATCTCATCATCCATCCATAAAAATGCAAACAACATTAAAAGATTTGTTCTCATGGAGGAAAGAAACCCACCTGAATTGGTCATTTGAAGGCACCAAAAAGTTTCAAAAAATGCAGAAAGGCAAACTGATGATTGATGTGATATAAGTATAACTGTAATTTGGATGAGGTGGCACAACATTTTCCATTGTCAGTTACCTCATCACCTTTGCTGCCCCTTGCTTTCTCTTCATCTTGTTCACATTCCCAGCAGTCATTTTATTTTGCCTTTTTAGCATCATCTTGCCCTCTTCTTGCACCACTCCTAACTATTCAACATGGTTGAGAAAATCTTCCTTCGGTCATCTAACAGGTGATCAGCATTTTAGCTGTCAACATAAATGCTGGGATGTCTTCACTTCAAGATGAACAGCTCTTTAACAATTAGGCTTGACTTGCCTCACTAACGAATGCCACCTGCAGTTGGTGTCAGTGGCACGTACATGGTTATGGCATCCACACGCACAGAGGTGGAGGGGTTATATAGTGCAGGTTCGGTCTGCAGGTCTGTAACACTTCAACAGTCCCGCCGCTTTCAGCACATGGATGTGCTGCTGGCCTCCAGGCCCCTTCATTGTGGTAACCAGTTCAGCATTCAGGATGGGTCCAGGCCAGCCATGTGCTGCAGCTGGACAGGGAGAGCAATTCCACCAAAGTCAGCACAAGCAGGGGTAAGACCCAAACTTTTCCCAGATCTTTTGCAATACGTCAGAAATATTTAGAATGCTCTAAGCTCAGGCTAAAATCAGAGAGCTAGTTACCTCACAGTTTAATTTCTATTGTTCTCAGTGTTCTATTTTTATCCTCAATTTTCAAGTGGGCTGTGATTTTTAATTAGGTTGTGCTAGAGTAGTATATTC
The DNA here is from genome assembly GCA_025769975.1 of Gallinago jamesoni. Taxonomy (NCBI): domain Eukaryota; kingdom Metazoa; phylum Chordata; class Aves; order Charadriiformes; family Scolopacidae; genus Gallinago; species Gallinago jamesoni. Next base: position 88,457,518 of record JAOQGH010000012.1, read on the forward strand.
CTGACAAACTTGGAGAACTTGGAGTTTTTTAAAGGGGAGCTTCCTCATCGTGGGATTTTCAGTGCTTGTTTGTCTCTACTAATTAGAAGTACTTATAAATTAATTATAAGTCTGTTTTACAAACCAGTAGGAGAAAAACTGTGTGCTATGCTGGATATGATTAAGATATAAGAGCAAAGAATGTGAGAGCAAACAGAAAGAATTTTTATTGACTGGCCAGTCTTTTAGCCTTTTTCTTGTGAAAATAGTTTTCCTTTATACGAACACCTCCTGCTTTCTGTGAAAAAAGGATGTAATCTTCATTTGAAAGCAGAGCTATGACTATATTAAGGTAAATTTGCAATGAAAGCCTAAAATAAATAAAATATTTTTTAAAAAATTGGAGAAAATGTATTATAATATGTAAATATTTACACCCTTTACTTCTGACACATAGAAGAAACACATAAAACCAAAACCAATATATAACCTCAGGAAGAAGTGTAATTGTCCCTGGAAACCATTCCTGTTTTACATGAGTGGGACAGAAGGAGTTATATACTGTTGTTTAAGATTTGACAGGTTTCCATGTCCACCTCAGTATGGCCTCTTTGCTGATCTACTATAGGGCTGGAATTGCAACACTAACCTTTTGATCAGCTCATCAATCCATTGTATCAATCCATCTTCATTTACCTATTTGAAGAGTTCTGTCCCCTGTTTATAATAACACATGCTTGTATGTCCTATTGCAGCTGTAAAAAAAAAAAAAAAAAAAAAAAAGCATAGAAAAGGCAAAGATTGGGCAAAGATTGCAATAGTCAAAGGAAAAAAAAAGAAACCAGCCAAAAAATTTCACTTGTTATGTGTGTAACCTTACTGCTGCATTTAGATCATCTCTTATAAAACCAGAAGTGAGGGGCGAGAAAGTACAAATGAAAACTAGCCCATAGATGAATGGGCAAAATTTTGTCAACTTTTTGTTTGTTTGTTTTGTTTTTTATTGGTGTTTAAGAATGATCAGAAGAAGGTAAAAATCAAAGAACTTGCAGCAAAAGGGAAAAATCAGCGGGTTTCTGCTTCATTATGGGCCTCTGCCTTTTGTTTATGAGATTGATTGCTCAATATGTTGTCCAAGCATCACCATCATCTCTGAACTAGCCTGAAAAAATGTTAATGTTAAAAATGTTCTGTGCACTTTTTCTTTCCATGTACTGTTTTCAGTGGCTTCTCCATCTGATTCTTATCTTGTCACCTAATATAGAGACCTGCTGTGTCAAAGGACACCAGCTCACTGATGCTGCTTGAGTCTGAGTAGACAATAACCCAGACCAGTGAAGTGAGCCAGGGTACAGCACAGCAGCTGTATCGCTGATCTGGTTGGTGACAAGCATCTGTCTTTTGACTGCCCAGCTAGCTGGTATTCTGAGAATGTCAACAAAAACATATATTTCCGATCTCTACTCTCCTTTTTCTCTTTTGGGACTTTGTGTATTTTGTCACATTTAGAACTGAATGACAGAAATAACCTTTCCCTCTCACTAAGAAGGATAGCTTGACACAGAAAATTGACCTGAAGTTTTATGTCTGAAGAAGGGACTTTTAATGAAAAAAAGACATTTGGAAAATACTTTGTGCCTTTTTGAATTTTTTTTTTTCCTGCTTCCTATTCTCTGCATTTCCCAACTTTCCTACTCGTAGTTTTTGCTCACTGAGAAGATGTGAGGCACAGTACAATACATGCTTCTGCAACAACCTTTCCTTCTCCACAGATACATTGTGATCTGCAAAGGAGTGGAGAAAGCAAGGCTGCAAGGGATGATCACTCTTTTCAAAAGCCACTTTCTGAGGAACTCTGAGCAGATGAGCAGATCTCATGGACTGATACAGGCTGTGTCTGGGAATACTTTGTATGAAGCTTGGTACCAGTACCAGTGAGTACCAGTGTGCTCATTGAGGGTATTATTGAAACACTGAAGATTATTTTTGCTTTAATTAACAATTTTAGCAAGAGCTGGATATTGATGTAATTGTCCATCTATCATTACAGTGCGCTTTGCGAGGCTTTGGCCAGCATTCCCTGAGAATCTGGAGCAACTGGTATTGCTTTAATCTGTTCTTTCCACACAGTCTCCAGGCTCTGTTCACGAGTTGATATCTCTGACAAACATACATTCACTGAATAATGCCTATGGTAGTGTGCAGTTTTTTTAGGATGAACTTTAGATCTTTTGGATTCTTAATACAGCCATTTTTCTGGTTTCCACCTGTCTTTCCAGATGGATTGTGAAGGCTCAAAGGGATTTCACAGCGGATTTTTGACTTTTCATCTCTAGGAAGAAATTTTTTGCTCCTTGGAGGAAAGATACAGCCACAAAGAGAAAGCCACTGTTAGTTTTTTTCTAACTGGAAAAAATTGTGTGCTAATATCACACTATTGCTGGCAGTATTCATGTGTTATATACTTTGTATTTTGACTGAAAGTTGTGTTGCATTTTCCTGAACATAGTATGTACAGAAGAGTATGCTGTAATGAAGGCTTCACATGCCAGTTTTATCTAAGCTGAGTGCTGCTAGAAATTCTCATTAGCCTCCCTAAGAATTTTTGCATATTTTACTATGGGAGTATTGTCTATTATGTCTTAAAATGATTGTCCTATTCTTCTTTGGTTTTCTTTAATTTTTTTTTCTTTGCTTCATATTTACTATTTTTTCTGTGTCTGTAAGGTGGATATATGCTTCCAGTTCCTCTTTAAAGATCTAGTGAGAGTTACTCTCTTGTTCTACTTAGAGGGTTTCCTTCTCTTATACGCTGTGATAGTGTTATTTTCATTTCTTTTCAGAGTCTGCAATGGTGTTTTGTCCTAATCCCTCCAGGACTGTTTTAAGTTGTTCCTGTAAATTCCCTACTTCCTCATTGTTTTCACCATTTTTCATTTTAGCAATCAATTTATGCTGACTTAATCTGTCTCTTAGGGAAAAAAATCTTCTTTGACTTTTCTTCATGCATGAGGACTGCTAATGTTTTCACAGGTGATTGGAAAAGAAACTGGTGACTTGTACTCCTGTCAATTTAGAGACCTTTTCTGTATCAGCTGATACTAATTATAATTTTGCCACAGGTTTCTATATGAATTAAGTACTGACTAAAGTGTACGATGGACTGTGTGAATTTAGTATAGCCTACTTTTTAGTTAGGAAACATGAATCTACTCTGTTAGTTGTTATGCTGATGATGCTTTGAACACTTTTTTCCAAAACTGAAGGGGATTTCTTCAGGAATGTTATGCAAACACATTGTTTTTAGTCTTGAGAATTGACATTTGCCTTTTGTTTTGCAGTTTCTCAGGAAGACTTTTATTTGTTTTTTCTTTCCTTGCTATTATTAGTACATATAGCTATATACTTGCTATTATTTTTTGCCTTACTATTACTATTTCCTTGCTTTTCCTTGCTTAATTTTTAATTTCTTCTGTTTCTGAGTAATTCATAGCATGTACATAGAGGGATACATTACGTGAATATATATATCCAATAGATAAATGTATCATCTGTTATCTATTAGGCTTACATAATAATTATTGGCAAATATTAATTAATTTCTTTGGAATCTTACTTTTAAAACATTCCTCTGTTCCCACATATTTACTTCAGCAGAATCACAATGATGCAAAGGCCACAGAAAAATTAAAAGATCCTAAGTATATTATAGCTTTGGTTCCAGAGTTTCATTTAGAGACATGACAGTGGTGAGAGACGATAATTTTGAGTATTTAACTTTTGCAATACTAAATGCAGCAAGTATGAGTACTAGTTGTGCTTAACGTTCCTGTACATATCTACAAATACATATTCATTCTCATTATGCCTCTACTTGGGCATATTATCCATGAATTTTAAGTATAACATTCTGTCTGCACTCCTTTCTAATTATGAGGTTGAACAGAAATGAGCAAACTTGTAATTCTACTCATGATTTACAATTTCAGAAAACCCTAGGTACAAACTTACATTCCAAATACTCTCATTTAAAAATGGGCTGCTGTAATTATATGATCATTTCATTTCAAATCTGCAGGGGACAGTAACTCAATATAAAGCATGAAAAAATTAATGAGAAGATTAATTATAATAATATCATTAAATCCTAATAACAGAAAAAGTCTAACTTCACTTTATTTTAGCTTGGACACCTAATATAATTTTATTACTGTAGTGATATTTTCTGAATTTTTAGAGAAACTAATAACGTAACAGCAAAGGCTGGATAATTTTAATTTTCCTTTCCCTTTTTTAAAGTAAAATGGAAAAATAAAATCTCATCACAGTGTACAGGTATATCGACAAGATCTAATACTGTCTACTTAATATCAGCCATAGATTTCCCATCAATATTTAGCACTTCACTTTACCAGAAAATTTTTTCAGCCTTTGCATAGTTTTTCACAAAAATATGTGTTCTTTCATAATTCAGGAGGTAAATACCTTCATTCATAGTCACTCAAGACAGGATTCTTTAGGTGCATTACTTTTTACTTTAAAAAGCAACGTACAAGCAGTAACAGTCAAACTTCAGTTACCGTGGCTACAGAATGGGGTCTGGTACAATATTATTCATGGATTATTAATATTTAGCAGATATCAGAACTTCTTTATTTTTTTTTTTTTCACGTTTACAATCCAGATACTTTACAGAAGTTATTTATAAAGAACACAACATTCCTGAACACACAGCCCTGCTGGTGACAAATGTTTAAATGTGGAGTGCATTAGTGTGGCATCAGACATTGTCAATAATGCATGCTCACCACCATTTAATTATTTTGAAAACATCTGTTGAAGTAAAATATGTTCCAGAGGGGAATGAGGAAGTCAAGTGCATTAGTGACTGTGTTAACCACATTTCACTCTGTAACATAGAAAACCCTAAAGGGAAGACCAGGATTCAAGGACATCAGGAGAATGTTAAAATTCATCTTCACTTTTAGTTTTTGTAGCTAAGGAAGCAGTTTAGCTTCCTATAGGTTTAGCGCTATTTTTTAAAATAGGGCTAAAGTACTGTGTCAGAATGTGTAATGGAAATTCTTTATTTTTTCCATAGTACACCAGAATGTATTCCATTTGTCTGCTGAAAGATCCTAAGCAATTACTGACATAGTGTGATGCTATTTTACAAGTGAAGATTACTTTACTCTTGGCTCTAAGTGAGGGAGCAGGTAAGCTTCCTCTCCTTAGTCCTTTTGCTTTCCTCTCATATAGTGTTTGGTTTCACTCTAGAAAGAAATCATTTGTTTCCTTTTCAGCTTTGTTTTTCCTAGCTTACTGCAACCGCTAGAAACAATTTAAAAAAAATAAAAAAATTAAAAACCATTCCATGGTTTATTTCAAAGTCTGATGTAAATAAGTTTATGTATGACTATTTAAAATGTATATAACTGTTAACATTTCATCATATCTTTTTTCATACATTGTTTAAGGAAGAAATGTAGGGTGCTTATTGAGATGCTATCTGACATATTCCATTCGAATAATTCTCATCATACACTTCTTACAAACAACATTGACTATCATTGTCAAGTTAACTTAGTGGGTCATAATTAATAGTACAAGGAGCTAATAGACTTCTACGCAGAGTGTGCCGATACAGATATGCCACAGGCAGTATAGGGCAGAAGTCTTAAATTATATTGTCATGAATTTAGAAATGGACAGCATGTTCCTCTAATCACTTCACATAGAGGAAAAGAGCCAAATAATGAATACAACAGCCCAGCATGTCAAACTTCCCTGGAAGTCCCCGAACCTAGTCAGTGGAGATAGCCTGGAGCCTCCAAAGAACAATGTAGAAGGTCCAAGCAAGGCACTCACTGGGGAGCCGACAGCAGCACCCAGCAGGGAACAGTCAATGCTGACCTGAAGGGATCTGCCTGTGGCTGAAAATGCTATCAAAGTACAAAATAAAGCTGGACTAAAATAGCAATAAGTGGGAGCTTTCTGAATAACAAATGATACTATGGTCATGTAGAGAAACTTCCAGGATGGGAGAAAACATGAAATTTCAGGGAGGAGGAAAACAGGTTGAAGTCAACAAAGAAAAAGGAAGGCAGTACAATGCCCCAGAGAGGCTGCAGGCTGATGTACTCCCAAGGTGGCAGGAGAAAGTAGAGCCCTGTCTTTAGGCAGTAAGTCATGACCACAGCCCGGGGTTCTTTGACTACCCACACTCAGGGAGGAGGGACTGATTCTTCCAGAAGTGTTTGAGCCCACTTAAGATATGATTAATTTTCCGAAGGCTATTGATATCTGTCTATTGACTATAGAGGAAACACAGTTGATGACATTCCTAACTGAGACCCTGTCATTAACAGTTTAAAGTTTGGCGAGATGAATCCAGGCTGGGAATATATGGGGTTAATGGTCCTATTTCTTTATCTCACCAGGCAGCCAGTACTAGTCTTAATAGGGGAACTCTCTGAAAGCCATTAGAGGAATTCTGGGGAGCTCTACTGCTTCATGGTCCCTTTCATCAGCCTCTTTAGTATGACAAATAGCTTGAGGCTGCCTACCAGCCAGTTATTTTTAAAGGTGTGTGAAAGTGGCTAAAAACATCTGTTCAAAGCCACCATTTTGAACTGTCTTTTCAAAGATGAAAAAAAAAAAAAATCAACCTAATTTAAGCTGACTATGCATAACTACATTATCACCAATACATTTTTCCATTTCTTGATTTTGCACTGAAAAAGATAATTTGTCCAAATAAACTAGATTTCCAGCCAAGAAAAGAACATTGGGAAGAAAACTAAGCTTTCTGTGTACATAAGTCTGGACTGCACAGTGATAATCACCCTTCGCTCTAAATTACCAATGAAAAATATCACTTAGCACTTTTCCCAGATTTTTGAAAATGTGAGAAGAAGCTTGTGGCTAGAACTTTTACTTTCTTCCTATTCCCCTTTGCAGATAGGCAAGGAGAGGATGGATTTTTCACCACAACCTTCTGACTGTTGTAAATGAGTCAACACTAGAGAGCATGTTTATACCAAGGAAAAAAATATCTCCATAGAAAGATAGTGGCAGGGATTGGTATGGCACAACCACAAGATTAGTGAAGTGAACAAAGTCCTATTTTGTGCAGAAAGAATGTTTCTGGGCAAAAGCTTTTGCAATATGCAATCACAGAGCAGGCAAAGAAATTACTGTTTTATTTGCATGATTGTGGAGATGATAAAATAATGTTAGCAATACTGCAATTCTTGAATTCCTGGACTTGGCACTTCACTTCTATTTTGTCTTTTTTTCAAATCTCAGCACATTGTTTTCAGAAATGAAGTCCATTATAATTTTTGTCGTACATACTATAAATGTCTTAGTCACATACATATATGATGCAGTTGTTTATTTTCAGCTGTTTGTTGGGCCTTATTTATGTTATTCCAACTTCTGAGGTTTTTTGGTGTCATTTGAAGTATGACAGTTTAGAAATAGTTACAATAGAGAACTGGCTGCATGCAGTGTTTTTTCCTACTACTTGATATTGAAAACATAGTTTGTTGTTTAGTTCCAACTTTGAGTTCTTTAAAATGGAACAGTTGGAGAATACACAAAAGTCTCTGCCAGGGAATTCTTTCCATACACAGTCAGCTAAAAAAAAAAAAAAAAAAAAAGAAAAAAAACCTACATATTTAACATAATTTAACATCTCTACAGCCTGAGCAATTATCCTAATAGCAGGGAACCGAGGCCTACTGGTAAGTTTTATCCTCCCTTTGTCAGGCTTCTTTCTTTGATATTAGTATCTAGATGCATACCACAGGGCAAAACTAGGCTTTATTAAAGGAGGGTCAGCATTCTGTTAATCTAATTTAAAAGCATTAAGGGGAGCATTAATTGATTTGTTGGGAGGGTTCTGACTCCAGCCAACCTGATCTTGCTGTTTACACTCTCTCTTCATTTAGTCTATATTGAAAAAAACCTACTTGAGTAATAGTACAATATGTATGTTATTTTGTATTTAATTAAAAAAAATAATTCTGTAGCAGTTGCTGACATATATATTACATAGCTACCTCTCTATCAATGAAGTGACTAAAGTGAAGTGATTTAAAACATCACAGTTTTCAGTATTCAGAGACAAGTCAGTTTTAACATAATGGCAATAACTCTGGAAAAACTAGTCTTTAACACTAAGAAACTAAACTATTTCAGTAGCATGGAGCAGGCTGCTTGCAGAAAGGAGGATGGAAACGCAATGCATTTCATGCATTGCATGCAATGGAAATGTAGTGTTACCAGAACAGTCTTGGAAACAAATGAAAAAAAAAAGTATTTCTGGAGCTGCCTGGATATTTTTTGGATGATGAATTAAAAAACAAAAACTCTTAAAATAATTCAAAATTTCTATATTTACCAATGAAATTTTTGCAGTTCAGATTCCAAAGTATACTTGGAAGATACACTCTTTTGTTTTGTAATTTGTTTTCCCCCATGACTCTTATCTCCTCTTATCCTTCTCTTTATATGTAATGAAAAAAAGCTAAAAGAACAAAGGGAAATTTAGTAACAGCCTGGAGAAAAAGAAAAAAAAAAAGGTGGAAGTAGTTCTCTGTGCATTAAAAGCATGGACACTCATTTTTATGGATACATACCAAAGATTGATGAAGTTGGCATTTAAGAAGGTGCAGTCTCTGATGGAAAATATGATTGAAGTTTTCCCACAGTGGGAGCTTTTGCTGGGTTTCCTTCTGTGTGAATTTCCTCCACGTGAGCCTTTTCTTCAATGGGGACAGTAATAAATGTCTACCAATGTCTATTTTGACAAGACTTGTAGGAGTTATTCTCTCTAACAAATCTACTCCTCTGTCATATCTGGGTGATGTCATATCTGGCCAATGAATGAAATGAATGAAAAACTACTGAAGGGCAGACAAGCATGCATATTCATGTGTGATAGTAAGATTTGTTGTCAGAGACGTCCAAACAGTCCCAAACATTTCCAAAATCTAAATTTTGGAATATAAATGTACTTAAAAAGATTGTGAATAAAAATTTATCCTTGGAATTTTTGACTGTATTTTCAGGTCTTTCAAGTCAAGATCATTATAAGTTATTTTCAAAGCCTTCTGTGCAAGAACCTGCAAATACATGTCTCTTCGCAGATTGCAAGCAATAAAAAGAGAAGCAAAGTGATTACACACCTATATGTGATCAGTTCTATGTATTAGAGGAACTGATTAAACTCTTGATTACATAGTGGGAATTCAGATTTCTTACACAATGTGCTCTGTGTAATTTGGGTATCTAAAGAACATGCCTTAGATTTAGCCTCCCATAATACATTAACTGGGAACATATCACGGAATCATGGAATCATGGAATCACAGAATGATATGGAGTTGCAAGGTACTTCTGGAGATCTAGTCCAATGCCTCTGTCAAAGCAGGTCCACTTAAAGCAGGTTGCACAGGAATGTGTCCAGGCGGGTTTTGGGTGTCTCCAGAGAAGGAGACTCCACCCCCTCCCTGGGCAGCCTGTTCCAGTGCTCTGCCACCCTCAAAGTTCCTCCTTGTGTTTAGGTGGAACTTCTTATATTCAAGTTTGTGCCTATTTCCTCTTGTCCTATCCCTGGGCACCACTGAAAAAAGACTGTCCTCATCCTCTTGACACCCTCCCTTTAAGTATTTATAGGCATTGATCACATGACCCCTCAGTCTTCTCTTCTCCAGACTAAAAAGACCAAAGTCCCGTATCTATGCTTCTGACAGAAATCCTAAAAGAAGAAAATAATCCTGAAAGAACTAGAGCCCTTGCTGAGAAGGCTTCAGGTCTTTTAAGATGAGGGACAGTTTTCTGTGTCAAAGCTAAGGGAACAGCTCCTGTGCACAATACAAAACCTCCTCATACACTTTGTAGTGGGTCACAAAATCTCTGAGTTACTTAAACTTCCATATATATAACTGTAGTGGAGGAGCCTACACTCACAAGGATTGAGAAGGAAAAGACATACCTGTGTTGCTTTAGGTGAGTGATGTACTGACAAGAATTTTCCTGGTGCTTGAGGTTGACTTTGTGGAGTTTTCTATTCTGCATATCCCTACCCCAAGCAATGCAGGGTACAGAATATTAGACACTTGTGAGATATGTTCATAATCAAAGTAATTCACTCATGCTGTGTCCTGGCGATGGCAAGAATACTCATCTTTTGTAAAGCTTTCCAGCGGTCAGACAGCTTGAGAACCTCAGGTATGGACTTTAGACACCACCCTTCTCAGGAAGTCCTGAGGAGCTGTTGCTGCTCTTCAGGTAACTTGGGGAAGAATGGAGAGAGGATTATCAAACATTTTTCTGGAAAACACAAACTGTCTAGGAAAAAGGTTAGATCCCACAGCTTTTCTGGCCCAGCAGCAGCTAGGCTGCTTCTTTTGACCCATCCACTCTTGAGGGCACCATGGCCCATCCTTGTTGAGGGCGAGCTGAAAGTGACTACTGAAAATGCTGTAAGCCTCTAGGATGACTGCATCCTTTTGCCATGTGGCTGCACTGGGTTTCAGCTCTTTGAAGTCATCTCCTACTGAGTGACAAAGAGATTGTCCAACTAGAAACGCCGCCCCTTCGTGGAAGATGTTCATCTGTCCCTCTTACCTTGGGGTAACAAGTTGCTTTACTTCTTTTCCAGACTTCCCCTACAGAATCACTCAATTTGGAATTTTGATTACTTCAATTGGTCTCAATAATACCTATAATTAAATATTGAAAATCTATGCTGGAATAAATTTTGGGAGTAAATATGGTGATCTACTCAGGTGGGTGTCTCTCAAGAAAGTAAAGTTATTTGCCTGCAATTCATACTCTACAAAGTTCAATTTTTATTTAATTAACAGTTTTCTAATTCACTCCATGTAAAAGAGTTCGTATGTTTTGGTTTTTTTTCATCTAACTTCTGAGTAATTTGGGGAAAATTTAAAATACAGCTTGATGAATACTAAAACACAGCATTTGCAAACACCTGGTTCAATTATGTCAGCTTTTCAATTTTAGACAGGTCAGTTTTTATTTAATTCAGCATTTAAAGTTGAATCTTTTTAAGTCTGCCTTAATATACAGCAGCATTTGCTTTTCATGTTTATGTGATGAAAATGTCACTGCCAAATAAAATGGTTAAAAAAAATCATACTTTTTGATTTTGCAGCCTTGAAATAGTTTTCATTTTTGTTTTCTTAAACTGTTTTCATATGTAAAACAAAGCCTGAAGAAGGCAATACTCACAGCTGAAAACTTGCTTTCCTGCAGTAAAAGATGGAATTCGTCACATTAAAGACATTTCAAAGTATCTGAAGGCTCAGGCTCAAACACCAGTCTTGGAATGGAGGTACCCCAGTTAACTACTGCAGTTTAAATTCTTACATCTTTTGTACAGGCCTGCTATTACATTACTCTAAATGAAATCCATGAAAGCCAGAAGAGAACATTTAAAAAACGAAAATCCATCCCTGAAAAAAAGTGGTGCATTTGGAAGAGCCCTACAGACTTTTTTATTTTTTTCTCTAGATGCCATGATGCTTCAATAATTCAAGAGGAGCAAGAACCAGCAGATCTTACAGCATATTTGATGTGCCAGCAAACAGACTGGAGATTGTTTAATTTCAATTAGCCCCTTTGTTGCCAACAAAAGACTGACAAACACACTGAGAGAGGGACAGGCATATGGCACTTTTGCTTTCCACTTTGCCTTTCATTTGATGATAGTCCTCTTATCACAGCCTCTCGCCGATTCCCCTGCCTTGTGCCCGCTTCCTCCTTTGCCATACTTTATCTACCATTGTTCTCCTTGTATCATCTTACCTGGGATCAAGTGATTCTCTCCAGCACAAAAATACGTTTTCTTTTTCAGCCTCATCTGATCTCCCAGGCTAATTGGCTCAGGTGTAAACCAAGCCAGCAGGGCTGCGACTTTGATGTGACACTTTAGAGCAGCGCACCTGGTAACATCCCTGTTTGTGTGTCAAATACCAGCCGGCCTTGCCTGCTGCTCAAACCCAGCTAATAAAAATGCTAGTAATCATGTTGTATTACAAGGCTCAAATTCATGCTGTTACTTTATTGCAAGGTTGTCATTAATTTTGCAGGGTGAACCTGGAATCCAATCTGACCTGTTTTTAATAAGTGTGGGTCTGTGTGCGAGTGTGTAAGTGAGTGACAGAAAGGTGACTGCCAGCTGTTTCTTCTTTACATATGGTGTTACCCTTTGCTTTGATCAATAATGCTGTTTCACTTTAAAAAGAAACTCATTTTGTAAGGATGCACAAGAGGGGCTTTCGTAACTCCCTTGTCCCTGTGGTTTATTTGTAAAGCATACACAATTAGGGAAAGGTCAGTCAACAGTAAATAATATCTTACCGTTTTGCTAGAGATTGTTCACTTTTGCTCTGTAGACCTGTACCTGTCCTTGGCCAGTTGTCCTATTGCTGTTGTTTGTAATGGTGTTCGGTAGAATTACAAACCCAGCTGAAGCCTGGGAAAAATAACAATGATGTCCCTGCCCATGGCAGAGGGGTTGGAACTTGATGATCTTTAAGGTCCCTTCCAACTCTAACCATTCTATGATTCTGTGATTCTAATAATGACTTTCTAAAAATTGCAAAGCAAGACCATGGCTAAAATGAAAAAGTCAAAATTCTTCTGAGTCACTAGCACTCTCTTCAATTCCAGTCCAGTACAAATATAACTGTATTTGCATATAATATATATAAAGCTATACACATATATGTGCACATACATCTTTGATTTTTAAAATGCTAAATATTTTCATTTTGATTGTGGGGAAATTGTTAAATCTTCCAAAACTCTGCATAACTATAACCATAAATGCCTTGAATATTTAACAAAGATGTTATCAAGAATGAATTTATTGTTTGATTAGACTGGAGCCACTGGCATTTGTATTGGTGAGTTGTAATGTGAATAACAGTAAGATTTTATTTTCGGATATAGAATTTTCATCAAATGACTTTGAACATTGTTGTTACTCCTTTTGGTCACAGTGGAGAAGTATTTTTGAATGCTGATAGAGACACATTGAACAGAAGCTAAAATGCATGAGAATTTGGAATAAAGTAAACAGATTAATGGCCTCTTGAAACTTAATGAAAATGGTAACTAATTTCTGGAGATACTGGGTGGAAACAATCTAAAATCCCTTAATTGAAAATTAAAGGGAAAAAAATCATTGAAGGTGGAGAAAATATGCATTAAAGATTCCCTTTTTTTTTCCCTTTTTTTTTCCTTTTTCCTCACAAAGCCATGGAACACTGCTTCAGAGCTTTCAGTTTTACATCGTGGCCAAGAGCCTTTAGAAGAATACTGGAAATCAGCAGCTCAAACTGAACTCCTCAGCATGACAAAGTGATGCCATTTAGCGGTCTCTCTGCACTCTGTTGTCTGCAGCAACTAATAAAAACCAGTCAGACCTTCCCATAACAGTGGTACTTTGCACTGTCATAAATAAATTCGCTTAAATTAAGATTCACTATGCTTATAGAGAAGATTCACAATGCCTAACCCATGAGTTACTTAAATATTAAAATAAAAGTGGTTCACGCTGAGAATTTTTCTGGTAAAATTTTTCCAAATTTTTTGAAAAAGTAACTCGATGTTAGGCCCAATTCTATTTAATTCAAATAGAATTGTCTATGCAAAATGAAAGAAAATCACATTGATGGTACATACGACAAAGCAAACTGGAAAAAAAAAACCCTCAGCTACTATCAGTAAAGCAAGAGAGGAGGTGGGGTAAAATCACTTTACATGACCTTTACATCATCAATACATTCATGATGTAAAAAGTGCAAGAATAACTCAATCCTCCTGATCAAAAAGTAATCCAAGGTTTATGTGAATATGTAGCAAGTAGAAAGCAGAAACCTGAAAATTGTTCAATAAGGCAACAACCATTTAACACAGTTTTGAATTGTATGCTTAGAGGCTTTTGTGTCTGGTCCCTTTCAGGGGACTTAATCTGTAACATTACATCCTTTTCTGATCATTTCATTATTAGAAATAGAATGAGGAATTGGTGGTAGCTCAAAAGAATGCAAAAAAAGAAGTATCAATTAGTAGGTAAAAGTTACTGATTTGCAGGGCAAATTTACGTCAGACGCTTCATGTCTTTACTGTAATAGAAGTTTTTAGGGTTTTGTTTCCTGTATTGACTTCAGTTAGAGCATTGATAGACTCTCACAGAAAGAACCATGAATTGCTGGCAGGCAAAGATCAGAACAGCAAAGCTACAATCAAGGGACGTGTTGAGGAAGTGAGAGCAAAAAGTCAACTATTACTGTGCCCCATCTTTAATCCCCATCCTGAAAATGGTTTGAGAAACTCTTTCTTATCTACCTCCCAAAGTCAGAAGTGGAGTGTGTCCTCCCTTGCATTAGTAGGTTTTCAATGTTGTCTTGAAATACCAAGTGGTTTTGGGAATGAAAATTTGAAGAGATACCTGCTTAGACCATTAATAAAGGGCAGTTGAAAATCACATTACTGTTGTCTGCTGCAACAACTTATAGTGTGTGTTTTGTTGTGCTTGTTACTGTTGCTGATTAACAGAAATATAAAAAGAAATCTTCACTCTGGTCCTGCTCTGCATCTCGGCACAAGGCTGTAAGAGGCTCTTCTATTTTCCTTTGTGACCTATCCTTGTGGATCTGCAGGAGCATATTATGCTTAAAGCAAGTGATGAAGTGGACATTAGCTTTCATGAGAGGCAGAATCAAATAATCAGGAAGACACTATATAGTAGCTTAGTGAAACAATTGTTGCTTAGTTTAATAATGAGGAAAAATAATTTAATACTTTTCAATTTTTAAATTGATGGTAGGAGTCAAGGTGGAGGTAGAAATCATGTAGCTGAACTGAAATATTTTGTTCATTTGATTAATTTCTATTACTGAAGTAAAACAATATTTAAAATATTACAATTTTGCTTGTATTTTGCACTTTCTCATTGCTTTTTTTTTTTTTTGGCTATTTTGTGATTTTTTTAAAAAGGCATAGGTATTTAAAAGTTCTAGTTTTCTCCTGGATTTGCAAGTAAACATAGTGGTTATTTGAATAAGTAAGTAATTTGGATTCTTCTTGACATGATCCTGAGCCTACATTTTTTCTGATGTTCTTTGAAGAAGTATCTGTGTGCACTCTTGACATTTCCAGGGTGGCAATGAAATAGTGTGTCTTGGAAGAGTTTCAAAACCCAGGATTTGGATTTTAATTACTGAGGGTAGGAAAGTCTGCAGAAGAAGAAACTATTTAAACTGTCCATCCTTATTACTGAAAACAGTACTAATTAATAAAATGAAATCATATGAAATCAGTGTTTGTCTGGTACAAAAGTAAGAGGCTAAAGGAATATGTGAGACATTATAATATATGCATGTTTTATTAAAGTAATTACGGGCCAGATTCTATCCATTACTTAAGACACTTTATTCTGTAATGACGCTCAGTAATTCAAGCAAGGACCAGACACCTGTCTAAGGAAGGTTTAGTATCTGACACTAGAAAGGCCATACTTCTGTGCAGCTGTCCCTCTTCTGACTCCTTTCTGTAGTCTTCTATGATGGAATAACTTCTTTATTATCAGTATCTGTCTCTCTGCATACAACATTTCTGTATGTGTTCATGTGTTCCCTTCCAGGGGACACTTTCTCATACTGTGGAGCAATGCATAATCCACATTGCTAATAATGAGGATACCACTTTATCATTCTGGACAAAGTGAACTTCCTTAAGTGGTACATTCATATGTATGTAAAGATTATTGTACCAAGCAACTGTCATGGTTGCTATTCTAGTTGCTAACATCCAAAAGAAGCAGGAATACAAGCACTTACCCCGAGATGGAGCCACTCTACCCACCAACAGAGAGTGTTTTGGAGAGTGTAGCTGAAGATCACTGGTATATTGCCTGTGAAATATTTTATAAAACCTTTTTTTTTGGTGGAGACTGGAAAGAATTCCCTTCCTACATCTCCCTCACTTGCTCCAGCTAAGTGTATTTGAAAATCCTCATAATGTATTTCTAGAAAAACAATCAACATAGAATTATTTGTAGGGGTTAGGAAAAATATTGTCATCTGATTTATTTTTTTTTTTGTGACAGGCATGAACTCTGATCAGCAAATTTTCAACAACCATAACAGTATAGATTAATTATTTAATTAAAAAAATCATTAATGTTAATTTTTTTTAGACTATATTTATTACTTTCCCAAAACACAACTGAAAAAAACAATATCCTCATACAACTTTCAGCCTCTTTCAGTCTATACCTTTGAAAAAAGTTTCACACTGCAATTTTCAGCATTTGTTAGAAGACCTGTGGGATATGTGTCATTGAGAAGGGAATCCCAAAACAACCTACTACAGGAGATTGCCCAGTATGAGTTCAGTGAAGCCATGCTTCTTATCTTTCCAGAGAAAGTTTCTGAGAAGAGTGTGGCAAACTTTCAAGATGGTGGTTAATATAAATGTATCTATTGAAATAAATCTTTAAGAAAGTTTGGGGAGTAAATATATTTTAATAATAGCTATTCTGCTCCTCCAACAAATGTTCAGCCCTACCCATTCTTTAAAAACATGTTTTATTATATTATTTGCATTAATCCATCCTTTATTTGGTTGTTTATTTGTTTGTTTTAATGAAAAACCTGCCTCACTGCTCTCTCTGGGGTAAGCAGCAGAAACAAAAGAAGCCAGCCCTACCTAGTTTTTCTGGTTAACTTAAATCTGCAAGGAGAAGTTCCATTCGCTAGTACAGAAACTCCCTATACAAGTCAGAAATGTATTTGTTTCAGAGCCAATTCATTTGTGTAAAATTTTCTGTTCTCTTTTCTTTTTCTTTTTCTTTTTCTTTTTCTTTTTCTTTTTCTTTTTCTTTTTCTTTTTCTTTTTCTTTTTCT
>JAOQGH010000012.1:88474545-88492734 GCA_025769975.1 Gallinago jamesoni
TTTCTTTTTCTTTTTCTTTTTCTTTTTCTTTTTCTTTTTCTTTTTCTTTTTCTTTTTCTTTTTCTTTCTTTTTCTTTCATAAAGGTGAGAAACTTTATTCTGGTCTAGCTCCCACCATTGACCTGGTGGCATATCATATTTTTTTCTTATCTGTTTGATTTTCATCATTTTCTCTATCTATTTTACAAAATATATGCACAATCGAGTTACCCTTAAGGCTAACACAGCAGTGGAGTATTCAGTCTCCACAAATATTGTTTATTTTTGATGTCTTGGCTCTGAATGCCAGCCAGACCACTAAGCAGTTAGACTGGTGATCACGACTAGGGATGGTGAAGTAACCACAGAAAGGTTTTAACGCCATTCTGTGATGATCAGTCTTTCTGCAGATTTTTTTTCCTATTTCTGTTACACTTCCTTACATGACTGGGTCAAGTGCAATCCCAGGAGGGAAGGAGAGCCTGCCTCTTCCCTTAGAGAACAAAGGAGCATGTTGGGGCAGAAAGATTTGGAGACCTCAGGGTGTGGTGGAAATAACATAAACCTAGGAGTGTGCAGCTCCCACAGAGAGACTTAGTGACCGCAGGAAAGAGCAAGAATCAAACAGTCAGGCTGAACTGTTTGAACAGGGGATGAAAATAAAGTAGCAGGGCCCAGAGGGGACAAAGGCAGAGCTTTCTGCAACTCAGAAAGCCTCTGAATTGCTTACCTAGGAGAAAGACACACAGTGGGCAGGCAGACAGCTGACTGTAGAAATCATTTTTGTTTCCATTCTGTCTTCCTTACTTACTTTGAGTTCACTCAAAGAATTTTCCTTACAATTATTATGATTATTATTAATAGTAGTGTCACTAATAGAAGATTTGGAAGCTTTTTGGTCTCTTCTTGGAGCTCCTTTTCAGAGATGATATAGGTAGAACCACCTCAAGATTTCAGTCAATACAAAGTCCTGCAGCAGTAACATATCAGACTGTGTATGGATTGCAGAGAAAAATGAGTATCCTACCTAGGTTCAGTATTCAGATCCATTTCTTCTAAAAACATTGTTACATTTTTATCTGTTTTATCTTGTACAGCTCTTGAATATTCAGATGAATCATGAGATAAATTTCTCATTTCCCTTCCAAAATTTATGAAGAATCCTAAGAAATCAAGAAAAGGGGGGAGGTGACCTTCTCTGGGGACAAGCAGAGCAGCTACTGTTTTCCTGCTAAATAACTTTTGATTCAAGTGTAATCACAGTATATTCTACAACCAGCAGTATGTCTTTTAAGACAAACCAGGTAGTTCTGGTCAATTTACTAGCTATTCCTTTCCTGTTTATATCACCCAATGACCAGTATGGCTGTATTTGGCATTTTTAAGAACACAGTGGATTTTTTGTAACAGAACAGTATGGAACGATCCTGTGGGGACTTCGAATCCTTTAATAATAGTAACAAAGCTGTACATTGGCTCACCCATCCCATCATATATTATTTTATTATTCTTTTGGGTTTTAGGCCGTAATTCTGCCTCTAACGCTATGAACAGCATGATATCATTCTAATAGGTTTATATTTATCAGCTGTAATACTAAGTGCATTGAAAAAAAGATGATGAAGTTTCTTTACAGTATGTTATTAAAATCCAGGTTTCTTTTCAATATTTTTCATACTACTGTCATTTGTGTGTAACCTCCATGCATCCTAAACCTCAAGTTTTAGTATTTGAGGTCCAACTACTCTGAAATTATTTCCTTCAGTTTCCCTCACCTCCATTATTATTCATCTTGAATTTGAAATGATCTCTGATTTTATATACTTTGCACTTACTTTTTTCTATAATATGTGGAAATTTACCCTGTCCGTTTGAAAAAGTGATTGTTTAACTGCTACTTGCCCAAACACTGAGCTGGGTGAAGCTGTGACGCAATACGGTGTTTGTCAGAGAACCTGGGAAATTTCCCAGACCTATAGCCTTCTTTTCCTTTGGTATCCTCTTTCTTCTGGGACTTTTGATTTCTTATTTAACATTCTGCTACTGTGTCTTAGTGACTCAGCTTGTACTTTGTATTAGTTTTCTGTATGTCTTGTTTTTCTGAGGATGTTTGTCCTGGTTTGTTTCTTCTTTACATTTAAGAAGTCAGTTTGTATTTCCTGCTTTAAGAAAGTCCTTAGTATAATCCATTTCCTTCTCTACCCTAAAGTAAGCTATAACAGATGGTGAAACATTTGTCCCCACCTGCTCTCCAAAGTATTTTCTTGTAGTTCTATGTGCAGAAACATTCCAAAGTTTGTAGACATATTAATGTTTTTGAATCTGAGAGCATTTGTCTTTGATTTTTATCTCTCCATTTTCTCAGAATTCTCCAGTTGTATCCTTCCACACTCACATCTTCAATTTAAAACACAAATCTGGTACTATTTTCTTTGTTTTAGTCAGATTTTTCTCTGTACTAAGTTTCTTTAAGTAGACTTACCTTCTATGAAATTTTATCTCCTTCGAGATTTATTCAGCTAAGTTTCTCCTCTTTTCTGTAGAATATGCCGTTTCCCACACTGATAGCTGGCTGTAGATGGCTCTGTATCCATTACAATACTCAAGTATATTCATTCCTTTCATACTTAGATTTTTTTTAAGAAAGCTAATTTTTTTTCAATAAAAAAAAAAATTAAATAAAAGAACATTTTCAATAAAAGATCATTTGTTAAAAAAAGATTTTATTTCCTGTAAGTCAGCCAAAGGCATTTCTTACTGTCCCTTCCTGGGCACTCAACATTTTCTGTCAATGCTTTGCCTTTACTGGAGTTTTCATTCTGTGTCTGTTTTTATTTTCAGCATGTTTCTTTTCCCTTCCACTTTTCCTGCAGATTAAATACAACTATTCCTGTCTTGCAGATTAAGTCCTTGAAGTTCACAATGGCATTTTTTTTTCTTCAAGCATACTACAGCTGAAGAAACAGTATGAAGTTCTCCAACCTTCTAATTCTGTTACATCTTTATGTTCATGAATGATAAAGTTGAGCATACAGCTGTCAGTGAAAGCTGTCTTTAGAGTATATCAAAAGACTCTAAATTTTTGATATTTTCCTATTCTATTCAAATGCACATATTTTGTCAAGTAACTTAAGCATTACTGGTGTCTGAGCTAAGATCTCCTTTAATTACTCAAAGTAAAACGCATCTTTTCTTGTCATGATACAACTAATTAAGAATGCATTAGCATAAGAGTAGTTACCTTTTTCTGTAATGTATATTACATTGTTCTCATTAAGGCTGATTTTCATGTTCCAGTTCATTGCTCCTGATCACTTTACCGGATTAACTTGTTCCAAATATTCAAGTTCAGAGATCATTGTGAGGATAAATTGGAAATAACTGTGTGGTATCATGCTTCTCTACTTTTCCAGATCATTAGAATACAAATGAGCAGTGCTGATCATCACACAGGACACTGAGGCATCTTGATTTCACTCTTTTCCCACCATGAAACTTACTGTTTATTCCCCTTCTTCTTGTCAGTGGCGCTACTCACTGCAACACTGTCTTCAGCAAAAGAACCTTTCCCAAGAGTTTGTGAAGGTTCCTACACACTGCGTTAGGCAGTTTTCCTTTACCCACTTCTTTATCCATACTTTCAAGCAATCTTAATGCATTTCTGTAGCCTTACTTGTACCTCTCCTCATACACACATGTTCTGTATTAAGTAGTGCCTTACTTTGCTCAGCTACTTCCTAACCCTGGTTTCATGCAATTACCTTCACAAATAGACCCTTTCAACTCTCTTTATGCAGGGATCCTCTTTTGTTTTCACCTGGCCTTTCCTGACCTGATCTCAGTGAGGTCAAGAGCTGTTCTGAAATCCCATTAATCCCATCCAAGATTACACCACATCTGGCCATCAGTATTGGGCTAGCTGCTGTCTTCAAATACTGCATGATCGTCTGTTTCTGTAACTCACCACAGAAGATCTTGTATATTAAGGAATCTGGAAAAGCTAAAGAGCACATGGGCTAAGATGCAAACATTTGCAAAGGTTCATGAATGACAAAGTTTTTTTTTTTCCACAGCATGACTTCCTTTTTTATATTCCTTCCCTCACAACTACATTGAAATAACATGAATTTTGAAACACAGCTTGAAGTATAATATTACAATAATCAAGACTTTTTTGAGAATTTACAAAGCCCATTATGAATTCCACAGGCTTAAAATATTTAAGGATAAACTTAAACAAAGTTAACAAAAATCTCCAAGAATATAAATGTGCAGTTTGAACACTCAGACTACTATAACTCTGTCTTTTAGTGAGGTCATAAAGTAGTTAATTTTAAAGACATGCCAGATTATTTTTCTTTTTTTGTTTTCTATTTTTTTTCATGGGCCTCTCACTGAAATGAAACCTGGAGAGTCACTCAGAAAAATTCTTGTTATTTCAGCAGGACTTAAACCAATTTACCTTTCAATAGCAGAAACAGAAAGACCATACTGAATATATTTCCAAGAACCGAGAGAAAAAGGAGATTATGTTTCAGAATGTCACTAATAGGAAAAATGCATTAAGTCTACTTCCAATATCAAGTCAATATTTACCACAACTGATTTTTTTGGAGACTTTAGTATTACAGCCATTCATTTGGATCAGCTCAGTTGTCCATCTTCATCATGAACTCCGTTCCAATATTATCTGGGAGCAGCACTTAAGAAGAGAGTAAAAGAGGACAAAATCTGCAGGAACTGTTGCCCATTTCTACTTCTAACTTCCAGAGGAAAGCCGAGCTGCTGCATTTAATAGCCGTTGATGAACCTCTTTTCTCATGAAGTTGTCTAATTGCATTTTAACTCACATAGACTTTTGAAAAGTAAAACATCCTTTAGCTTCAGGTTTGTAGGGGAGAGCTGATTTCTTTTTTTTAAGCTATATATATCCTTAGAAGATATACTTGGAGGAAATGGACAAGATATATTTCCCAATAGGAGGGGGTTTGGCCCTACAGAGAAAGTAAAGATACACTTATCTTCAAAAGTTAGAAAGAAACTTGAAAGTCATCTTTTAGAAGCCACAGATCTGAGAGGAGAAGGAGTTTACCACCAGGTAGATCAGTGGAGAGGAGCTGTGTAAAAAATAACAGCTCAATACCATTTTTTCCCCTCTTGTGTTACTTCAGCAGAAACAACAGTCAAAAAAACAGTCTTCCTATACTGTTACTTGCAATTTGTTGCACTGCAGTTGGGACAACTTTTTTTTTTTTTCCAGATTCACACAACTGCATCGGGGTTTATAAACTCAGTTTGGCTTGTTTATCATTATAGAGTCATCATGCTCACAGAACAACTCCCTGAGTAGCCTGTTTATAATTTCTTTTGAATCTGTCCTGACTCTAGCTTTAGTATGGAAAGCCTTGAATTGGTGGATGTGATGTGTTTGGGGAACTGCTTGTATGGATCCTAAAAGATCCCCTTTCCTAAAACCTTTCCCATAATCAATAGAAGTTATAGTTTGCAAAAATGCCTACCAAGCTTTGTTGCTGAAACAGGTATATCTCACAAAGGCTTGTTTCTTAACCAGTTAGGGATATCAATTCATTTTTTTTCTATCTATCTGCTCACTGGCCTTTGACTTGCTTGTTATGCACAACTCATCCTGATGAGGAATCTTCCACTGAATTATTTTTGTACTAAAGTGAAATACAAAAGAGTTTGTACTCTGCAACGGGAAGGAATGGCAAGCCTGGATTGAAAAATAGTCATGGCCCATGAATTGTTTTGAAAAATAGGTCCTTATTTAAATGAGGTATTTGTTGGCATTGAGAAACTGGTAACTTCTTTGCTTGTTTTTAGGAAAAAAACAGCAATGAAGTGCCCTTCCTCATTCCCCAGAGAAGGAAGAAGTGGAAAGGTCAAATGGGGCATATTTGCCATGGAAAGCGTCCATGGCTAGCAGATATTTGCAATGTTAATTGCAGGTGGAGCCAGTAAGACAAGAAGTGGAAGGTGCCTTGGCTGTGTATGACAACACAGCAATGGAGTTAGACAACTTTGGAGAATGCTGAAAGACCTATCTGCCTCTTTCTCATCCCGTCAGCTGTAGACCAAATATCCTATAACTGGCATGAAAAAACATTGGCATAAGATACTCCTGAGTGAATGTAAAAAGTAATAAGTTGTACCGTTGTTTGATTTGAGGCTCCCTGAAACAGTATAGAGATAAGAAAAATTGAGTGAAGTACATTTAGAAAGACAGAGAAGAGCATATTGTAAGTATAGTAGGAAAAAACACTGCCTAGACAAGTGGATGTATTACCAGACTTGAATAAAGAACTGGAAAAAAAACCCAAGGCATGAAAAACACAAGGAAATTGTGAACTCTACAGGCTTATGAACATGATGAATATCAAGAAGCTGCATCCACCAGAACTTCTGCAGTAGATTACCATCTGGTTCCCAAGACTGAAACACCAAGCTGCCAAGATCTTGTTACCAGAATTGTGAGCGTCTCCAATTTTAGAAGACAGGCTGCTCCACTTGCTACCTACTTGGTTATCTGCTATCCAGATTCATCATGGCAGCAATAGATTTGGTGTCTCTGACTGGTCAGCAGAAGTCAAGCAAACTGAGATGGATAAGGCTTTTACAACCTTCCAGTCCAAATGGGTAAGTGCTCACTGTCCTTGTCAGGCCAAGGGGTCATGTTATTTCCAAACCCACCCCTTTGCTATATCAGAAGATGTTGACTAACAGACAGAGCAATAAAATAAACTTATTTCTCCGTTTGTCAACTGGGGCATTGCAGCAACCTAAGATTTACCAAGTAGCGTGCTAGCAGTTAGTTAGAAGGCCGGCCAGTTGCAGCCAGAAAGATGTCTAAGCCTAAATCCAAGATTAAGAGTTCCAATTAAACACTCTCTAATTGTTAGGCTTAAATATTTTGTCTTGCAGTGGAGAACTTCCAATATTCCAGTATTTTTGTCCCATAAATATTTTAATATAATTTGTCTTTATTTAAATTCAAAAACATGCTGAAAAGTTGAAAAGAGAATGCTCTGAAGGAAAGCATGCTTCAGCCTGTGAAAAATGTCAGCCTGTCCTTTCAGCCAACTGTACCCATCCTTGTTCTGTTTGTCAGGCCTTTGCTGTGTCACTGGGTGATAAACACTCGCTTACTCCCATTTTGGCTGTATGAGCAAGCACTCCAGCACGTAAGACACGCTGCTCAATGCTGAGATCCCTAAGCTGCTGCCAAGTGGCAGCACCAGAACTAGTGTGGCCATATCAGCAAGGCAGAGCAGAGGATCTAGTCAGGGTCTAGCACCACATTCGTGCTGCTGTTTTGAATCCAGGATCTGAGCCTACAACACTAGTGGTGCTGCTATTCTATTCTTCCTTTATCGCTTTTAACAAGGAATCCTTGGTCATACTCTAGTTTCTCAATTGCCTCATGGTTGCGCTGACGGTCCTGTGGAATCGTGACTGCCTTCTAGTCTCTGATTTACTAAAATACATACATTTTTTATTTTTATTTATGTTTTTAAAAACTTCCCTTTATAATTAAATCCTCACCATCTTAGATTTCTTGTTATAAATAACATTCTGGTTTTTATTTACTGGTCTTCTAGTCTAAGAACATAGTTATATGTATGTTTCATGAAAATGTCTGCTTGTTCACTGATTCTGGTAATCTGGTAGGTTGATTTTTCCTATCTTTGGTATGAGGTCCTGTCATAATCAACTGGGATTGTAGTAATAGCATCTGCATCACAGAAATAATTTGGACAGGTGCAATGCACCAATTAAAACATAAACAAACACAAAATGTTTAGATTCACTCCAGCAGTTTAATTTTTTTTTCTCAATCCTAGAGTCAGTTAACAATTAATTTAATACTAAAGCAGAAATGACAGATGATCTAATTGTTAATGTGGTACAAGTTTAGAAAGACATTAGAGTACCATTCTGGAGAACTGTTGCACATAATTGCTCAGGTGTTCAGAACACATTTCATTCCCCTGCTGTGCAAGGACTTCTGTTCCTGGATTTTCTTTCAATGGTTCCCCCAGAAGTGGGATTAAAAGTAGAAACTTAATGATAATGAATTAAATTGTTCACATCTAAAGGGGTCTGATTGGCAGGATGCCGGAGACAAAGAGATCCCTGACGATGGTTAAAAAAACAAAAGTAATTGGATTACACAAAGAAAATAAGATAAACATTCATTAAAATTACAGTAACAGACTGTGATTAATGAGCATATACAAGTGCAAGCAGCGCGTATCCTTTAGGCCCTGCAAGGCCTACATCCAGTGGTATAATTAATAATTCTTAATTGTTTAGTAAGTAATTGTTATGCGCTTTCCAGTTCAAAAGACGTGAACTTCTTTTCCCTAACCTGATTTTATCTGTGACTACTATGGATTCATCAAAGCTATTGTAATTGGTAATGAAATTCAGCCTGTCTTTTTTTTTGACTGTGAAATTTGAGTTGATGTGGTTTTGCTTGGGAAAGTCTTCATGGAACTTGAAGAACTCACCATGGAAGAAAGCTCCATGCATGTGGTCTTTCTTAGCATAGCAAAAAAATTTTCACATTTGGATATCAGAATGTTTAAACCTGCTGAGAAGAGCTATTATTGTACATGAGGTGAAAATTTTAGCTTTGCTTGTCCAGCAAGAGTCTGGTAATTGAATCAAAATACTCTGATGCGCTGGAGATAAAATTAACCAAAATCCTTTGATTGCTACAGCAGCCATAGATCCAAGCCTAAGCCATACATTGCAGAAGAGCACAAAGCTGACTATTTTCTCTATCCTTTGGTTCCAAAACCCTTAACAACATGATTCAAGAGCTCCCAATTGAGAGCAAGAGAGCAGGTGGCATCTATATTTCTACAGCCCTCAGAAATAGTGACACTTTTAAGGGTCTTAAATTCTATGTCCTTCATAAGCCTTCTGCCTGAATGGTGGTTTAGCAGGCTGTCTACAGGACACCATAGTGGTGTGCTTGGGTGCAAAAGAGCCCTGCAGGCTTTTTGAAATATTTCTGAATAGACAGGTAGCACTGGTAGGCAAGAGCAGTGAATTTGGGAAGAATTACAAAAAATGGTGCTTGCAAATTTGAAGTCCCAGAGGAGAAGCTCTGGAGAGCAGTATATCCATCTTCTGGAGTCCTTGGGAAAATTGCTAAATGTATAGGTCATGATTACTGATGCACTGCTCACTGTCCACAATGATCTCTCTGCAGCACATGATTGTCAAGTTTTCTAGAACTGTGAGCATTAGCTGTGTTTCAGTGGCTGCATTTTAGTATACCCATTAAAGCACTGGAAACTTTGCAAGCTCCCTTCCTAAATATTGTATCCCTGGCTGACCTAAATCAATGATGAGCATCAATGTCAACACTGTCATCACTCCATGTTACCAATATCATTGTTCCTCAAAGTTGCCTTTCATAGGGTTTTCATCCTTGTTGCCAATGCAGAACTACTGTACTGGCACTGTTACCAAGCATGTATGCCTGTTGGAAACTTTGAGAGCCTGTTTGAAAATGCTTGCCTTTTCCCTAATGTTTCCTTAAGAACACAACGATATTGGCAGAAAGCAATGGGTGATTCACAGGATGGTGATGGTTGTTGAGCAGGGTGGGTGATAAAGGACCACACATCTGGCTGTTTCCTGCTGGAATGCCTTCTCTTCCTGACTGATAAGGCCAATTTGAGTACTTGGGGCCATGCATTCTTGCCAGGAGCTACCACAACTCTTTATTATAAAACAGCTCTTCTGACATCCAGTGCTGTGACTCAAGGAGAAAATCTCTTATGCTATTTTGCTATTTTTTTTTAATAAACCTTGGCCTTAAAAGGTGGTTGTCTGTGGTATCAGTGGCACCTGCTCAGAGCTGTATTTGTTCAGTAGTCCCAGAGCAAGCTATAAACTTCAGTGCTCAAAGTAGTATAAAATTACTACTAAGATAGACCAATTCTATATTGTCTTTTTTTTTTTTTAACACCTGGCGAACTATGGAAACTCCTCCATAAATTAATCACTTGAAAATGTCTTGTCCTCTCAATTCTGCTGACACTTTTTACTACATGTGAAAAAAAATGGCTTGTGTGCATAAATTGTGTAGTGAAAGAGACTAGTGCTCTTCCATTTCTCTTCTGTATCTGCAAATGGCAAGTATCAAGCAAAGATATTTCAGTCCCTCTTATATTATGGTCAGGAGGCATAAGAGTAGTCCCATGAAGTTGGAAGAAGAAATATGGTCTTGAAGAGTTTGAAGGGAAAATATGTATCTCTGGGGGACTGGAGCTGAAGAATCAGCTCAGGTGTTAGAATGAAAAACAAATACACCAAGATTGTAGGTGGGTTTTAGTAGAATTTGCCTTCATGTCTTGAATTTGGAAAGGTGCATAGAGATTTCTTTTATAGGTGCATAGAGATTTCTTTATGTATTATTTGCATCTTTACATGCTAGAGTGTGTAAAGGTCACATTCCTGTCCTATACATCAAAGTACCTGTTGAGAACACAGGGTATCTAGTGTGTCACAGACAGATTTTCATTCTTTTTTTTTTTTTTTGTATTTCACAAACCATAAACATGGCAGAGTCCCTCTCCAGAGGTTCTGCCCTACAGTTTTCCTCGGGGCACAGAGGTTCTTGCAACCTGTCCCTACTGTCTGGGTAAAGAGCGGGGGAGGAGCATGGTGAAGAGGAGAAAAGCATGGCCCATGTTTCTTTATAGTCCAGACATGCACAAAATTAGTGGTGGGCTAGAAAGTCTTTTCGTAAGTGCAACTACTACCGTCTGCCAGAAATCTAGGCATGAAGAGTTGCCCCAGGTCTGTGGAAACACAAAAGTTATTGCTGAGAGTTTCCTCTTGTTTGATCTTGTGTTCCTCAGCTATAGTCCAGGCATTGATTCTTAATGTCTTCAGTGTTTCCATGTCAATGTTTTCCTTTCCAATCACGGTGTGTTTTACATGCTTCTTGATGTACATAAGGGTCCTATTGTAGCCACAGTAATCCCACAGGGATACTAAGAACAAGCAGCTAACATTACCATGAGTGGTTTCCCCAATAAGATTATTTTTAATCAGTTAAGTGGATCAAAGTTTTTTTGAAAACTCTTAAAAATATAGATGATGTTTGTCCATCATGGGTAAAGGTTTTATAATCTAGTCCTGCTGCTTTAGGAAGAAATGGTTTAAAAAAATAATATATATAATTTTAAGAAATTGTGTCAAACTACGCTCACAAAACTTACTCCTCCACAGAGGGACGGAATTACTTAAATTAGAATGGACCCATCAGAAGACTTAGGAGTAAATACTATATTTCTAATACAGTGAACTGAGGATAAGACAAGATTTGGAGATCCAAACTAGTTTCTCTTAAGGTTGTGTAAAGATCCTCTCTGTTTACTAACTAACAATCTCTATGTTGTACATTCCTTGTCAGCATATAGGCTGTGGCGCAAATCTTTGTTGAGATAATCAAGCTTTAATGACTGAATGGAACAAGTGATCTTATGTTTTTTTGAGGCAATAGTACCAGAGAACCGTTATAGTTCCACACAGCTAAATCAAACTCCCAGCTCAGGCTAGCAGCACATGGGATATGATGTCACTCTGTATATATGCAGTAAACTCAATGCATAGTGCAAATTAACTGGGCAACATTGGATGTTGTAGGCATGGGGATGATTTATGTAAGAATTTACGTAACTATTTTTCCAGATGCCCAGCGAGCTGAGTGCTTGGAAAAGCAGCTGGTTGCCATGAAAACCATGTTACTGACTGATTGATGGGCTTTGGGCTCCCTTGAAACTGGGGACCTAAGCCCCAGGATATATCCCCACCCTAAAATGGTTTTAGAGTGCTCAGTGTAAATTAATTGCAGCCAGGTACTGTGCAAACTGAGCTCAATGTGCTTTCTCCACTTCTAATGCTCCTTGCTTCCCTGAGGGAAATGGGACACAAAAGGACACTCCTGAATCATCGACCAAGACGTTTTACACTGGCAAGATCCTTGGCTTCCCCAGTGGGGTAACTCCCCAGTTTGCAGACCCTGTCTCATTAACTCACAACGATCAGAACGGGACTTGCATAGTCACAGAGGGGTGCAGCAGAGTGCTGTGGTTAAGTACAGAAGTGTTGATTATCAAGTGGGTTTTCTCGCATCAGAAGGAATCGTTAGCCCCTCTCATGTTGTTAAAACTGAGGAGGAAATTTTGGCCATGAAACTGGGGACTGAAATCTACGGGGATTTGCTCTTTGGGTTAAAAAGAACTGTTGTAGTCGCACCTTGGCCTTTTAGATAACTAAGTTTTCTTGTGTTGTGTTATTGATATCAGTTTTAATACTGCTGAAAGCAATGGATTAAAAACCTACTAGAATTTGCTCTTTCCTTCAAATTTATTTTTTCACTTAAATGATGCGACTTATTTAAAGTTCCTAGCTTAAATGCTTATAAGATATAAATCAAAATAACTCATCTAAAGCTCATCTGTCAATACTGGTTTATACCCAGAAAGGTTGGGCCTGGAGGTTTAATTTTCCAGTGATTTTCAACTTGTCTGCTTATGTATTTGTTTGAAAACTAGGTCTAAATTACTGCACGCTATCAGGATAAGTAAGCTAAAAATTCTGAAATTCAGGCATTTTATGTCTATTTTGTATGGAGTGAAATGCAATCAAAAAGTGAGATACAAAGCAAGGAAAATATAAGGCTCTCTTTTCTGGAACTGACTATAGTACTTGAACTTTTTCATGTCTCTCTACTTGCTTCTTGAGCCACACCACCATGCTCTTCTCCCATACTGATAAGAGAGAGTAAAAATGCTTTTGTAAAAGGCGTTTAGGTAAATTACTATGTTTAACACTGTATTTCACATGTAAAACAAAAGTAAAAATTTGCTTTTGCTAGTCTTTCAGGCCTCATCTCAAACAGATGAGCCACTCCCTCTGCTGGGGATATTTCTACAAACTGCTCTGTAAATGAAAAGGATGTTAAGTTTTTTCAGGGAAATACTAGAAACACCTCTAAAGTCACATAAAACCTTAACAGTGTTATAACATAGAAACATTTCTCAAGGGTTTTCAAGTGTCCTTATGCTATTTTATAGTCTTAAAATATCTACCTTATTCCAAAAAAAAGAAGGAATAGAAACACCAAAACATAAAAATTTCTTAGATAAATGGTTTTTGGTATTTTTCTTTCTTTACACATATTTATAACTTTATTTGCAGCTTGCCAAAGATAACTGACTGATAATCTGTCACAGGGAAGTTTTCCTTTTAGCTACAGGTTAGGTTTAGCCTAGACAAGAGCTGTAGGACAGGAGCAGCAGGATTTTTACCTTCTCCTGTTAACACTCAAAAAAACACCTGAAGGGTAACGAATCTCAGGAAAAAAATTTCAATTCATTTCCAGCTTTTGTTCCGTTACCGGCCTGTTGGATGAAGCTGCAGTGCATTCCAAAGAATGTTTCTGATGGGATGCCAGGAAGTGTTCCAACATCTATTTATACATATATTGGTTTCTCAGTTAAGCTGAAAAAGTGTGAAAACATTTGTATTTTTAAAAATAAGTGTATTTTAAAAGATACAGAAACAAAGTATACAAGATCAGGTTATCTGTCCGCTGTATTTCTATTCTTTCCTGCCTACTATGGCAATAATTCATTTGCCTGTATCAGCCATGATTTGTACCAGGCTGCATGTATGGGAAGACGAGGGTGCACAAGTATGAATGCAGACCAGCCACAGCACTGATGTACTTGCTTTTCAAGTAAGAGTGGCAAAAGAAATGAAGGCAAACTGACACTAGAGGCTATAGGGAACAAAGTACAGAACTCTATTGGGAATTATGTCACTTTAGTTCTGGTTTTCATGCAGTATCTTCCTTTATTTTTTCATTTATATAAATGTCAAACTAAGTGAAGTTTATAGAAAAAGAAAGTAGAAATAATTTGTTCTAAAAAGATAAAATAGGAATTGCATCCTTCCCAAGGTTTTCCCCAGGTTGTTTGCAGAATTTTACCTTGATTCAGAACAGTTTGGGTTCAAACAGACTCATAAGTTATTTTTTTATTTTATTTGAATTTTGAAGAATTAAGTGCCCAGCCCAGTAGTTAGTGTCTTTGTGGCAGCTTGTTCAACAGGACAGAATAAAACCACTCAATGAAGGCTGAATTCTAACAACCTTATATTGAAAAGTACTAATTTCAATTACACGATTTGAATAGAGTGTAGTCTTTGAACGTGCCTAAATAAGGCAAAAACTGGATTGGAATAGACTACCTGGCTGGCACTTATCTACTTTTAAATTTCTACAGTTTCATTTTCCTTCTAACATCCATTGGTAAACAGAGGGAATCCTAATGGTCATGGGTGTCAGTGAAGAAGATGATCATACATAAAGATTCACTCAATACTACTTATCTGTGACTGACTTATCTTTGCTTCTATGCTCACAAACTCTTTCTATGATTCTTTTGTGAACTCATAATTATATGAGTGGTTTCTAGGAAAAAAGGAAAAGACATGAGAAAAGTGATCATATACTAGTTACAGAAAAGTGTGCATACCGACATCCAACTTTTAAAAAGTAAGAAAAAAAATTTAAAAACCAGAGATCACTAAATGAAGCAATTTTAAGGTGAAATTGTGGAAACATCACAATTCACAAATCACAGGTTTAACAAATAGATCATGAGATCTTAGGAAAATTCTTGTAGACAGAATCTTTGAGAAAACTGTATGAGACCCGAGGGAATCCATAGAAGCCAAGGACTTAACTTCAGCTTTACGTAGACCTCACATATTTAATACTTTATTAAAATTGAAATTAGTAAAGGGGAAAAATGAAGCTCAATTATATCCTTACTTTTGAGACATGTTATACTTAACATCCCTAAAGTATTTATTTACTATGTTTCAGTGCATTAAAAACCTTCCTATGTAGACCAAACACGTTTAATATGGCAGAAGCAATAGGACAGGGATAATGTACATAAAACATAGGGGAATGGCACTGGCTCAAGACATTCAATGTCTTGCTGCTGTTGGTACTACCTATTTATTCAAATTAAATTAATGAAAATCTCACAAAAAAAGCTTTTAGTTATTGCTCTAAGTTGTAAGGAATGTACGAACTTCTAATTCAAGCCTCTTTACTACTGTTGTGTTATATAACGTGGCTCTTTTCAAAAGATTCTTGGTGGAATATGGCTGCATTACTTTTCCCATGTCCCCAGATAAAACTGGAGGTTGACAGAAGCATAGTATTGAGGCAAGAGAAAGTGTGAACCCAGCAAAGCAGGTAGGTCTACACCTGAAGCCAGATAAGCTCTAAATCAAGCACTAAAAACTACAAATATGGTTTCACAGTATTTTGCCTTGAGGGAAGGAAGAACTATTAGGAATTTTTTTTATGGGAAATAGAACATGCTAGTAACTATATGAAGGGGTAAGTAAAGGGTTTAATAAATACAGAAAGTATGAAACTGATAGGTGCTGAAGGTAGGGCAATGTGTTCTGCCTGCTGAAGATACAGCTGCTACTTTAGCAAAAGCAGCGGTCATTTTTGCTTCTCTCCTGTGGCTCTTCCAGGTGTTTCAGTGAATGCAACATCTGGAGGATAGCACACAGTTTTACTCAGGTCATCTATTGTTCTGCGGATTACAAATGAAGTCCTGTCAATGTAACCGTGTGCCGGCTGGAAAAGTAACATCAAAAATCACTAAAAAAAGAAGTGGTCCATAATTTCTCTAGCTAAAAACAAACTGTCGTATTATATTATAAAATTTAATAGCATCCTTCACCTCAGAACCTTTGCGTTTCCTGTGTGACCACAACCACTGCTAGCATCTTTGAGCTTGGGAGATGATGCAGTACTGTGGAGTGGCCACTCTGCATACAAACTGAGCTCAGAGCCTGTGCCAGATCACACCAGGTCACAACTTTATTTCCATTATTTTCCCCTTTGTCTGTCTTCTCACAGTGGCTTTATTAAATGTATAAGCTGAAGTATAGCTGCCTGATACTGTGGGTGTTCTAGCCATGCAAAACAGGGCAAAAAATAGTCTTGAAATATGTGGATTTTGTTCACAGTTTGCAGGAGTATACTGGATGTATCTAGATGCATCATGCCTACTTTTCATTGAAATGATTAGTGGATTAGTATCCTAACAGAAATGTGATTTCTTTTTAATATTCTGTGATTTGTGTTTCTGCAGTAACAGAAATGTGATTTCTGTTTAAAAAATGTTTATGTTTAAATATGTACATGTCATATAATCTAGCTATTTTATTTTATCTTTGCAAATCTCATTTCACAAGAGTTTTCAAATAAAAATTCCTTGGATTTCTTATGTACACTTCTTTGAAATGAATAAATCACAGAATCAGAATTTTCATTCCTTTTGTATATAAAACATTGTGCATATAGGAACTCCAATCAGAAGTAATAATGGAAGATAAAAATGTTTACATTTAACTGATAATTCATCGTACTGAAATCTTTGCACCTTGGCCAGATATAAATGGCTTTCACTGAATTGTGGGAAGGCATGTCTGTACTGTTGGAGTGCTACAGCATTATATACTATATTGCTATTGTAAAGTAATAATACCTATAAAATATAGCTCGTGTGTCTATGTGTGTGTGTGAGTGCATGAATATCACATTCTGCCCCCTAGAAAAGTTCAAGCATGGTTACTCAAATTTTTAAAATTGTTTTAAATCTGAAAAAAAGCATATGGAAACTACAATCTAAGTTACAAATAAGAGAAAAAAAATTCAGAATGAGAATATTTATGTGTCTTTTACCAGACTTTCACTGATATATAAACTCTCAATTTTTCCCATTCTTTTATCAAGTAGAAAAGACTCATCATTTCTGCCAGCCCTCAGGTTGTGTAGCACAGAAAAGATGGAAAATTTTCTTTTATTCTCTACACCTATAAACCACTCTATCCTAAAAGATAAGTTTTCTGGAAACTAAATGATTATTCTCTTGTGCAGTTTTCCTTCTCCTCTGACTCAGTTTTGCAATCTTTCATGGGACAGCAGAGTATAGTCCTAATGATGCCACACACCTTTCAGGTTATTGTCATGAAATTACCTGTAAATAAAGTGGGTTCAGTGCAGAATAGTTTTAAAAGTCTTGCAGTTAAAAGTCTAAATCTCACATGACTGGGACTTTATGTACTTGAGTGCACTTCTTTCAGACCTGGTCATAGATATTTAATGTTCACTATGGTTTGCATTTTAATAACAATAACTTTTTTTGGATCTGTCTTAAAGTGACAGAGCAGGTCAGACAGAGAGCTAGAAAGATAACCTAGATGTTCCACTCTATAGTGTAGAGTCATAGCCACTTTTAATGTACTATTGTTTCAGTGAACCAACATAGGTTGAACCTCCATGCTTTCTTTTGCTCAAAGAATGAATTATCATGTTTTTCTTGTTAAACTGATGACATATGTGATCTACACAATGTATTCCTTCTATAAGTGTCAGTAATTTTTTTTTAAGTCTGTTACAAAAGCAGGTGCATGGTTTTTTTTTTTTCATTTTGAAATGTAATAAAGTCAGTTTTTGGCCTCAAGCAATACTAGGATTTAAAATAGGAACTACTTTGAAGCAGCATGAAGTTGCACCCAGCCTCTAGGTTATTAAATGTGTTTTCTCTCTCTAGCTTCCTAAATGCACCTCATTGTTTAATGGAATTCTAACTGTAAGATTTAGTTGTAGGCATTTCAGCTGTACTTCCTTTAGAAACACATAATGATTCACCCATGACTTCAAAATACACCAAGGGGATTAAAGGTGGGGGGAGGGGGAGGGGAAGGGGCAACCCAAAACATTTCTTTACTTCCAGATCACAAGGAAGAATAAACAAACTAATAGTATTTCAAGAGAAACAATAATATACCTAGTGAGTGGATCATCTCAGAGATCAGGTAGAACTGGGCTTCAGACTCTAAGGGTTTTCTTTCAAGCACAGCTAGTTTGTGTAATTTCCTGCCAACAATAGCCTGTTCTTTTAAAACACTTTATAGTTAATAAAGATTCCATTCCAGCAAGCCTGCCTTTCCAGTCAATGTAAGATTTTCTTTTAACTAGTATCGAGAAGTTATCATCCCCCTGTACTCGGCACTGGTGAGACCCCACCTCGAGTACTGTGTGCAGTTTTGGGCCCCCTA
>JAOQGH010000012.1:88492834-88531915 GCA_025769975.1 Gallinago jamesoni
TTTTTTTTTTTTGTGGTTGGACTCGATGATCTCTGAGGTCCCTTCCAACCACCACAATTCTGTGATTCTGTGATTGATGAACTTTGGCACTGTCAAAACTGAGCATCTGGGTATGAAGGCAAAACGATCCTCTGAATTACAGAAAACATAAGTATGTTACCCAGAACTTGCTGTTCAATTTGCATGAGTTTAAAAGATATTCCCCAGGAGATATGTAGTGTACCTAGAAGACTCTGGACTCTGTAGTTACATTAAATGAATTCTTTTGCAAAAGCAGACACATACTATGGAGGTACTAGCTGTAAATTCAAAGTAAAGCCAATTTATATATTGCACATAAGTGCCATAGGTACTGATATAACAATATCCTCTTCCAAAAAAAATGGACTCGAAGTGTCTAATCTAAAGAAGAATATTATTATTTTACTTTGATGAGAGGTAAAGGCAGAACAGCTAAAACATTTGGAGACACACTGAGGGAACAACAAGGAGGAAGAAGAGAAAGATGCATAACCATTCTTTGCTTTATATTCATTTCACAGACAGAAGGTTCAATTTCCAGAACTGTCAGATTACTCTTTCGTTTTTTAACTTCTATTGTATTCAATTAAAAAGGTTTTTTAAAGGTACATTTAATTATTTCAATCTTTTCTTTTTAAAAAATGTTTCAGCTTTTTTTTTTGTTCCTGTAGGCTTGCTTCACAATGCTAATATCTTCTCAGCTACACTCCAACCCCAAGCAAAATCATGTTAGAGCAAGTAATGTTTTCTGAATGGAAGTTTTATTTTCACACACAGTCAAAATGAATTATATTGCACCTGCACGAATGATGTTTCCCTTATTTTATGAAACTGGGAGACAGCCAAGTTGTACAGCGTTTCTGTAGGTGCAGAGTTTTTTCACACGCCTCTTCCCAGCACCACCTGCTTCAATGATTTGGGTGTTCCCCTCAGGTAGGTCACAATTTAAAACATGTTAGTACTCAGATTGGCCCTGCCCAGAGATAATACACCCTTCTCTTTTTTTGACAATGGTTGTGTTAGCCAAATATGACATAGTGATTTATGTTTGTTATTTTTTGAACTTTGCATAACTCTGTTACTGGATGTCAAGGGCAGCTGATGTTATTATACAGAGATTTCCAGAACCATAGCATGAGATCCAATTAGATGGTAAACAAAAACATTTGGACTAAGGAAGTGGAAAGCTGAATGAGGCCAGTAGTCCAGCTAGTTCACTATCTTGTCTCTAACACGGGATGTTAAGAGGCATTGAAAAGGAAATAGCAAGAAATAATACAAAAGACTGTAATTTTATTATCACCTTGTGCTGAAGCTCACAGGCAGAGTGGGATGTGGGAGTCTGGTTTGCAATGACCATGCTCTACCTTGTCAAACAATGAACTTCACTTCCCACTGGTCTCAATCCAACACCTTTTGCAGCAGCTTGCTCATGCAAAATAAAGTAAATCCAGCTCCACCGTGGAAGGGTCTGTCTATCTGGTAATTTTTCTGTCTATTTTTCTGCTTTAAACAGCTTTTGTTTGGTTAATTGGTGCCGTAGGCAGATAACCAATTTTCTCCTGTGGAGGGATTAGCAGAATTCCATTGTTGAGATGTTCTAATTGTTAATTTGCATGCTTGAGAAAGATTATAGTTTTGATTGTGAAACCTACCAGGGTTGATTTTTTTTTGCCTGAACAAAGTCGAGAAAATAGGTTTTTGTACTTAATTAATATCTACATGGTATCAAGCATTGGACAACATCAAACACAATTATGAAGCATATTTAAAGAACAAATGTCCCTAATTCTCCTCTTTGGGAGCAGTTCATGGCCAGCTCTGTCTCCAGAGGAAGTTAGATGAACCCTAAGGCTGAAAAGTCCTCTAAAAGATGTTAAGCCCACAAAG
Source organism: Gallinago jamesoni (assembly GCA_025769975.1). Taxonomy (NCBI): domain Eukaryota; kingdom Metazoa; phylum Chordata; class Aves; order Charadriiformes; family Scolopacidae; genus Gallinago; species Gallinago jamesoni. Next base: position 88,494,746 of record JAOQGH010000012.1, read on the forward strand.
GAATGTAGGATACCAGCAAACCTCACTCCTGCCACTGTTCTCAGTTCATATATTCTAGGAGTTACTCTTCTTTGTCTTTGTCCTTCTCTTCAGGGTGAAAAATAAAATAAGCTTGAGTTATTAACTTGAGCTGGATAATTGGAGGTAAAGTCCTACAGAAGATGAGGCACTTTGAAGTTTTCATCTGAATTAATAGATTGTGATAAACCTTGGGGTGAGGGGTGATTGAGAACTTCATATATGTCTGGCAGCTCATCAGAAAGCTACTAACAATCTTATCAGGTCCAGGAATTTTATTCTATTTAACTAACTTGGGCTAAACCATCTTTCAGCACTAGACAGCATTTCTAGAAAATGGTAGAGTATTTTCTGGTTCTTCTTTAAGAGAACACATATTGTTGTTGCTTTGCAAAGAGATGTGGCATCAACATTGTCCTTAGATGGTATCAGTCACTGTTAATTTTAATTCCCTTTTTACTCCAGTGCTTGTGCACTGTTAGTATACAAATAGTGACAGGAGAAGATCTGGTATCTTGAATTTCTGATGCAAAAAAGTTCTGCCATTTACAGCTGTGATAAATAATTACGAAGTCACTGCAAAATATCCTCATATGAAAATGTTTATTACAGGACTAGTGGAACTCCTTACATGAGACAATAGAAATTCTTTCTTCAGCTATCTCCAGCTTAAGGATAAGCAAAGGTTTTTAAGTTTTTAAGTCAAGTTCTGAATATGGGTGGGGATTGCTAGGACAAGGCAAATTAAAACGGTGGAGAGAAGATGGATCAAGTGCATGGATCAGCAGCTACTGTGAAAAAAACATTGCTTGGATTCAGAAACTAAAAAATGTCTGGGTGATAGCAGAGTAGAAGGCAGCCAGAAATAAAAAATAAGAAATAAGAGCCCCAGAAATAAGAAATGAAAAATGCTATCTCGGGGAGTTGGTTTGTGGTTGGTTTTTTTTTGTTTGTTTGGGTTTTTTTCTCTTGTGCTGTTCTTTGGGTATCTAAAATGAGAAAACAGAGTTTCTGCAGAGTTGTCTTTCTGTGATCAAAGAAAGGATGTGGAGAGTTAAAAATATGCATCAGTTTATGTGAGGAGATCCTAAAATCCCCATACCAAGAAATATTTAGATAATTATATATCGGTGAGCACTACACAATGGAAGTTGGGTGGTTTTTTTTAGCTGACTGAAAGAAAGGGAAAAAATGAGAGGATTAAAGCAAACCAAATGAAATAAAAAGTTGCATGCAAACATGGACAGATAAACACTTTGTTTTCTGTCTTCAGGACATTTCATAACAAAAGACAAATGTCTCTGTAAGCATTATTAATTTTACTGATGATTGCATTAAGACTTTGGGGCGAGTCATCCATTTTATTTTATGTGTATTGGTTTAGTTCTCTTTCATCAAAAATATCTGTTTATTCATAGTTATTCCAGCTAGACCTTCTTCCAGTAAGACAGTTAGCTGTCACATCACTAAAAAGCATTGGGTTCATCTGTTATTAACATGTTAAATAGTGTCTGTATGTTAAAAATCAGCACAAAAAATTTTTTGTCAACACTACAAAATATAGAAAGGTTATACAGGAGAAGTGCCTTGTGGGTAGATGTTCATGATGCCTGACACAACTGGTGAGTCTCATAGAGGGTTTGAGTCCATGATGAATGTGTAGATGGACAGTTACAAAACTACTGGCTCCTCATTTCTAGGCTGTTGGGCAACATTATGTTGGGTGAAGAGTCATTGCTTGGATTCATTATGGCAAAAGACAATAGTATTCTCCATGCAAAAAAAACACATGAATAATCAGTTGTTATGGTTTCTGCTATTTTAGCACTTTTGTATTGATAGAGACTGTTCATAGGTCACTATTCATGAGATCACTTCCATAAACTAGGGATTTTTCTGAAAGAAAGGACAAATACAGACCTCAATATAGACCCTTCTCCCATTAGGTAGAGAGGTATGATAATAGCACATTCAGATAATCCAAATCTGAAATGACAGTGAATAGCACAGGGCAAATAAAAACCCACACTTCCCACCCTGAATGACTGCTTTAGCCGCTAGGACATGGCTGAACTGGTGTGGCCCTGATTAAAAGGGAAAAGTCTCAGTAGCCATGATGCTGAGGAATGCCATATGTGAGAATTGGCCTTTGCAGCCAGTGGTGCAAAAGTTAAGTCTACATCCAGACTGGAAAACAACTGCTGTTTCCTCTTTGCTCACGTTAATTCAAGCCCTTTGCAAAATGCTGCCAGACATTGGAAAACTTAACAGCTTGGCCTTAACAGCTCCAGAATAACCTTAAAATCTTTGTTTGTATGTTTTATTTTTAGTTTCAGCTGCTTAGCTGGATAATCGTTTACTGATTCTCAGTGCCCACGGAACCATCACTGTGACACTGTGAACAAGTTTAAGACACAGGCACAAGAGAATCTACAGACTAGACTAGGTAGGGTGGGGTGACTTTTTTCAAGCTGGATAACTGTAGGAAATCTAGGATTCTTATTCTGAATATCCTTCATAGCCTTCTGAGGAAAAACCTGATAACTACAAATTGGGATGAAATAGGCTTCCATTTGAACCTCTCCATGATATTCAACCAAACTACATTAAGTCTTGGAATATTCAAAGTCTTGACTCTATTTTTCAGTCTATATTTTGTACCTTAATCAATGTAATCTGACCAGCCTCTAGGTCTGGCAGCCAGAATTAGATGGTAGACAAATTTTGTTTTAGAGTCCCTTTGAAAAACTAGCAAATTCATCAGAGAATGTTCTCTTGCACTTTTCCAGTTCTGTATTCTTTGATATAAGAAGGGTTAAATAAAACTTCTGATTTCTGGATAGTTAAATCAGTGAAGGTCTTAGAGGCCTGTACATCTTCTTTTGTACCATCACTCTGATCTCAGTCCCACAAGGACAAATATTAAAGGCTGATATTATGCATTGACAAGGTATTTTAGCTAAGAAAATACAAAACTGTAGATTTTGATACTGTATATAGGAGAAAGTTATTTTGAAATTAACCTTTGATTGCTCACTGACCATGATTAGTCAGGCATGGGTAATTTTAATTGACTATCTGTAGATCTGAAAGAGCACTGGGCTTCAGAAGTCAAATTAGAGTGGTCCCAGATTGCACTCTATGCAGTTTACTGGGTCACACCAAAAAACTTCATTAGTAGTATAACATGTCAAAATTTGTCACTTAAGAATGTAAACAGCTCCAGAAACAGGAATGAGCAGGCCTCTAGCCATCTGCTCTGTGTGTTACTCTCACTTTTTCACTGAAGGCACTGATTTTTGTTCACTCAGCCAGATGATCGTCATCTTAGATTCAGCTGAGTGTCCCGAAGTAACAGAGAGCTGGAGATGTCAACAGATTGCGATGCCTTCCGGTAGGGGCACAAGGCTCTGGGCCCAGCAGGGAGGAGCAACATCAACAGCTGGTACATCCCAGGACCTCTTTTCCATCTTCTCCTCTCATTTTTTTGCTACAGATGTGAGAAGCAAACAATCTTGTCATTATTAGCAAAGGCACCCTGGTGTAACCCTATATTCCCTTTTAACTCAAGCCAGCAACAAACCGTCCTCCCCCATCCTCCCTCCCACTCTCTTTCCCTCCCTTTTACCTCTCTCCTTACTCTCTTCTCTGCTACTCTGACATTCTGAATGGAATAGAAGTAATTAGTTTTTTAATTTTTTTTTTGGCACCAAAAATATGGAAAATGTACATTAGCCAGAAAACAAATCCTAAAATGTGTGGTGATTGAAAGAAAACATTAGCAAGTCTCTGAACAGCAGTAGCAATGTCAATTACTAGTTCATATAAAAGAGTCAGTAGGGGATTAGGCAATTGCTGTGCAAAGAATAAAACAACGGTTTCTTAAAAATTAGTGTTCAGCTGATAGCCATTTAATTAAACTGTTTGCTTAACATATGTGATTTTTAATGGCATTTCAAGAGAGGTTAAAGGGAGGAGCTGGTGGATAAAATTTAATACAGACACAAAAAGCTGTCATTTCTTTGCTAAATGCATAGTGTTTCGATATGTTGTCATTCCCACCAACAGACTGATAGACAAAATATATGAACGTAGCAACAGCTTGTGGAAAAATCACCCTAACCTTAACTGAAAAGGAAACATTAGTTGGTAGTATTGTTACTGTACAGCCATGCTTCAGAAATGCTAAGGATCAAAGTGAGAGGAAACATCTTACACCAGAGATGCAAAACTAATTTTCAGAGTTAACGAGCTGCTCCAGCAATCTGTGTGGAAAAAAAAATAGAATGGCATTGAGAAATGACCTAGTGAAAAAAAGTAATTTCATTTGCTGATTTAAAAATGTAAAATGATAGACATCCTCACATTAAAATCACGATGAAGTAAAACACTCATATTTCAGTATATCCACTAATCAGTGGGAGTGAAGAAGAAATATTTCCTAAGAAAGAGCCGGGGGGAGGGGGAGGGCACATTTTGGTGAACGTTTACTACCTTTCAAGCTTCTGGTAAATATTGGACAAAGGATATTGAACTTAATAGGGCCCAGATATGATCAACTACAACTATTTTATTCTGTGTGGATCACACTACCTTTATTTCTGAACTTAAATGCTGTGCTGTTACTTGAACAAAATATAGGTTTGTTATAAAATAGGAAAGGCCTATATTAGGAAGCTGTAAGTCAGGAAAACTTTATTCTCAGTTATATACCCCAACTATGACAATGATGTAGCCTTTCTGTCGTTAACAGAGAACCTGACTATGTGGTAAACTTTGGATGAGGTTCTGTTTTGCCATTGCCCTTTAACAAAAGCATGGAAGGAGAAAGGGCAAGCTGGTCACTGAAGTCCTTTAGCCCTCTGAGAGTCCTGATCCTGGGATCAGGCAAAAGCAACATCTACCCTACATCAATTGAGTTAATCATAAATTTCATGAACATTTTAATTAAATAATGATATGATGATTTTTATACAAAATATCTTGTCCTCCTCTCACCCCCTCAATGCTCTGTTAAAGCTCAGCTCACGGTGCACAAAGGAACGAAAGATTCATGACCTGGAAAGTCAGCAAGGGAAGAGGAACATGCCTCTGCAATAGTGATGGGCATCATACTTGGTAAGGCAGAAGTGTACCTAACTGTCTATAACCATGTCTTCACAGGTTCATATTACCGTCATCTCTTCTTGCCTGCTTGGTTTCTACTTAAAAGCTGCCTTTGGACTTTCCCATGTGCCTTGCAATTAACAAGAATGTACTAAAAAGAAGTTACACAATACTCTGATATCCCTGCTATCAGCCTATTACGCTATCATAATATTTGATTTAATAGTATCATTACACATGATAGTACCATGATGTTTTTGTTATTATGGAAAGTTCAGATGGCGTTGCTTAATCCTATGTTGTTATTTAGTGGCTAGGCTGCTCAGGATATATAAGAGCAGAGCCTTTAATTCCTACTGTTTCTATTCCTAATTCTATAACGAACTTGCATTGGTAGGGTCAATACCATATAAGTTTTAGCAACACCTTATTTTTAAGTAGTCTTAGGAAAAAAGGTCAGTTGACATACCTGTTCTGAAAAATGTTTGGCTATCACAGTGGCAAGTATTTAAATTACAGTTGTATTGCTCTTATAATGAAATAGACTGGAAACTTCCTGCAATATAATATCTTGTTTGTTATCCAAGAAAAAGTGAATCAGTCTAACCTGGCCATTGATTTACCCTAAAGTTTTTGTGGATAGAGTGATTACAAATGCTGTGATGGAAGGATCAGGTTGTCCCTGTACAAAAGTGTCAACAAATCTAGTCAAGTATAGTCACAACATGTCCTGCATGATTGTTGTCCAGCCAGTTTAACCCCTATCTTGTTTTTCAAAGTCCTGTATATCTCTCAGTCTTCTTCTCCAGGGAAGTGCAGTAAGGATAGGAGAGAGGTGTGTTATGATTCAGATAACAGGAGAACAAAGATAATAGAAAACACACATAAATTAGACTGCAAATTTTGTGTATTCACCTTTGAAAAAAATTGTGAGCAGTTTCCTGTAGAGGGTGGGAAAACAGGAGCTCCTGAGGTATTTTCATGACAACACAGAAGTCTCTGGGTGTTTAATAACATGGCATGGTGATGACTGATATAGACACAAATTAAACAAACTCTTGTATTATTGTTATTCATTTGCATTGGTTTATTTTCCACTCCTAAATTTATGCTAGAAAAACAAGGTAGCAATTCAAAGTGGTAATTGGAGGTGTGGAAAGGAATATAATAAATCTTTAAGTTCAGGCTCACTTAAAGGACATGAAAGCTCCATTTTTAAGAAAAAAAAGAAAAGATGCCTTGCAAAATAAGATCTTAATTTTTTTAATATAGAATGATGTATAATAAGTGCTAGTTAGCAGATATTCAGTTAATGTAAATTATCACGATTTTTTATAAATGTAAATGAATATTGTTTATATTTTGTATACTTTATTCTTTCAGTTTAGTTTTCCTCAGTGTCATGCATCCTTTTCATTTTATTTCCCATGTAGACAGAAAGAACCATATAATCACTCTGATAATAAACATGCAGGAGCCCTAGGCACAAGAAGATTTGTGAAATCTTCATTGGAAAAAAATAATGGATCAAATAATATACTAGACTGGATCAGAATAAATTGCTGAAATCAAGTAGAAACATGCTTCTGTCCAACGCAAACATGTGCTATATGACACCTCCATTATATTAAAAAGCAAAAAGTGGGAGCTTCATGTAGTATGATGCAAATCATAGTTCTGTTTAAGAAAGACTTTGGAGCAGTAAATTATGATCTTGTTTAAACTGTTATTCATCTTGTAAGAGAGAAATGATCCACAGTACTTCAGAAGCTTAGGTTAAAGCTTTCTTCCTGTTTGAAATTTTTTTTTGTTTCTTTTTTCTTTGAATAACATAATGCTCTTATCTTAATTATAATGTGCCACTGTTGCAGTACATGCTGTTTGGAATTAAGCTTAACCCTTTGAAGAGAGGATCCAGATTCTTCTATTTGTGTGGGTTATCTGTAAAAACACAGAAATGTGCAGCCACCAATGTACTTAGTGTAAGGTTGAGTACCTGATAACAATTGGTACACGTTACCCAGAAGGTACAAAGGGGTCAATTTTGGTCCTCACAGCAAACATCAAATTATCTTGCACAGGAGAAAATGTCGCTGGCTAAGGCAGCCCAAGGAGTCTTTTACTATGTCGTCTACTACTGTTATAAATTATTAATCACTCTGACTTGCTCAGTCTAAACAAGGAGCTTCATAAGACGTCCACACTAGGCAAACTTCTCCACTGTGTGGAGAAGATGCTCTGTGTGAATAGGGCATAAACATTCAAGCGGAGCAGGACTGCATGGGCCACACTGACCCATTCCTTATCTCTCTCCTTGGGCAGAAAGAGAAACAGGACCTGGACCCGCTGTAGGCACCTCCTAACCCATCACATCACTCCACTTCCAACAGTTCTGGGTGTCGCAACTTCTCGAGTTGCCAATCTCTTTCCCCGCCAGGGAATGGTTTTTAACTTATTTTTAGTTAGGACCAAAAAGCCTTCTGGGAGCCTTGTCAATATTAATGTCACACATTAATATGGCAATCGCACTCAAAGGTCAGTGGAAAAATCAAAAAGCCGACTTCTCTGTTGTGACTTCCTTGCACATGGGCTGTTTTTATAACCTGCACTTTCTACACAGACATCCATTCATTCCACAGCTTCTACAAAATGAAAAGCCTTTAGGACCCACAATTTTTAAAAAACTGCTTTAGAAAAATACTTCATTTTTTGCATTTGTTTTAAGAGGTGGGAAGCAAGAAGGCCGTTAGTGATCATTTTTAGTTTCTCCCTTAATATATTCAGCCTATAATACAGTTTAAAAGTCTCAGTATTGTGCAAGTGATAACATTCTTTTATTCACTTCGCTGTGGTAAAATTGACCATAGTGAAACCAATTGCAATAATGTCTCAGGTAAGTGACCCAAGGGAAGCTTAAATTCCTTGGAGATATAGGATATGTTCATAAGCTTTGTTTTTTATGGCAAAAAAACCCCTTCTTCCGGGCTCATGGCTTCTTTTTGATAAAGTGAAGGCCCTCCTCTTGCTGCTTAAATTCACTTCTTTCTGTTCTTTAGAAAACACCTCGTAGCCTTAGGAAGGCAATCTCAATTCAGGGAGAGAATGGGAATGATAAGGGTCAATTAGGTTTGGTCTTCTAATTTCTCTTCTAGAACAGTACAAGCAACTGTCAGAGATACACAGAGGGGTGTTCAGCCCAGCAGGGCTTTCCTGCAAGCTTTGTTTGGGTTCCCTACTCAGCTTTGCATTTTATTTTAGTTTTAATAGAAAAGGATGATTCTTCTCATATTTTGATCTTTGCTGATGTGTGGGGATTTGTAGTGTTACCTTCAGGCTAATGCATGCACCCTTTGACAGGCCTGGGAAAGTACACGAAACTGCTACTTTCTGCTTATCTGGCTTTTTCACCTCAAACAGTCTTCAGGTTGTTTCAAGACTTGTATTCACACGAATTTCTTCAAAAAGGAAGACAAGTAAAAAACCTGACAAAGGTTCCAGTAAATAAGCATGAAAACAGATTTTTCTTTTCTTTCTTTTCTTCTCTTTTTTCAAGAGAAGGAATGCTCGGAGAAAATAAAGTACAGTTTTGGTGATATTAAGGAGCTATTGTGTCTAAGAAGCAAAAACACTTGCAAGGACTACTAAACAACTCATCTGCTCCTTTGCTTTTTAATCAGAATGTTATCCTTCCATTCTTTCCTTTTTCTTATTATTAATTTTCACCACGCCCTCATACTCGTCTTGCCACTTCCTTTTTTTTTTTTTGTCTAAAAGCACCTTTCACAATTTGCAAAAACAAGTCTATGTTTACACATTTGAAAGGCATTAAACTTATAGAAATTTCATTATCCTGTGTTTACAATTCAAGAAGCTAGGCAGCTTTTAAATTTGTATGAGCAGCATATGGGTGGACCTCCTCTGCAAGGATTTTGGTTTTTTTGTAAATTCATTCTGTACATAATCAGTATTTAGAATTACTGTTTTGATACTGGACACTGCATGAACTCACTGAAAAATTAAACAACCACATCTGTAAAACAATTGTAAATACTTCTAGTTGTAAAAAAAAAAAAAAAAAAGAAACCACACCAAAAAACAAAACCCCCACCAAAACAAAACAAGCATTCACGCTTCATTTTTATGAAAAAGGAATATCACTGTAAAAATATTCAACCTTGTAATCAATAAACATAACCTTCCAGTGTTTTATTACAGATCTTCATTTGTGTTCAGGTTTTACTTGCAAACATTATTGGCTGCCTGGCATGAAGGTCATTTTATGGAAAATACACATATCAGATGTGACAAAGGTAACATCCTACCAGAGTATCTGCGTTTCCAGAAAACTGCTAGAAGAAGCTGCTACAGAGTAAAAATAATAATCCTGAACTGCATTCACTTTCACAAATGTCAGTTTTATGAAGACAGTGACTGAAAAGCAGGCATTATTTCTAGGTTTTGTTCTATATACTATTAATTTTGTCAAACCTGGTGTTTGGCATTTCAAATACAAAATAAGAATTTTCTCTGTGCTTTCATCCTCATAGCAATAACACAAACTTCCCAAGGGGATCGGTTTCTTCTCAGATTTATCCATCTATCTCATATTTTTCCAACACCAAGGACAATGTTTTCTGGGGAGAGGAGTTCAGTTTTGTTTTTAACATGGTAGTCACTTTAAACATGGAAACAAAGCAGTCTCACTAGAAATCTGGGCACAGTATCTCAACCAAGTGCAGCCAGCTTAGTATCAGTCTGAAGAACTCGCTATTCAGGCCAGATGCTTGCAACATCTCTAAAGGTTCCTTGATTAATTGAGGTGAAACCACCCTGTATAACAGGGTCAGCACACACAAGCTTTCACTATTTTCTTCATTTACATCAATTAGAATTATGGAAGGCCTGGGGCTACTCCTGACTTCTAAAAACATGATCTACTCCTAGGTGATGTTTAAATAGAGCACCGGAAAGACTACATCATATTTCATTTACAAATAAAACTTTTATTTCTTTCATCAATGACAGCAAGATTTATATTAGGTGTACTGCTAAAGCAAGTAATTAACATATATCACACAAGGTGGTCAGACTCTGAAGAACTGGCACTTGGTGTATATCACAACAATCAATCTAAAGACAGTGAATTTCACTTTTGTGCAGGCTGCAGTCAAGAAAGAATGAACATCTACTCCAACAGATTGTGTGAATTCCAGTTTTCTTTTTATGACAGCTCTTTTTTTTTTTTCTTAAGTGGTGTGCAAACCACTGCTTTGTAGTATGGCTCAACTGGAGAATGCTTTTACCAGGCTGAAAAAAAAAGAAGAAATGAAGTTCAGGTCCTCTACCTTGAAAGCTAGATGAAAGGAGCAAGCCTACCACACATGAAGATGACATAATATATCAAGTGTCAGAATTAGAGAAGTATTCCAGAAGTGAACCAAAAGAAACATGGTATTGATAATATTGTAATTTTCTACGGTCCAGTGTGTAACAGCAGACATCTCTCCTGCGGATGTGGTGTTCAAGGTGAAATCAATGCCACATTTTCCTTTTCTCAATATAAGTTATTGCATGTCACTGTAGCCTTGTCCGGCAATGCAAAATTTGGCTCACCAAGTGTTTTATCAATATGTACAAGCCAATTACTTGCAGCAACATTATTGCTGCAAATATAGTGAATATTTTTGCAAATTTTAATAATATTATTCTGAATGGTTTGTTAAATAACATTGGTTTGTTAAATAACATTGCTGTGGCTGTGAATCCAACCATCCAGGGCTGTAAACCTAAGTATCCTGTCTTCTGTGTGAAAGGGCTTCTACTTACTCCACATTATTTTTCCCATTTTCTTTCCAAATCTCTGTAAAACCTCTAGCCTATAAAACTCATAACCATATTCATCCCACAGATAGAGACTGGTAATAGTATAAATGGAACTGAGGAATACATATTTTTCATTACTTTAACCTGAAGTAAGTAGTAAAAACAATGACCAAAATTATTAATCCAGACGCCAGACCAGACTGGAACAGTTTTACTCTGACATCAGTAAAAGCGTCCAGGCACAGCCTCTTGATAGAGTCCAAGTGGGCCATCAAACCATCAGGCTGGTATTGACCCCGGGGTACTTTGTGATTTGAAGTCTTTGGAGATCCCCCAGATTTAGAAGTGGGGAGAGCTAAGAGGGTCTTATAGAAATGTCAGCATCTGTTACCTTTTTTCCTTTTTTGTTTTTTTCAATATTTGTCCAGCACTTCACATTCCATAGTATGAGGAGGAAAAGTAGATATTGTAACAGCTCTAATAAACTTTCCTGACAATTTCAAAAATCTGGTCTGCTTGTGTCTATACCAATCAGATTTGAATATGTTTTTTGCCTATTAATTCTAACATTCATACAGTTAAAACCCAGCACTACTTTTCAAAACTACTTCCCTCACACAGTGGGAAGCAAGAGGAACTCGACTTTTCAATTTCCTAATAGCATAACTGTTATCTGCTATAACACAGGCTAGACCACAATTCATGGAAGAAAGCAATGTTCTAGATCTAGTCTCAAGTTTTAGAATCTATCAAACATTAGGAATTAGCTGTTAATGTGACACCTTGACACCTGGCTGTCTAGGCAAGGCTGTTGGAGCCGACGTCAGGCCTAGATATGGAAGAAAGAAAGAAGAAGGAATTTGGTTTTAATACAATACAGTGAACTCAGTTGTATTCACTATAGCAGAATATGTGGTTTATAAGTAACAAGAAGCATTGGAAAGGTAAAGAGTCACTGTATGAGACAACTTGAGAACTTGGGGATCTTACGGTCTACTGCTTCACAGATCTTGGGGGAGAGAAGAGCACCTGCTCTCAGAAAAAGAAGTTAACAAGAATATACTCAAATATTGTCGATTAGAGGATTTCTTATGATAAACACACTTGAAGCCCTGCTGAGCACATAGCCCAGGACTCTTCCAAACTGAATCATGTCTGAGTTGTGTTTACCAGCAGAAATGTGCATTGCTGCTCTGCTTGTGCTGTACTGAGCATCTTGCAGATTACTCTGATTAAAAATCTTAGTTCTAGCAGCTGTAATTAGTAAGTGCTAAGAAAGGAGAGGCTATAAACTGCCTGCAAGCTCTGTGGCTGGTAAATCCCAAGTGTTTTTCACTGAATTTCACTGCATTTTTTTAGAGCTGGAAGGGACCATAGAGATCATCTAGTCCAACTCCCCTGCTGAAGCAAGATTGCCTAGAGCATGTTAGAGCATGTTACTCAGGACTGCATCCAGGAAGGTCTTAAAAATCTCCAAAGAAGGGGACTCTACGACCTCCCCGGGCAGCCTGTTCCAGGGCTGTGTCACCCTCACCGTGAAGAAGTTTTTCCTCATATTTGAGTGGAACCTCCTATGTTCCAATTCATGCCCGTTACCCCTCGTCCTCTCACTGGCAACCACTGAAAAGAGTCTGGCTCCCTCCTCCTTCAAACCACCCTTTAGGTACTTATAAGTATCTCAGCCTTCATTCTCCAGACTAAAGAGTACCAGCTCTCTCAGCCTTTCTTCATAAGGGAGATGCTTCAATCCTTGAATCATCTTCATTTCCCTTCACTGGACTCTTCCTAGTAGTTCCCTGTCCCTCTTGAACTGGGGGGCCCAGAACTGGATGCAGTATTCCAGTTGTGACCTCATCAGTGCAGAGTAGAGGGAGAGAACGACTTCCCTCAACCTACTTTTGTTGTTCCTAATTTCCCTTTGAGGTGAAATAAATGTGGAAAATACATGTTAGAGTTGGCAGATAAATACAGCGTGCCAGCTAGACGGGTAGGCTTATCATTCCACCTGTTGCCATACACAGAATGCAAAACATTTTTCGATGTGATGAGTTACTATATGAACAAGATAGCTTAAACAAATACGGATAACATAGCAGTTAAATACTGAAGAAATAATGATTGTCACAAAGTACATTTTTCTCAGTTCATTTACAAGAGTTCGCAAACCTTGTCAGTAATTCCCAGAACTCTGTGTATTTTACCTCACTTTCTGTTCCATCCTGACATTTTCTAAAAGCTTTAATCAAACAATATTTAAATTTAGAAATAAAATACATTGTGGCAGGACTGTACTAGGCAAAATAGCACTTAAACAATAGCACTTAAGCACCTAACTCCTGGCTGGTAATGAACACCACAGCAGTTCTTGCAAGCTAGGCATAGATAATGAGTTCATTAAACGTATTAGATATTACAGTTGTGATCATACGAAGTCTGGAGGGGTGGGAGAGGGAAGTGAAATTTCTGCCATATGATCCACTGGTATATGAAATTGTGACAGGATCTTTGTTCCATCAGATACTCTGTGTTCAGCTCCTTTTCATGAAGCTGGAAAGGATTTATTTTCACATAGAACTTTGCCCTGAATTGATATTATAATGATTCCTGTAATTTTGGTCTTTCTCTCTATCTGATCTGATATGTTAGATGTTGACAGTAACTTTGAACATATGTTTCTTCTGTAGATTTTGACAGAGTGCTGTTATTTCCTGTATAATAACAGTTTCAATTTCCTGTTCGCCAGTTTAGTTTTTCATACAGTGATCACAGAATAAAATCTTCAGGGAAGACTGAATATAGTTTGATCTATAAAGATGGCTGATTAATGAAATGATTAAACTCATTCTTCGTACCTAACAGATAATGTTGAAATGATTACACATTCCTCTTCCTTTTATAGAGCTGGTTTCATGACTATCAAAAATAAAAGAACCTGGTTAAGGAGCTTCTGAGTTTTTTAAAGTTATAAACACTAATCTAATATGTGACTGCAATTAAAGAAATACAAAAAATTCAATAAATTTTTGCCCTTTATATGAATTTAGAAATGGCAGAAAGTTGATTTTAGTGACTGAAATATTTCTGTAAGTTTTAGAATGCTATTCACACATTTATTTTTAATTTAAAAGACCCTCCTGCCTCAGTTTACACTATAGAAACAGCATAGTTCAAATTACCATCTATTATGAGCTGGAATAGATCCACTGGTGGCACTGAAGCAATTTAGACATGCTGAGCTATATCTAAACTAAGAAATAGTGCTGTACACTAGGAGTGGGTCTAACAGATGTCAAGATGACCACTATGCATGAGAGACTCCTATGGACTAGGTTTAATGTGGTTTTGTGAACTGAACACCCATCGGCAGCTAAAGCACAGTCAGGTTCCCTTGTGAAGCATATTCTCCTTGTCGAATTTCATCTGAAAGTAATACTGCTTGTGCTTGTGGACACTCTTCAGTGTGAACCAAATCACCATAAAAAATGCAACTAGAAGGATCCACTTCAAAATACACTCTTGATCTTGAATACACTGATATTGTAGATGCATCTCATACAGTTCTAGAGGATTTCTCCAGCATCATCCTGAAAATTATTTCTGTGTAACTTTTGAGGTTAGGGTTTCTGTTGAATCAGCCTTGAGTTAACTTTTTTTTTTTTAATTCCCTGCTAGTTTACATCCATAGCTCAGAGGTAAGCTTTACACAGTTCTTTGGGCAGCCACCAGTAATATCTCAATTGCACATCTTCTGCTTTGCAACCATGATGAATCAACTCATAGCAACTCTAAGGCAAACCTTGAAGTCCTAGTAAAGACCTGGTTTTGCCACCTGCGGGATGTGACATGGGATGATTCAGATAGCCTCAGAGATGCACAGGCAGATAAAAAGTTAGAGAGATATGAGACTGAATGATAATTATGTGCAATTATGAAAAAAATAATGTATTAGAATGAAACATGAAGGAAAAAGAACAACTCTTCTTTAGGACCTTATTATTGCTCCTGTAGAAATGAAGGGCAAAATTTCCACTGGGTGTGTTTAGAAGTCTTCTGTTTCCAATATAAAATACCTAAGAAGATTCTGAATTTTAAAAGTATGTGTAATCCCTTGGATTTAATCAGCCCAGTTACATTCTTCAAGTTAATCATGTGCCCAAGAGTTCAAGTGGATTGTGGCAGATATGCTGCTTTGTAGAATTTAATAAATAACTCTCAATTAGTAACTTATTCAACAAATATAATGTCTTTTACTGTTTGCAAAATGTTAATGAGCTAGTCATGATTTCTCTGTATTTATTCATGATTTCAACTGATTTGTTGGATGTTTTTTAACTTAGTGGACCAGCCACGAGCAGTTCCCTTTATGAGTATTAGTAATTTGATATTTTAAAATAAGTTGTCTCCCAATATTGATTTTTTTATCCTGTGATTGCAAGTGGATATGACTACAGACAATTAGATTTATATGAACATTTACAATTTTACAGGAACAGCTATTTGTTTTCCTGCTATTATTACCAGAAGAAAATGGATGTTGCATAAGACCATGACGATGCTAGATAAACTGCTGCCATTATAAAAAAGATGCTTTTATATGTGTGGATGCAATGTGTAATCTTCTCTACATAGACAAAACTTCCCACTGGTTAAACTCCAGTAAATCAGGAGTGCTACGGCAAGGAATCGTAGACAAACTAGCAATTACATTTGAAGCTCATCCACCCTTTTCTTCCTCATTGTATATTTTAAAATAAGTAGTGCAAAAATGAGATAATACACTTTTGATTTCCTATGACTTAAATACCTATGTACTTGAACTTACCTTTTGATATTTATTCTTTAATAAATTTTTCTAACATACTGATGTAACTCCAATCATCCTTGTAATATTACTTCTAAATATATTTTTTAACCCACCATTCATTTCAAACCCATTTCAAACCCACATTTCATTTTTAACCCACTAAACATTTCAAAATCCATTTTTACAGTCTCCTGACTGCTCACTCGCTTTGCCTTGAGGTCTTTTTCATGAAGTACCCCTTTTTAAGATCCTTTTTTTAAGGTTACACTTAAATGGTTCCTAGGTAGCCTTCTTAATAACAATAGATGCCACCTATGCCTTTGAAAACGCATGTCATGCCTCTAGCTAAAAGTGGGGACCCGTTTTCTTCAGGTTGGCCCAATAAGATCACACGAAAGATTTCTAAAAACAGAATTAAAAGGCAACACCATCATCCCCTGGCTTGTGCTGAACTTACCTCTCCCATGCTGCATATTTTGGGTGGGTTTGTTTTTTATTTTATTTTATTTTATTTTATTTTATTTTATTTTATTTTATTTTATTTTATTTTAATTTTTTAATTATGTTACTTACCAGGATTTTGAAAAAACCTTTCAGGACTTCTGTAAGCTGGAAAGTTGGCTGTACATCGTTGTGACTGAATATTGAACTAATCACTTCAGTTAACTGTTGGCGATCACTGACAAGAGGGGAACTCAATAAACCATGAATTAGTTCAGAGCTCTATTCAGCTCAATTTGTTGCTGTAAGTTACCTTTTGTGAGTTACAATATCCACTTCCCAACTGAAAAGCTCTTACTAAATCACAGCAGCAGCCAATTTCAGTCATGACCCATGCAGGGCTGCCCTTTTCTTTGTGGTATTCAGCTGTCATTCAAGTCAACCCTTTTCATTAAATACACTGTACCCCATCCTATGAAGGCTAGTTCAAGACAAAACATTGCAACTGCATACTGCTATTAAAAAAAGTATGTATGCACTTTAATCCTCTGTATATTTACTCTCATTGATAAACAACCAGGGTGCTTATCCCTTGGAAAGATGAAAAAGCAGGAAATGTACTTTGTCCTGGTGCATTTCTGAACACATCAAATACCATAACTGCTCATTCAAAAGTAGCTAGGTGTGCAGCACCAACTTCGTTATTGTGAGACTTCATAAAGTCTTGATTTTTTTTACTGAGAAGATTTTAAAAGTTTTATTTATGAATATTTCCCCCTTTGAGAAAAGAAACTCTGTTATTAGATTCTTATATGTATTTTTTTATTCTGTTTCATAGTTTAAAAATGTTTGGAATTCTATTTTGATAAACTGAGGAGTTCTCATTCGTACTTGCAGCATGACACAACTCATAGGATTTGTCTCTAAATACTTTGTCTGATGTGGGATATACTTCTGTATATAACTATTCTGTCAGCCTGCACAAGTTCAAAATATGATAAAGCGTGTTCTCATTTTTGGAAAGATATGTGAAAAATAGCCTAGGCTATTGTTAAAACCAACAACTTCAGTTCTCTATGATTGTCTTCATATGTTGTCCGGAAAAGTTCCAAAAAACCACATTTTCAAAATAGCACATGTATGACATGATTCACTAACTTTTCACACTGGGAGTAGTCTTGCACCTTGTTTAGGGAATTCATTCAAATATTCCTGATGAAATTTTGTGTCCTGTACTAGAATCATAGAATCACGGAATAATTAGGGTTGGAAGACACCTGTAAAGGTCAATAGAAGAGTGCAGATCAAATAACCAAAGTAGCCCTTGTGGGACTAATGAACTATGGACCTCAGAAAGTCTTGAAAGGGATCCAAGATCTTTCAACCAACCAAAACAGACACACACCATCTCCTTTTCTTTTAAGTAAGAGTGTTTTACAACAGAAAATAAGATATTTTATGGTTGTAAAAGCAATTGTATTCAGACTGCTACATGTACAGGATTTTTCCCTAACACTCCATGAAACTTCCAGCCTCAGACTGCTCACCACTGTGACTCTGCCCCAGACTTGGGAAATGGAGAATAAATAATTCTGTGGTTTGTTTGCTTGTTTTATTGCTCTTGTTAGCAACTATAAAGCAAAAGTCTATTTCATAATTATGAGCTCTCAGAGAAGGCCTCTGGACCTTCCAATTTGCTTATTTCTCTTTTCACTTTTCCTTTTTTGATTTGAAACAAAGCAAATAGCCTTGGACAAGGGTAAGACTTTGCAGGAGTCATAAGAAAGCTAGAAAGAATTTCAGCAGCAAGTAGTGCTCCTCAGGGCTGCACCTGCTGTCAATTTAGAGGAGCAAATGGAGTTCCTGAAGTTTACACAAGCTTTTTACTAGGTTTCACCAGGTTGTCTCCCAGTTGTACATATAGCCTTCTTCCTCTGCCTTTTCTCAGGTAAAGAAGTTTTATAAGATTTTCATCTTTTTGGTAGTGCATGTATGTCCTGTACATTCTCCTTTTAGTTTGTACTCTGTCAGATAAGGCTTAAAGGAGCCAGGGAGATGTCACACAAAATGTATTCCCTTTGTATTCACTTTGCCTTGCTTCACTGCAGACTTTGAGTAACACCTTTGTTCTATCTGTGCAGCTGATAAATTAGTGAGAGGAGCATGCCTACCATGATGAAATTAAAAAAAAGTATTGAAGGTCAAACTTTCTGGAGAAGTTAAAAACGAAGCAAAATAGCAAAACCTCAGACATTGAAATCTACCTGAATTTTTGCTTACATGTACCTGGAAAGCATTCTGTGCAATAAGCACAAATTTTCAGAGGGAAATAACTCTGGCAAAAAATTTAAGTAGATTGTTTCTATTTTAGTTGAAATTAGAGATGTGGCAAAGCAGGATTTAAAAAAAAAAAATCATGCTGATCATTGAGGCTGAAGAGAGATTCCTTTGGCCTCCTTGTTCAGTCATATTTTTTGAATGTTTAAAAGACTGATGAGAGCAAAGGGCAGTTGTTCTTTTCTTTGGAATGCATGTATGATTTTAAATAAATAAAGATGCTTAACAAATGGAAAGATTAGTACTTCTGCACATTTTGAATGAGTCATGCATGACAGTACCCTAATTCTTTTTATATAATCCAAGTTCACACAAAGCATGCAGTAAACATGAGAAATCCATGGATATTTTTACATATTCAAGACTTTTCAATGGATCATCAAAACCATAAAATCTTCACAAGTATGTGACCCTCTGAAAATATACTATTATGTGTTTTATAATAATAAATAATCCACATTTTTATAATCATAAGTTTTTCTTTCATGGTGCACTATCTAAATTATTATTTTGGTCTAGATAGAACAGGAATCTGGGTGTGTTAGATAGTTGTTGCTAGAAGAAATGGAGAAATGTACCTATTTAGTCTTTGACCATGTGTTCTTTCATTGGGTGCATGCTTTTAAGAAATTTAATCCCAAAATAATCTTATCAATATAAAAGATATAAACTTGTGCTAAACCTGTTTCTGCTGTATGTTTAAGATGTAATAATATGTTATGTAGTAGAGTTTTCTCTATATCTTCCAGAGTAAGAGTATTTACTTGGCTAAAACAAATTTACCTGTGATAATTACAAGGAAATTCCAAAAGGCAGTTTGAAATCCTCCTTGGTTTCTTCTCAGGTTGGTTCTCCCAGTATTGTGATATTTCTTCAGTCCCCCAAACCAAACTTTCCAATAGTCCCTCTGTCTTTACACCTTAAATAGCTTCCCAGTTAAGTCATATCTGTGCTTCATTTTAATATTTTCCAGCAATGGTTGAAAAGACTGAGACAGCTGTAGGGCACAGATGTTGATGTTTGAAATGATTTATCTCCCCTTTAGTGCCTCTAGCTAAGTGGTTGACTTTTTATGCTGTTTTCGCCATAATAAACCTTGGTGGGTATTTGGTTAATCTGGGGTTAGCCTTCTTGCAGATGTCTTTTTGTGACTGCTGATAAAACACTTTTTAATATGACTTTCATGGCCAATATGGTTTAAGGTTGTGTCTTTATGAGTGGAATTTATCTTTAAGTTAAGTAAAATCTAGAGATAAGGATGCTGAATTCTTTTTGTCAAGTTTTGCTTGAACCAGACTGTGAAAAGTCTTTTTCTGTGACTGGCTTCCTACATGATAGTATTCTTCAGATTCATCGGTAAATTTACTCTCTCAGTTGCACAAACAGGCAAACTCATAAAAAGAGGTTCACCAGTTCTCTGTAAATGTGTCCCATTATGTTCCTATACCTAATGGCACGTGGTATCTTGAGCGTTGTTAAAGCTTTTAATTAAAGCATGTTAACAAAGCCTAAGAAAAATAAATGAAACTACTCACAAGTAAATTAAATTGAGAAGCTAAGCTCATTTATAATTATTGTATTTCAATTAGGCTTTACTAGGGCTGGGTGAAGGGAGAGATAAAAAGAAACTACTTTGATGTCTGAGTTTCATAAATATTTCTAGTGTCCTGTTTGCGAAGTCCATAATATTAATGATAAAAGTTTATGGCGTGCAAGCTTTTTCATGCCAATTACTATACTATAAGAATTCAGTCATATTATTATATCAAAGCATGTCAAGGCTCAGCCCCTAGGTTTTGTAAAGCAGGTTTGCTGTATTGTGTAGAGTGGAAGTACAACTACTCACACCTCTGATTCACAACTTCAATAGACTTCTTAGTTTGTCGGAATTCCTTATTCATTCAGATTACAGAATTTTACCAGGTGATTCCTATACCGGGTCCAAATCTTTTAGCTTGATTAGAATATATTTATTAGATCGCAAAAGTGTACTATTATTAAACAAATTTTAGCTTCCAGTTTTTCAGTCTTATCATCTTCTGCGTCTAAATGAAGGAGTGGTGAAATATCAGGAATCTTCTAGTGAGGCAGGTACATATTGCCAAGAACTTAGTCACCTCTTCATGTTCTCCTACCACTGTACTGTGTTTTTTCCTTATCTTTAAAGATCTAAAATCTTTTTGGTTTCACAAGTCAGTCTTAATCTTTCTCTTTTTAGATTAATTCTTAAATAAAAATGCACTACTTAGTAATGTTAGCTAGCTCATTATATACTATCTTCTGTTTGGATGCTATACCTTCCTAAATCACAATATTTTAAGGTATAATTAGCAACAAATTACCATACAAAGGAAGTAGTGCCAGATACTTTAAAACATTTATTTTTCCATTCCAAACTTTCTGACTTCAAAGATCAAATAAGCTGCAACAATCCTTGCTGATATTTTTTCTGAATTTCTTAAATCTTCTATGGTAGTGCTCTTAACAAGTGTGATTCTTCCTTAAAGCATATGAAAATGCCCATTAATTTTCACAAGGATGACCTTATATAAGCAAAGTTAATGATGCACATATGTACTTACTGGAAACAGATTAGGAGGCTAATAGATACTACAGTGCATTTTTCATCATTAAAAAAATATTTTTTGTTTAAAAAAAATCTTTATTTTTATCATCAAGTCATTGATTTCTTTCCCAAGTGAGGAAATGCCATTGAGTGATTCACTCAAGTTGTTTGGGTGAATTAGTTCTAATGTATTTCTGTATATTTGTTTTGTTAGTTCCTGTCACCACTAGGAAATGAGCTCATCACTTAATCTGGAAACCCAACAGCAACTTTCATGTACGCTTTATGTGGGCAAGTGATTATACAACTCATCTGATCACAATAGTCTGGAAAAAAAAAACACAATGGTATAAAGGTAGTATTAAAGCTGAGGCCATTGTTAATTTTTTATTTTAAAAGCCATACCACCAGATCTAAATTAAAGTGTGAATTTACCACTTGTCTGCTTCTTCCTATTGCTTTCCATTCCACAGGAATGAAGTGGAATTCCAGCATAATTTTTCAGAAGAAATTGTTAGATTTAACACTTGCTAAAAATAATACTTGACTGTATGCCAATGGCTTCTTGGCCTCCATGGCAGCCATGACACTATTCCAGGCTGCTTCTCTCTCCATAACAAAATAATTGGTTATATTCAGATATGTTCTCTGCATTGCAGTGAGTCAAGCATTCACACCAAGTTAATCTCACTCAGGGTCTCTTGTGTCCCAGAGTATTTTGATATGTTAAAGATAAAACAGAGACCTAGAAGACTGTTGAAAAGTTAAGAGCATTTCTGTGAAATGACTGAAAACTGTAATTGTTGTTGACGTATTGTAAGTGCCACATATCCCATTGATAAGACTTCTTCATACTACCTTCATGAGTCAAAAGGAATTTACACAAATGTAAAGCAGAATTTTTGGTGGGTTTTTTTTTTGGTTTTTTTACAGCTCCTTTCCAAACCCCCTCACTAGAATCACAAAGTCAAATTATTAGGTTGGAAGTGACCCCCAGAGGTCTTCAGTACAACTGAGACAACCTCTTCCAGTGCTTGAATGTCCTCTGGTTGAAAATATTTTGCTTAAGTCAAAACCCCCTATTTGAGTTTATGTCCATTTGTCCTGGTTTCAACTGGGAAATAGTTAATTTTCTTTCTAGCAATTGCTTTGAAGGGAATGTCAATAATACCTATTCTTTTTAGTTGTTGCTAAATGATAGAGCCCTGAGCATCTTGGTGGACCTCTGCTGAAGTTACTCCAGTTTATCAATAGCTTTCTTATGTAGGGAGGACGGATGCAGCCTAACTGGTGCCATGCAAAAGGAAATGATCACTTTCTTGGATCTACTGGCTACTAAATTAATGATAACTCTTGGTGACTGAAGGAGCATTGACTTGGAGGTTTTGTGATCACAACTGTCCTGGTAGAGCACTTTCATAGTACAGACCTGGTTTGGTCAGTGCTGCACATGTATATGATACAAATGAATGTAAGGTACAGTATGATCTTCAATGTTGGGAGCAGTCCTGGATGTTTGGAATAGCTTTTCAGACCAAAATAATATTTAGGGAACCAGCTACCTGTGAGTCTGCCCTTCCATCCAGCTGCCAGTGAAACTCTGGGCCTTGAGACACAAAAGTGTAGTGGGTGCACTTTGAGGACTGTGTTCGGGTACTTAATAGTGACTATCTTTAGTAAATAAAGTAACAGTAAATTTCCAGTGGTATTTCAAATCTCTTGAAATAGGGGATGACTAATCACAGTTGTGGTTTCTGTATCTCAACTGATAAGCAGAAACATCTTAAACTTGCCAAAATGGAACAGCAACGCCATAGACTGCTCACTGCAGTCTGTCAATGTAACTCCTCACAGATTCATGGAATCACGGATTTGACAGAGTTGGAAGGGACCTCTAGAGATCATCCAGTCCAACTCCCCTGCTAAAGCAGGATTGCCTTGAGCACATTACTCAGGACTGCATCCAGACAAGTCTTGAAAATCTCCAAAGGGGACTCCACGACCTCTCTCAGCAGCCTGTTCCAGGGTTCTGTCACCCTCACCATAAAGAAGTTTTTCCTCATATTTGAGTGGAACTTCCTATGTTCTAGCTTGAGCCTGTTGCCCCTCATCCTATCACTGGAAACCACTGAAAAGAGTCCAGCTCCATCATCCTTCAACCCACGCTTTAGGAACTTGTAAACATAGATAAGGTCTCCTCTCAGTCTCCTTTACAAAGGAAATGAAACCCATATCCAGAGGGGAAAAAGAGTGAGAGAGAGTAAAGCAGGATCTGGTGGGTTGCATTTCCAGAAACTATGTCAGTTTCTGACCCATTGTATTTATCGTTCCAATATTAATTTTGCATTAACATATGATATTTCTATCATAGAATCATTTAGGTTGGAAAAGATCTTTAAGATCATCAAGTCCAAATGTAAAGATAGGATTGCCAAGTCAACCATTAAACTATTTTCCTAAGTGCCACATCTGCACATCTTTTAAATACCACCAGGGATGGTCACTCCACCGCTTCCCTGGGCAGCCTGTTCCAATGCCTGACAACCCTTTCAGTGAAGAAATTTTTCGTAATATCCAAACTAAACCTCCCTCAGTGCAACTTGAGGCTGTTTCCTCTCGTCCTGTCATTTGCTACTTGGGAGAAGAGACCGATTCCTACCTCCCTACAACCTCTTTTCACATAGTTGTAGAGAGTGTTGAGGTCTCCCCTAAGCCTCCTTTTCTTCAGACTGAACAATCCCAGTTCCCTCAGCCACTCCTCGTAAGACTTGTTCTCTGGGCCCCTCACAAGCTTCATTGCCATTGTCCAGCACCTCAATGTCTTTTTTGTAATGAGAGGCCCAAAACTGAACACAGTATTCAAGGTGCAGCCTCACCTGTGCTGAATATAAGGGGATGATCACTTCCCTCGTCCTGCTGGTCACACTATTTTTAAATACAAGGCAGGATGCTACTGGCCTTTATGTTTATTTAAGTGTCTATTTTGTTATTAGCTGTAGGAATCAGTGGCACAAGTAATTATGATACATGATTACAGAAAACTGATCATAAAAATCTGGGGTGTTCACTACTGAATGTATTCATTGGTGACTATAACATACTCTTATACAAGAATAGTAACTATCATGCCCGCTCTTTAGTCATATGAAGAACACTTCTCATTTTAACATGTATTTTTTATCAAGTTGTATTAAATACAAAATAACTATAACCAGTGCTGTATCGTACTTTATTTCTTCAAAGGGTAAAGCATATTAAATAATTTCAAAATATTCTGTTGTTCTACAGGATTAACTATATCTTTATTCCCACATTATTTCTTATTTATTTCTTTAGTATGTGAGATGAGCACTGATCCCGCAAGTGTTTAAATGTCATTTAAGCCGCTGCCTCAGCACACAACAGTTCCTGTTACAGACACACTTATTACAAAAGAATGGGTGAGGAAAGCCTCACTCAGACTACATGCAGCTGATACGGCATTGCTGTCCATTGGAGAAAAGAAATACAGAGAAGTACTGGTTTAACATACCAGCCATCAAGCTAGGCCCAGTTTAAGTTTCCCCTCCCCCAGCTCACCCTCCTTGTCTCTCTCTCTCCCCCTTTGTTAGATTCACACACTCTGCTTTTCCAATTGCTTTAGCCCGAAGCAGTTGACATTTACCCCAGCTAGATAATCGAGGAATAACATTTGCGTTACAGTTTAACATGACCTCTGCCTCTACAGCTCTTTTTAGATTACCTTCTGCCCAAAAAAATGGTTGCTGACACCATAGAGAGGCAGGAGGTGGGAAAAAAAGAAAAGAGAAGCTTATTATTGCAGTGGAACAGTCAATGTCATGAGAAGCTGCTCTGCCCTTTTCAGTTGTGGGTGAGCAACTATTAAGGAAAAGGTATTAAAAGGAGGAACAACTGTGATGTGAGGGACACACAGGTTAAGCTCAAAGCAAAGGTTAATGGATTGACTGTTACCTGTGTATGAGGCTTAATGTTGGTCTATACACAAGAGAATTGCTTCTAGGATGTATTTTTTTCATGAAACTAAATTAAAGGGCTAATTTATTCCAGCATAAAAAAGTGAGATGCTGCTGTTGTCATTGCTGTTGTTTTAATACAAAAGGACACATTTTCAATTCAAAATGTTTGCTGTTTATTTCCAGCACAGCATACTGTGAGGTGATAATGTTTGTGAAAAGGAGAAAATTATATATTTGGCTGAAGATACTCACTGAAATCTTAAATGGAAGAATTTTAATGTTGGTCAAGAAAACCAAACAAAGTTTAGAGTAATAGTTTAATGGTTAGGTAACATTTTGAATTCAGATATTTTGGTTTAAAAAGAGTGCATCTCAAATAGAAAAAAAAAAAAGAGTGAAAAAAAAAAAAAAGAAAAGCAGAAGGAAAAAATGATTCAATATTTGCTCCTATCTCTGTTTTTATATTTAAAATTACTTTCTGTATTATTTATAAAATAAAAGTCAGACCCCAGTGTCTGCAAATTCTTAGAAGAGTTTCAAGTGAGCAGATCAGTATCTAACTGGACAGTTAACATAAGAGTGAACATAAAGTAGGAAAGGAGTTCCTTGTTTGTAAATGACTGAGTCAATCTAATGTCTCTACAGTAAAGGCAGATAATCTCTACTAATCCCAGGAGGAAAAAAAACAGGCTGATACATTCAATGTTATTTTTTTCTGTTATGCCATCGTGAAATTTAGTATTTATAATGTTTGCATTACTGTCACCAATACAGGCAAAATGTTATCAAATACAACTATAACACTGCCTTCTCCCTTTGAGTAAATTTAAATAAAATCTTCTTGTCCATAGAAGAAACAGTGACAGGAGACAAATGCATTTAAAATGAAAGGAAAACAACTAATATCAGGTTTAGGCCATCTGTGGATTTTGAACTTTGTAGAGGCTGTTTCATCATGATCAATTTCATTATCTAGACTTTTTCTTAAACGCCACCTTCCACTTGATTAAATCATGTTTTCAGGGAAAAACTAAACACATAATATCAGCATGAAAGCTTGAAGCAGAGAAAGAGGCAAATCAGTTAAATATTCAGAAACTGTCACCTAAAACTTTCAACCTTTTCTTGCTTGCTCATAATTTTGGGAGGGAGGATCACCAAAAGAAATACATAACAGAATTCCGAATCATAATTACTAGATTACCAAGAGTAATCAGCCATATGTTAGTATACGGGAATCTCAGCTTTCAAACTACTGTCATTATTATTAATGCCTTCTTTATAATATGACCTGTCATTCTGCTTCCTTGCCACTGTTAAATCATTCCCTGCCATTCATATTTGGGTATTTTGCCCAGTTTTATTTTCAATTTCTCAGGTGACTTCCAGCATTTCTCATGGGAAACTATTCTTAAGCTTAATATATTCTACTGTCCAGAACTTCTTCCCCAGTACACATACTTGTATTTGTTTGTTTGTTGTTTCAAATCTGTTTGTTATTTCAAATTATTTTTCAGCACAAAAACTGGGTTATATCCTCACACATTTATACCAGCTGCAGCTGGTAAGATTGCGTTATTAGCAATTGTTCCCACCAGAAGACTTTAATCTTTATTAATACCCAACATGAGTCTTAATTATTACTTCCTCAGACCACTTTTTATTATTTATAAACATATTTATTTCTTAACTATTTGCTTATTGAGCACAGAAAACTACCATATATTCTCAGACAATACTCACAGTGAAATTAATGACCACACTGTTCTTTTTTAAATTTAAACCGGTGGCATTAGGCCAGACACAGATTGTTGGATGAGATTCAAGTAATGCAATATAAAAAACTGTATAACTATTTCCCAACTGTAAGAGGATAATGTGATATAGTTCATAAAAAATTAATGCCTTTGATGTTCACTTTTTTTTTTTTTTTTGTATTTTTGGAACTTATTTATGCAATCTGTGACTCTTCCTGTGGCCTTCAGGACTCCAGTGAAGGGACTTTTTCCAAAAGGATCTCTTGGTCACAGAGCAGCACAGTTTTGGATGCTCCAAACATCAAATGAAATTTTGAAAATAATACAGGATTTCTGAAAAGTAGCACTTCATATGGGCACATAACCTGCCTGACGATGTTGATGTCAGCACCAGGCATGATGAGGATGTTTCCATACAAGCGAAAGGGTTGATGGGTCATTCCCAATACTATCTCCACCCAGCAGATGCAATTTCTTCCTTCTAACAAAGGCACAGAGCTTGAGGAGGAGGGAAGACTGCTTTGTATTTATGACCAGGTACAAACAGTGATCTTCTTCCACTGTGATATGAATCGACGCACTCATGACCAGGCATCATTTTTGAAGCGTGCTCCTGCATTTGACTCTTTTCTAAATGAGTCAGACAGAGACATCAGCCAGAATAATGTAAAAGTTAAACAGGGGGAGAGGAACAACAGTAATAACTGATTCCCCCGAAGAGCTTCTGCCTGAGCAGAATTTAACAAAAGTTTGCTTACATTAGCCACTAGAAAGCCTGGAAATGATGAGGACTGTTCTTACATGGACTCCTCTGTAGCCCGATTGCTCCAAGGTACAGGGGAATGGCTGGAATCAAGTGACAATGATCAGCAGCCTATGGCATGAAAGCTAAAACATAAATCAGCTCTATGTGCTACTGGCTCAGCTCTGACTGGGCTGAGAGACAACATACATGGGCAGATTTCCAAGACTGGTTCTTCCCAAGTCCTCCCCCTCCAGCCAATCCTTGACCTCCTCCACGTCCATCCCCACCTCCTCTTGTTTCTTGTCCCATCATTTCTCTCTTTCTTCCTTCCTCTCCTCTTCCTCCTTCCTCTCGCTCACCCAAGCCACTTTCACACCCACCAGCATGCCTTGTCCTCCCCCAAGCCCTCAGACACCCTGCACCTTTCCTTCATTCCAGCCCACATCCCCACCACCCACGTGATACCAAGGAGAAGCAGAGGCAGCCAGAGGCTTCTCCCAGCCACCTCCACCTTCGATGTTGACCCTGGACCCAAAACATCCTTAGCAGAGCTATGAGCAGGGAGAGGAGGAAAGACCAATTATTTTTAAACACTTTGTTTTCCAAAGCAGTTCTTTGTGTGTTTATGAGATAAAATTAATGGCTGCAATTCTGCCTGAGAACAAGTACAGATGCCATTTCTATGCACACAGACAAATTGCACCCATCCTGCAAAACCCAAGGATGTTATGTAGCTCTGAGATGGTCTGTAGCACTTTACCTGTAGCTCAGCTGTGCCTGTTTATAAAGCAGTGACAGAGTACAGTACCCCAAAGGCAGGCTCAGAAAAACTTTGAGCCAGTTATGTTATGACAAGAGCGACCCTGCATCAGGACACCCTTCCAGTCACTTCTGAGGTAGGTACAGGAGCAATTCTTCATCTTTTGGACCATGCAATTCCCAGAGATTGAAGGTAGAGAAACCCTGGAGGGAAGCTATAGGTGGCTCTCCTGTGTTCCCATGCCAGCAAACCCATCCTGTTGCTCCCCTGCAGGAAGTTGTTGGAAGATGGATGGCATGCTGGGGTGGAGGTGAGGTAAGCATAGTGAGATGACAGCGTGGTTCACCTGCAAGGGTAGTGCTGTGTGTCCAGAGCTCAGCAGCAAAGAGGGCACTGAACAATGACTAGAAAACTTTACCTTAGACATACTGATAGAAGGTGATTATACTCAGACTATATTTCAGTTAAACACTCCTTGTATTACGCCTCTAACAGGATAAGCTCTGCCTCACTTTACAGCAGTAATACCACACCAAACTTTGTAGCGTTTAGAAGAACCAATTCCCACGTTAACAAAGTGATTCCAGAAAGATTTGTTTTTAAAGTGAGTAACCCTGCAAGTTGAAGTCCATGTGTGGGCAACACGTAATGATGAATGGCAGGTTAAACACCCTGCCTTTGGTTCACTTGTGTCGAATATGGACACTCACCTGCAATGAACTGCCTCCTCTATGTCTCCTCGGGTGTTCTTCCTGCACAGGAGGGCCTTGCCCTGACATATCCTCAGCAGGTGCTTAAACTGTAACAGTATGTAAAGTTTTAAATACTAAAAGAATATAAGAAAATGCATAAGCTATAAGCCACTTTAAATTACATTTCCTTATAAGTTGCTTCATTCACTCAACATTTTTTTTCATCTCCAAACTTCCTTTATTTGTGAACACAATGAATTTAAAAATTATAAACTGGGAAAAATATTGAGCTAGCTGCTAAGAAACCAAAAAGAAAATATACTGGGAAATTTACTATTTTGCTGACCACTATTTGTATTTGAATTGCTGCCACACAGAATGATGATGATTTTTTTTTCTCTTCTGTGTGCATGTGAATATTGTAATGGTTGGTTTAGGCTCTAGTTTAACAGCACATGGAGTCTGTATCTTTCAGCTGGGTACATTTATTTCAAGGTACTTAGAAGCTGACTTTTATGAGATTATTTAGGCAGTGATTATTTTTGTTGAGAAATGTGTCCTTTTTCCCTCTCATTCATCCACTGCTAAGATATTTCTGTTTGTCAGAATGCCTCCATTTCTGATAAATGACTGAAGACTGACTGCTACACTTTATTAAAAAGTAATAACAATTTTTGTACGCACCCTTCACATTGTAAGGGGGGGACTATGAATCAAAGGACACTGCCTGTCTGGGCCTGATAAATGCATCGTTTACCAGCTGAGGAGTTATTTAGGACTGGCTATTAATTTAAATCACATTTATCTTCCCTGAATGGGGGGAGGTTGCTGTGATAGGACTGCGAATGACCAATAGTGCAGCTAAGTGCACATTATTTATTACTACCGCCTGCAAAGCACTGCACAATATGTTAAAAAAAAACAGTGCCAATTACCATGGTTAATCTAGTCAGGGCAGTAACAAATTTCTTCCCAACACAAGCCAATTTCTACACTTGTACTTTTTAGTCTCTAGAAAGTCAGCATTTGCTCAAAATTTCTGGTCATTAAAAACAGGTTGTATATCCTTTCCTAAGACATGATAGGGAATATTAGCGCGTTTCAGTCTTCATTGTGAAAAATAATAAAAAGGCTTCTTTAGATGTTTAAGAACAGAAATTTCTTGAGCATAATAAATTCATGTAAACCATGTTTTCTAGGAGATTTTCGAGTTTTATTTAAAGGCATCTGAGTAAAGAGAAGCTTTGCTGAGGTTTAGGGAACAGTTATGCAGAACTGCTCTGGGCCACTGTCATCTAACATTTTCAGGAAATTTCAGACATAGAATTAAGGTAATTCCAATGAAAAATATCATACAGAGGGCTCTGTAAAACCCAACATATGAAGTCAACCTATTGCATGTGCTTATGAGATATAGTAATATAGTCATCTATCCCTTGTTTGTATGGGCTATGGTAGTGGTAAAGGCATTTCTAAAATTTACAAGTGTGACTAAAATAAATGTTTTTTGAAGAACAGCTACTGATTTCACTAAGTGCATCTGCAGTTGTGCATGGTCACCCTCTGAGAAGTTACTGAGAACAAGTTCCTGAGATGGGCAATGTGGTCTCCATTGTGACTCCCAAGTAAGTGCCAGAGCACAGTGGCACAGTAAGGTAGACATGGACACATGGAGAAAAGAAGGGAAGCACAATTCTGCACCTTCTTGCATGGAGAATATCGATGACAAGATAATAAATAAAACATTAGTTTATTTACCTGAAATCATTTACATTCACACTTACTGTTCCTGTTCCACACCAATGACAAAACTACAGTCCCTTCTGGCATTCAGTGGGAATGTAGCTTTTTCTTAACGTTGGCTGGTTGTTTATCTCCAACAAACAAAACCTATTTTTTCCACTGGTTATGAAAAATCTTAGTAATAAGCAGGTTTCTATGGAATTGCACTCAATAAGTAACAGTGATTGCTAGTTGCTACTTCTACAGAGTTTTAGCCGTACCTCATACTCTGACAAGTTTATCACTACTGTTGCCTTGCGTGTCAACAATTCTATCACTGGAAGAACAGCTAAGTAATGATTACCAATGTCTAGTACTACCCGGAGTTATATATGAGTAATGCTGTTCTTGCATGCTTGCTGCATCAACTCCCAGTAGCAATTAAGCCTTCATCATTAAAAGAAAAGAACAAATACCGAACACCACATTTGAAGAAAGTGTTGGGTTTTCCATCCTTTTAACCTGAGAAATAAGCAGGATATTTTTTTGCAAATGCTCATATATTAAATAAACAGAAATGTGACTAAAAATGTAGAGACACATTATAAGAAAGGATTAATTCCTGGAAATCTGAAGCATTTGAATTAGACATAAGACCTTTACAATATTTACAATATTTTTTTTAACAGTGACAGTAATTAACTGAATACCTAACCAGAGGTCATACTGACTTTTCTATCAAGAGAATATTAAGGCAAGACGGTGTTGGGTTTTTTTCCCTTGAGGTACATCTAGTGGGCTTATTCAACCACATAACAGGAACTAATCCAGGACATTTTATTTCAAAGAAGATTTTCATAATTGTCGCCTCACTCCTGAAAGTCTATACAACTCTGGCAATCTGTCTTTCTTACTGGTATAAACCTCCTTTTTACAGCTCTGAGGGTTTGTGGCATACCTTTGGAATCTAGAGCTGGAAGGGAATGTGGGGACTACATCCAATTCCATGCTCTTGCAAGCAACCATGTCATATAATCTTTTTACACTTATCGAACTCCACCTTAAAAGTAATTAGGTTTTTGTTCCTCATCCTCTACACCCTTACCATGCTTGGGAAATGACTGCTGTGCTAGATAAGATTCTTTTTTCTATTTTCCAGCATAAATGTACTTAACTATTTCTTTTCACGCCAAAACTGGCATTCACAGAATCACAGAATGGTATGAGGTTGGAAGGGACCTCTGGAGATCACCTAGTCCAACACCCCTGCCAAAGCAGGTCCACCTAAAGCACGTTGCACAGGAATATGTCCAGGTGGGTTTTGAATGTCTCCAGAGACAGGAGACTCCATGACCTCCCTGGGCAGCCTCTTTCAGTGATCTGCCACCCTCAGAGCAAAGAAGTTCCTCCTCATGTTTAGGTGGAACTTCTTATATTCAAGTTTGGGCCTATTTCCTCTTGTCCTATCCCTGGGCACCACTGAAAAAAGACCAGCCCCGTTCTCCTGACACCCACCCTTTCCCCCTCTCTCCCTTGTGTTTACATGTATTTATAGACAATAATCAGATCTCCTTTAGGTTCTATGTTTATTAAGCTAAACATGCAAAATTACTTCAGTTTCTTTTAAAAATTCATGTACAAAATCACTTTACTAGAGCTTCTCTGTGTTGTTTCCAGTAAGAGTTCAACCTTCTTTTAATATATACATAATCCTCCAGATTAGGGTTTATTGGGGCATTGCATGGTATTACTAATGCTTTCCTATCCTTTCTGGGAATATCTCCATATTATACCTCAGAAACACATTTGTCTTTTTTCACAGCTGCAGCATATTGGCAGCTCACGGTCATACTGTGATCAACTAGAGAGTTTAGGTCACTCTCCTCTTGGTGATTTCTGACAGATGAGCTCTCAGCTTATAGCAGACTATTTGTGTTATTAGTCCCTGAGTGACTGACCTTGTACTTTATGCTATTGAATTTCATCTTACCTCTATTCCTGTCGATCGTAAGACTATCTGATTCTTTCATTGTGATATCCCGATCCTCCTTCGTACTGATGTTGCATCCTGGCACTGATGTTATCAATATATCTGTGCACTAGGAAGGTCCTTAATAAAAATACAACCACTCCCTTACTGAAATGTCTCAAAATTGGACCAGGAGAAACTACTGCCATACTCCAGACTGATAGTTCCCTTTTTATACACGTTAGCCACCACTCTTCAGTCAGACTTTTACCCATGTTATGTATCTATCTCCTCTGACAATCTTCAGCTTCTCCAGTTTTACCAGTTTTACTGGTCTTCTTACTTGCACCATGGCTTTTGATGTTTGATATTTTAATATCTTCTGTTTGTATGATGCTAGAGATGGAAGGCTGAATTCTTGTATTCTTATGTAGCTGTTCGTTGACACCTGATTTTCAAATCACTGTCTTACAAAAGTGCCTCAGACAGCTCTTTCTAAGAATATAGATCTGGATCTTTATGAAACTGTGCTGGGAGGAGAGAACAGGAATGGGACAGACTGCCTGGTGGGACTGCAGCTTTGTATTGCCCGAGACACACCAGTGAAAGAAAACACAGGCACTGAAGGGAAGTTGAACAGAAGTGCATGACAAATATGTGGCAAAAAAGAATGTATTGCTTTCAAATTTTAAGCTATCAGGCATACCAATATGCCAGCCTCCTGTCAAAAGCACAGAATAGAATGAATATTTTTAGGTCAAAAGCTGTTATGATTTCATATAGTTTTTCATAACCCAGAATTGTACAGGCTGAATATTCAGGGCAGGAAGATTTGCCCTGAAGAGTTCGCATGTCAATCATTTGTAGAGCAAAGAATGGGTCATATCCACATTGGGTCACATTTTACTTCACTTACTACAAATTCCCCAACCTAATATATGAGCTGTGTTCTACTAAAAAATACTTTTGATCATGTTTGTGCCATGTTATGACTCTAAGCATTTTGTTTTCTACATAGACTATAGAAAAATCCTTGACCTGGTTAATCCTCAGGCTCTGGTCTTTCTCTGGGTAAAAGATACACAGACACCTCCGGAGCTAAACACAGAAGATCACACCACTTGTTCTGTTGCTTTCCTTTTTACCATGAAACATTTGTAGGAGCTCAGTCTGTGTTACTTCCTCTGCTTACGCTGCAGGTATTCAAAAGACAGAGTCCTAATTAACCCATCCCCCTTCACACATCCCCACACCCAATTAATAATGTTCAGTGATGTATGAAGCTGAGTTTACATTAATGTAATTTTTTAATACATTAAAGTGATGCACGTCTCCGGCATTTTATAAATAAATGTCACTAATTTATAAATACTTGTGCTATCCTGGGGAGCACAGAATGTCAAGGGGAAAGGGCAACAGGGGTACAATCCTCTCTCTTCCCACTCCCATTTGTAGCTCCTGGGGATGCTCAAAGAGATTAAAACTTGCTCTTGCCAAATCCCAGGACATGCAGCTATTACTTACTGTGCACGGTGCAATACAGTCTAGGCTCATAAAATAGCAGCTCTGGAAGATACTCCTTGCTGTCACTTTTAGAAAAATTGAGGTTTTCTCTAAATAAGGAAAGCAAAAATGTTCAGGTACTTCAGAATCAAAATTTCTCTGTCAAACTGTATTCCTGATGCTTTTGCAAAGCCTGGAGCTCTGTAATACGGACAATAGATATGTGTTTCTGAATGTGGAGAGTTGCAGGATGGAAAGGTTTTAAATTCAGTCACAGTTACCAGATCAATGAAATGAAGATTATCTGTCACTTAAATCACAGATAATTGGAGTTAATGCATGAATTTAATTCCACATTCCTACTTGGGCCAAGAGGGTAAAATAGCATAGAAATGCCTAAAAAGAGAAAATATCACTAGATGAAATTTCAAAAGTAGCCACTGATGCGGTCAGGCTTGGTCTTGAGACCTACTTGTGTATGTATGTGGAAAGTCAATAAGATGCAAAGCTATGCAAATGTTCTTTAGGACTTCATCTGTTTTGTGGTCATATCTACCAAATTTCTAAGAGTTGGGGCTCATTTTAATTTCATTTATTATTGTAAGACTGTACATTTCTGAAGCAGGAAATTATCACACATTTGTACAGTGTCTATCACATGTGTATAACAATAGCCATAAATACTTCTCCAAACCAGAACCTAGGTATGTGATATAATGCAAAAAATGAAATAATTTTAAAATGTAATCCACCAAAATAAAAAGAGAAAGTAAGTTATGGTTCTGTCCCCAAATATTTGCATAAAAAATTATTATTTATCTATGGTAGAGAAAACAGATTATTTAGCCTTTTTACAAAATGAGCCAAAAGATTCAATTCATTGTTTTTGCTGTCTATAGCTGACCTCTGCCATCTTTGTTTTTTAGCCAGTAAGAGAGAGCTTTTTCTTTTTGATTCAAGCTCAAGGTGATGATATCATATGGGTAATTGTATGAAAGTTTGAGGAGTTTTGGTTTTAGTCAGTATCTACAGCCCTTTTCTCCTGCCACTTTTCCTGTGAGATAGTCTCAGAATATGCAGCTGCATTGTTCTTTTTGGGCTATGTTTGCAGACTATTTCTAGCCCACATCAATGCAATCCAAATAACGCTCAGAAATTGCTTCATTATTTATTAGAAAAAGCAATCTGGCATGCGGTGTGTTATCGACAGCTGAAATCCAATACTCAAAGGTCACCAAAACAAATACCAGAAAGAAAAGGTGTTAAGGCAAATAAAAATACACCTTTTTAATTTTGACTGAATTGATTAAATAACAATTGAGTGGTGTCACAGGTCATAAGGCTTTGAGACATAAGGTCAGCTTAATAGAAAAGAGCCTGGGGCCATGTCACAGGGTATGCTCAGCGGCCTAGCACCGAGGCCACATCATTGTGCTCACTCCTGCCCTTACCCCATGTAGTCTGAAATGAAGAAATGCCTAAACAGAATAGAGAGCAGTCTAAATAGACTAGTGCTTATCGCTGAGGGCTACCCCCTGAGTCAATGCTGTTTAGAACTGATTGCTTCATTTGAAGTGAGAGTACTGGGCACCTCTCAGTAAACATTTTCTAAAATTCAGTAGGTTGAGGAAAAAAACACCAACAAACAAAAAAAGAATCAACAAAAAACCTTTCTACACCAGCAGTACTCTATAATATATGTACATCTCATTACAGTCCCACAGTTCAGCCCAGATATTTTGGAACTGACATGAAATGCATGAATTAGAAAGTGAAACACTTAAATATACTGAAATCAAAAGAACTTTCTACAGGATTTTTAGAAGGAAGAACTGTACAGTGGCTTATACACACTAATACATTCACACTAACATTAATTAATATTACACTATTTGTGTAGTAGTGTTTGGTTTTTGTATGCCAAATTGGTTTATTCCTAAAAATAGCCAGCCCAGTAAATCTACTGCTGCGGAAATTCATACCTTCAAATGCTGTGACTAATCTTTTTAAAAGGGTTTGATAATTTTACATTTAATAATACAAATGAAAAATCTTGATCTGTGTCTACTTCAGCCAGCTACTTAAACCTGTGCCCCATCAAAGTACATGAGAAACTAACTTCAATTACTTCAGTAAAATTACTGAAGTTCCTTACTTCCACAGTAAGGAACATCTGTGGTATTGTATTCAGAAGTCTGTTTCTAGAAACCCAGAATATAGGAAATTTA
Source organism: Gallinago jamesoni (assembly GCA_025769975.1). NCBI lineage: Eukaryota > Metazoa > Chordata > Aves > Charadriiformes > Scolopacidae > Gallinago > Gallinago jamesoni. The sequence continues at coordinate 88,531,194 of JAOQGH010000012.1, forward strand.
GTATAGGAAACTAAAAAGATAACCAGATTATTTAGCACTTCCATGGTTATCTGCTGGCTCCAGTGGAGACTAAGGCATATCTTCCTATTATGTGGCTTCCTCTTCTTCTAGCACTCTTATCTCCAAATTCGTCTATGTTATTCCCACCTCGGACTGGTAACGGAAACAGCTGCCACTGAAGTGTGTAACAAAATTCCTCTACTGAAGAGAGCTGATCTGGAAATAGATTGGTTTTTTTCTTATATGGGCATATATAGTCTATTTTGGTCCACTGATGTTGCAGCATCCATTTGAAAATCAGCTCCTGCAATTCCATTGGTTCCCAGACTTCCTATGGCAATGGTGTAGCTAAATTTTGCTCTAGTTTTTTGCCTGATTATGTTCCTCCTTAACCTCTGTAGGATAAACCTCTGCTGATCCTCAGGAAAGTAATTCTGATTCTCATTTATTATTTAAATTATAATTTTGCCAACTAGTATATTGCCTCACTACATAACTTGAGTAATGGTAAGTTCTAGAGTCTACCTAGCTACTCTTCTTTTTTCAAAATTGGCCATTATCTGTGAAATCTGTAAGATGATGCACATAAAGAATTTAGTTATACAACTATTGATAAATTATAATTTTCAAGTGCAAAAAGTATTTAAGGAGGTAAAGTATGAGATCAAGTAGATAACAACAATCAGTGTCTCATATGACTTCATGGTGGAAAGAATACTTTT
>JAOQGH010000012.1:88532015-88594015 GCA_025769975.1 Gallinago jamesoni
AAGGAGGTAAAGTATGAGATCAAGTAGATAACAACAATCAGTGTCTCATATGACTTCATGGTGGAAAGAATACTTTTTACCACTGAGAATCTGACACCCCTTTTAATGTATATTCTACTTAATGACAAGTTATTACAGCAACTATAATTGTTTAGAGATGGAAAAAATAACTTTTGTTTTATGATTGCTAGTCTATCTATTTTCTATACTTCTTGTCCTGGAAGAGTTTGTTTCTTTTTTTGATTAGTTTATTTTAAGAAATAACCCATGTTTTTTAAAAGATAATGCTTTAAAATGTAATTATATAACCAATGAAGTTCAGGACCTACCCTGTCTATGAACATCAAAACCAAGGATTTTAATTCACAAACTTCATCAACAGTGGTAAGGCCTATAAATCACTCAATAATACAGAATATATTTAGTACTCTTAGGAAATGAGTCTGAACTGCATCAATTATAGAGACTGCAGAAACATAAAGATGCATTTTCCTAAAAGGACCTCTTTTTGTGCTCACAGAAACATCTGTGCATACAGTTTTAAAGTATCTGGATGCAGACAGAATGAACTCTATAACCTATAATTGCAGCAAATAAAATTTTATTTATCAAAAGTCATTTGAAGAAATTGTTTATTTCTGTGGAAATTACTTCTCAATTCTTATCTTGTGGTTAGTGCTGTGGATTGTGCACACATAGGAGAAGGTTGGACTGCAGCTCTTTAAAAAATCTTTCAGGCTGATGACATATAATCTACTATGGTGTGTGAAAAATGGCAATAAATTAAAAAGAAAAAAATGTTAGCGTGCAGAAATAATGCACAAGTACTTGATATATAGAATGTTCTTTCCTGTGCTCAGGAGGACTAGGTCCTCACTGGGCAGCTGCAGTGCTCTGAGGTAAGGCAACGTTCTCCTCTTCCCCAAACCCTATAGCCAGGGGAAGAGGCAAGGAGGAACTGTGAAGAAGTGTCTCAGGAACAGCCTGGAGGTCTCTGATCATTCTCACAAAAGGGCTAGTGCAAACTTCCCAGTAATGCTGGATTTTCAATGCCCTGCTGCTTTGCAGGTTTGTATAATGAGCTTCTCATCTTCATAACTCATAGCAGGACTTTTGTTTGCAATCTAGACAGACAACCAGACAACCTCATGGCTGATCTAATATCTATATTTTCAAATCTTTATCTTATAGTAAAGAACTGCACGATATGAACTAAAAGGTTATGGCCTATGTGCCCCCTGCCCCTGCTTTACCTTCCAGGCTGGAGAGCACTGTTCTAGGCAGACAATAACAGTTGCAGGTTTTCTGGATTCTGGTAGAACATTTATTATCTGCTCACTTTCACCTCCTCATGGTCATCTTAGTCCACTGTGAAGAATGAGGAGGTGCAAGTCTTGTAGATCATTTGTAACAGTCCTGCAGCATTTCTTGTGTGCCAGCCATTCTTGTACTAGACATCTAAATTTTAAAGGATTCAACACCTAATACCTTAGGTTTATGGTAAAGGTGGGCAACATGTTCTTTTACTTCTGCATTGACTTGTGTGTTTTGGCATCTGATATTAAGAGTTTTAAGTGGTTTTGATAGACAGATGACCAGCTTCAAAGAAATGGTCATGACTACAAACTGTCCCCCGTAGGCATCTTTGAAAGTATTGGCTTAAATCAGGGTTCATAAACTGAATTTCAGTTTCCTTGGTATGCTTATTTACATTTATTAACTGCACTGTTAAACCTCTCACCTCTTCTTTAGTAATGTATTTAAAATTACACCTTTTATCTGATTTTTCATTAGGCTAGAAAGTCTGTTTAACGGTAAGCATTTATGCTGAAATACTCGCATAAATATTCTTAACTTTGCCCTTTCTGGGTCATATTCCCCATTCCTATTTTAAAATCTATATTAGTTCATGTTCATACTTGCACCTTATCTGGCATTCTTCAATTCTATTTCATAGATTAAATAAAATTGGGTAAATTCTCTGAGGTTTCATTCAGTCTTTTCTTCTCAGTAAATTAATCCAGGACACAAAGTCCTGCAAGTGGATAGAGGGTTAATCAGTGTTTGCATAACTTTTTCCTGAACTTTCCTAAGTTTTCCAATTAACTGAGGTAACTGGAAAAACCCACACATTTTGTGGTATACAGTGTTTCCTTTCCCCATTACCAAAGTTGCTTTAAGCAGCAATGAATATTTCTAAATATTCTAACTAAAACATGAAAGTTTAAATTGTTGGTCACTGTATATGAGAAGCACCAGCTGAGATGGATGTCAGTGATAACTCTTATCTGGCTGCTCATAATTCACCTTCCTATTAGTTTGTGAGCAGTAAAAAGAAACATATTCCTTCTCCATAGAGGAAAAGGCCTTCTTATGTGGAAGCATTATATAGGACCTCTCTTTCCACACTCTGTGCATTGATGGATGTTGCCATAGGGCCCAAGAAGCTGTCATTAAAGGAGACGCAGGGCAGGTGTGCAGCTCACTGTTGAATAGTACCAGTGACAAGCCTACATACTCCAGAGACGTAGCTGATATGACAACTGCAGGCAAGGCAGTGAGAAAGTGGAAGCTGTAGTTGAAGGTTCCATAAGTATAGTCCATTTGAATGGATACACTGACATAAATATGTTGGTTAGGGAAATGTATAGCTGCCATGGACTGAACTGGTGGTTTAGCCCATCTCCTCAATACTTGAATGAGAGAGGTGAAAATTGATATGTGCAAGGTAGAGATGAAGCAAATAGTTTAAGACTGCCAGATTATTCTCAAAGTCTGTGAGGAAAAAGTCTGTCAAGAGCAATCCACTTTATCCAAAATCCTCTAATTCCAAACCTATGTCAATAAGCATTCCGAATCTGACTACTGGGGAAGTGAACCAATCCTCCAGGAATGATGGTTGAAACCCATTTTTATCACGCAGAATTATGTGAAAGGCACAGAATGGGGCCTATAATTTTCAATGCCTTGGATCTTATTAACATATGAGTAAAATAAAAATCCCATAAAAATGCAAACAAGCATCCAAACAATGCTAGCTACATTGTTTCAGTAGCGATAGAGATTCTCTCGTTTGTCTCTAGCACCATTCATTTTCTCACATAGCTGCTATGATGTTGTGTTATTTCTTACCTGTGTTCTTTGACTTAATTTTTCGACTTTTTTGTATTTGAAAATAATAATCTAAAACCTAAATGAGATTAAGAAACATCACATAGTTCATGGGTTGGATAGTTTTAGCTGCACCTGTTAATATGATCAGCTAGCTGTCTCCTGCAGAAATGATGCTGGTTTCTTCTTGCCTTCAAGTTTCTTCCTAATTATGGGGAGATTTCTGACTTCCCCAGTCACAAATTTAACAGCGTTTCCTTGTGTTGCAAGCTGTCAAAGTGTACTAAGTAACTGAGAGGCCCATCTAGGTATGTTTGTAATGTGAATAATTAGAGATTTTCCTATCCTCATATACATTCACAAAACTAAAAAAAAAAAAGTCCTCCCTCTAACAGGCCTAGTGGAAAGCTAAAAAGCTAGAACGTGTTTGAATAAAATATTCACTATGAATCCTTTATTTGACAAAAATTCCCAGACCATGACTTCCTTTCGTAGTTCAAATGTCAAGCATCCCTTCGACTGTGGTCAGGGTGGCATGCAGGAACAGAGGGAGACCCTAAACAGAGGTCTTTAATGATGACAAGCCTGGTTAACTCAATGACCCACAGCATCTTTTGTCTTCCTTTCTCTCCATGTTGGCTCCTGCTGATTCAGATGGGGGAAGCCAACTAGCAGAGCAGTTGCTCATGCATAGTCTAGGGAAAATGCTTTCTTCACCCTTGTGCATAGAGTGCAAAAGGCCCTTCAATTTCCTCTGCACTGTTTTTTGGTTTTTGTCTTTTTCTCTGATTGACTAGCTTTATATTGATTGAAAAGGCATTTCCTTTGCCCAGCCTTCTGAAAAACAAAATAAATGTTTTCTGTGACCCCAATTCTTTCCACAGAGCTAAAGAAAAAGTTTCCTGTCAATTATATTGAAGAAAAAATTATATTGTTGTTTTGTAGCACTTTTTTTCTCCCTATGTGTCAAAAGGGAGCAAATGATGCATTAAAAGCCTAAAAGCTGAAATAAAGATTAGGTGTAAAGTGCTATTGATCCCTTTACAAAAAGAAGCTAAGACAGATTCCACTCCACTGTCAGGTTACATTTTCAGTAAGTTACCCAGATGCAAGATTTGAAACTTCTACAAAGGAGTCTTTAAAGTGTTGTTGAAAGTATCAAATAAGATTAGACCAGACAGTAAAAACAACCATTAAAAAATGTCAGTGGTGCAGCTGAGGTAGTCAGGCTGTATTGTCCCAGTATTTAAAGTAGATAACCCGAACGTTTAAGATGCTTGTATGAAGATCTAGAACTTTTAAAACATCACTTACTAGATTCTGTGTGTACAATCTACAGATACATATACACACACATATATATATGTATCTTCATGTCCAGAACCTACAAGGTCTTAAGCATACAATGTAGTTTTCATTGGATAGAGCAGAAGAAAGCTCCAGTTTTCAGTTCCCTAACTCACTACTCATCCAAAAAAGCAGTCTGAACATTTTGAAGATTGTTACAAGATGTATCAGTTCTAATAAGAACAAACTATTACTTTAAGTCAGTACAGTAGATTTTCTTCCAATTACTCTACCTTCTTGATCCTGACACTTTTCTGATGTTCATTTGCTCCAAACAGGAACCTGGACAGCAGCTGAAAAAATTATGTGACTTCCTAGCAGAGAGTATATGGTCAAATGCCATCCTTCTCTGTACTGCTTTGATGTGCCAAAATTCATTAGAAACCAGCTACTCAAGGCATTTACATTACTTTCTGCGTCAATTGATAACCAAGTTTAGCGACTGAGTGTACAAAATGCAGACAAGAACAAATAGAAGCAAATGCCAAATGAAAGCAGATGATGAACCTTCATTGTAATCTACACATCTGAAAATATACCAGTGATGGAGAAGGTAGGCTCTACTACTGAAGAAACACTATCAATAAGCAATTTTTGTAGAGCAATGGGGTAAAATTTGAAATCCTGAAACACTCATAATAGGGCCATTAGTTCAACCAAAGGGATCAAGCCTAAGGATGACAGATTATTTGGGGTGAACTGCTTTAAACTAATACCAGAAGAGGTAGGAAAACTCAGAGATGAGGTTTAAATTCAAAGTTATAGGAATGTAAAAGGAATTTCTAAGTGGCTTGTATACCTGTATTAGAAAACTGAGGAAAAGAAAATAGTAATTTCTATTAAACAATCTATTCTGGGAGTCTGTGAAACTAGAAAACCCTGGATTCACACAGATTTATGTTCTATGTTTCTATTCTCTTCCTATTTGGAAACTTTGTGTGTGCCCACTTACAACACAATGCACCCAGGTCATTCGGAGCCACCTATAATAAACATGATACTTTCAGATTTTCCATTGTCTCTTAGCTACTTTTTGGCTTCTGTCTAATCAAAAGGCAGAGCTCTGTATTTAGCTAGCTCTTGGATGAGCCCTATGTCTTTAGCACTAGCTACAGAGATAGCTAGCTAGCTCTGGTCCGGAGCTCTTCCGTATTTCTAACAGAGTTGAAAAATATGTGCCTCATCCAGACTGAGGATTAGAGGTTCAGCTGCAACAAAAGCAGAGGCGAGAAGCTTGGACAAGAGCTTCATCAGATTGACTGAAGAATATTCTTTCTGTGTTAATATTAAATGCTGGACAGGATCAGAACCAATGCTGGTCAATGTTCTAAAGGGGTAAAAATAGCCCAAATAATTACAGACTACAGGGTCTGACACAATGTCTTGGAAGAAATATTAAAACAGCAGGTGTGCAATGTCATCCATAAAATTTTCACAAATAGAAATTCAAATTATTCTAATAAAAATGAACCTGAAATGCCACCATTAGGCAGTCCTGTGGTGCAAAAGGACCAAGCAGCTGGTGTCAGGCTTGAAAATCCACACTTTGTGCATTTTGAGCTCTTACTTTGGGCTAGTTCTAGTTCAGTTTAATGGAATAACTACCTTTTTCCAGCTGGAAAATACTAGGTGAGCTGCTGCAATGTGTTTTCCAGTCTAATTTCCATGAAAAGGAATGTAGTTCATATGTTTTAAGACCACTCCATGATGCAAACTGGAGCACTGTAGGTTAGAATGATTAAGAGATTTACTTATTATGAATTAATAAATCATGACCAAATTAATTCAGCTAGATCATATCTGCAATGATGTATCGTTTAGTGATTGCTTAGAGCAAAGCCTTTAGCCAGTACTTGATCATGCTCTATAATCAGTGGAGACAGAGCAAGAGAATAAGCTGGAGCTTGGTTTTCACTTTGGGATGAGTTGGCAACTTGCCTATTTTGCTTGTAGAACTCAGACTATTTTGCCTGGCAGCTGATAATCCTCCCAAACATCCAACAACAAATTCCTGTACTGTATTTTCCTGTCTGAGACTTTGCCTCTTCTGAATTGATTTAGACCATGTGACACCAATCTTCAGGTACAGACTATGAAGTGAGACCAGCCAGACATACATCCTGGCAAAACAGCATATTTAATGGATAATCAAGAGACGAAAAAGGAGAAATAGCAGTGAATTTGTTAGAAACCTTCTTATAGTTTTCAGATCTAACAATGATCTTGCTGCCAGATGCTGCTTTCATTCATCTTCAAAACTGTCTGCATTAATAACAATTGTTCTATTTAGTTGTTACTTTTAAAAATATTTTCCTCATACTGCTATCACTGACAAGAGCTCTGTGTGAAACCTTCTAGAGAAACTGCTGAATCCATCCATTTTAATACATTGAAAGGAACTCATATATAGCCTAGTCAAGGGCATCTGTGGGTGAAGTTACTTGACTGATTGCAAGAATGACTCTCCATTTCTCTTAAGCTAGTTATGATTATGTGATGAAGATATATCAGTGTTGATGTGTAACATACTGGCAGCTGATGTAGAAAACGGCAGTGGTAAAACAATAGCACAAACTTCAGCATGAATTAGCATTCATGTTACGTACCATGGGTCACTACAAGATTTCTACAGAAGAGTCAATAACCACTAAAACTTGTATATGTGTGTTTTTACTCCTTAGAGTTAGCAGGAACATGTCATGGCACAACACTAACACATCTCCACTATGTTCCACAGTCATACCTTTGTAAAGAATAATCTGAGTAGCACACTCATGCAATTGGTGTTTTGGCAGTGCCATTGATATAGAAACAGAGAGTAAGTTCCATTCACATATAGAGGAAAGAAAGTGGTTAATCTGGAAAGAACATGGAAGTCATGGGAAACAACAGGCACATGCAGAATTTTCAGATATGACTGCTTTTGTTGTGCCACTGTTGTCTACATTAGAAAGGACTGTAGCTACTACTCAGTTAGTATTCAGAACATTACCATGTGTGTAAACACCATGTACACCAACAGCTGAGTTATTTGAGGAATTGTAATAGAAGAGCCTTTGTCGGATACCTCATGTCATGCCTGTGTCTTCTCTATCAGATTTTTAGATTTTATTCTTGTTTTCTGAATTTTACAGAACTACATCTCAGCAGCTTGCTATCATTTTAGAAATTGCTCCTTTTATCATACCTGTGATTTCTTCCATAGGCTTTTACACTGAAACTCTGCCCTTTGAAATATTTAGCATGGGCTAAATATGAAAAACATGCATAGCTTTATATCTTTTATTGAAAATATATCTATAATGTATCTTACACTGTTCACAATGTTCCATACTAATTACAGTGCCATATATCCCTTTGGTTGCTTTTGTTAATATAGTCTGTATATGATATGCCTGGGAACTGGAAACATCCACTTTGTGTGGTTTTACATACATTAATCTTGAGGCTTAATTCTGAATGCTTTCCAAAATTTCCTGAAAAGAGAAAACGGCCTGTACTTCAGAAAAGAGCTAAACAAACGTATGGGGGAAAACCAACAGATTTTACAGTTACAAATAATATTCTTTCTATTACCTTACATAAATGCATCTCTAATAAAAGGCAGAACTGTTTGGTTTATGTTTATTTTGCAAATGTCATAGATCATCCAATTTGCTAGATGTGCTACGTCTGGGCAGTAGCAATAAGATGACTTTCAAGCACCGGCTATAGTGCCCTGAGTCAGGGGGGACCCTCTGCAGGGAGATGAAGATTGCTTCTTCCTTGGGAAAAAATGAGTGTGCCAATGGGAGACAGGGGGAATTTCTGGGTGGAGGAAGCAAGGTGGAGAGACACAATCTGGTACAGGGTCTGCCACTCTGTTAGAGCTGGAAGACTTGAAAGAAGAGGTCAGGAAGAAACAGGGAGCAGAGCTAAATCTGGGAGAGAACAATGGGAGGCTGTGGAGTTGGTTGAATCCAGGAAAGCAGTGAAGCTGCTGTGCAGGAAGCAGGAGTGGAGGAAGGAGCTATCCACTACGCGACCAGACTCCAGACAGTATGACTATACTATAATAATACCTAGCTGGAGAGAAACGGGACTCTGTTTTTTTCTGATATGCTGACTTCGGAGACAAAGGCAGGGCACTTCCAGGCTCTGGACCCCTTCACAGCAACCCCGCTCAGAAGCTGAAGAGGAATCTATAGAAGTTCGTTTTTAAGTATTTCAGATTTTCTGCTTGTCAGGCTTTACGTTTTGTCTTTCAAGGAGGATAAACAATGTCACATTATTTTGATAGCCCATTACACCTAGCAACTGGAGTACTTTGTCCCGTAAATTGCAATTTGTTGAAACAAATTAGCAGCAAAAGGCTTCCTTGTCTCTAAGATTTTTTCCTTTCTTCTAAACTCCTTATCCCTTTTTATACAAGCCGTTCCTGAAACTTTGCTTGTCTCTTAGTACTCAAAACACAAATGGCACATCAGATCATGTGGAAGGTGATCAACAAGAGTTGCACACTATATTTTAAAGTTATTCCTCCACTAATAATTAACATACTTAGTATTATTATTGAAAGTTATATGTGAGGAAGAGTATCTGTTTGATGAATTTATTCTTAGTTTGTATGTTACCCTCCCTTAAAAAAAGGAAACAACTCGGTCAGATCACACTTGGTGGCAGGGATTGATCCTGCTTATCCCTGGTTCAACATGCTCCAGAAGAGGAGAAGGCTGAGAGAGTTATGAGGAGCTTAGAGCGCGCAGCACAAGAAAAGACTGAGATACCTCTGACAGGAAAAGGGAGCAAACACATTCCTAAGAGTGACAGAAGAAGAGACTTCCTAGGGACAGAAAGAAAAATGCAGAATAATGCTAAGAAAGCCCCTTAGTTGAGTGAAAGCAGACCTGCAAGCAAGAACCTGTCCTGCAAGGACACAGGGTTTAGACCAAGGTTTCTTTCCAAACTATTTGCTTTCTACTGAATTTTCTCAATTTTTAAAGCAGTCCTGCTGTTATTCTTCTTCATATAAAATATTGCTTTTGCACTTAGAAAGTCTATTTGGTCTTTTAGGGAAAGAGTCCTCTCATGCCACTGAGAGAGAGCAACTTGTTCTTTATAGTGTCTTCAGACGATCAGTGGTGGTGGCGGACGACTGCTACTGCTACTGCTCTGCAGCTCTGCAGCAAGCTGACTGAACATAAGGGGAAGGTTACCATGCTCTTAGCTGAAGGAAACAAAATAGAGGCCATAAAAAGGTACAAGAAAAATCAAAAGACAAGAGGATCAACTTTCTGAAAAATATTGATTATATAAAAAAAATAAGAATACTGAAAGCTTTCTCTCTGAGACTTTTCACAATTAGGAAGGAAGAGAAGGGGAGTGTAAGAAGAAACGGAGACTGCAGGAGAGTGAAAAAAGAAACTGACTGTCCACAGAAGACCTCTGTTTTTAGATTTAAAAGAACACAGTCTTTGCCCATGTCTTCTGTGGAAAATAAAAATAAAACTATTACCCATCTTTTGAAAACTGGAAAAGAGTAAGAATATAACCAAAGAAGGAACTGAAGACATTTGTACCTTTTCGCATATTAGGACACTCCTTCAGAGAAATGTGTCAGAGGGTTCACTCTGTGTAACACCCAGTATTTGTTTGTTCACACTGACCTAATTTTCAGAAGGCTTTAGGTTTCCATGTGCGTAAGCAATTTATCATGACTACAAACACTGGAGTTTGTCATGCATGTATAGAACAGAGTTGTCAAGGAAAAAGGTTGTTCGTGGAAAAGATGTATCATTAAACCATTAAAGCTTTCTTGTACACAGTTCCAAGTAAATCAGACCCAAAGTATTTAAATACTAATCTGTGCTAACGCTTTTACTTGTAAAATAAGTAAACATGCTTTTATTCAATTTTAGACAGCCAATCTGTCTTTCTTGTCCATATTTACATTTTTCTCTTGCATTAAGTACATATAGTTTAACACATTTAGAAGGTGATTCTTCAGCTAAGGAATCAAATGCTACATCAAAGCAGATACAATATTTTCATCATGTATTTAATGACAACATTTTGCAAGGGCATTAGAAGTAATAATTGCTCATCAAACAAAACAAAATGAAACTTGGAAAAAATGTAGAGCGCTTTAATAAAGTATTTGAGCTGCAAGGAAAAGTATTTAAATTTGTAATCAACACATACAAACAAATCACTCGCCAAATATCCTAATATTGTGGTGCTAAGTAAGCTAATTATCCACATTATAGATTATTAAAATAACACTTTTTCCTTTGAAGTTAACACATTAGTATTAATATAACTATCAGACATGAGAAATATGAAAAACACAAACAACAAAAACCTATGCACAATATGAAGTACTTATTCTTTCAGATGATGATTGGACTTTGTGCTGAAAACTGTCAGGGTGTATCAGGATGCTGCTGTTTACAACAAAACACTAGAAATACAGAGGACAGAGAGAGATCTGACTTCCTACTGCAGTACGTTGAATGAATTTCAGAGACTTAAATTCTGGAGTCAAGACACTAATAATGATATTTTTTTCACTTCTTTAGAGTCAAAATGTCTCTCTCCTACATTCACTGATGTAAAACTGAGGAGAGACTTAGAGGGTTTTATTTTTAAAGCAAATATATTGAAATAATATACAATGAAGTGAAAAATGAAATTACCAAACTAAATTCACAGCAAAAGGGAACAGGATAGATTTCTAAAATTATTCATTATAGAAGTTACAGCTGAAATCCATTACAACATTCATAATATGTAGTTGAAGTATTCAAACTACCTTAACTTTGCTAATCCACCAGAAGAATAAAAATGTACCTCAATTGGATTTGTCTTAGGAAAAAATGTGTACTCAGAGAAAAATAAGCATTATGATGACTAAACATAATTCTGTGAAATAAGTCACTAAAAATTAATTTTCTTTAATTACTTTAATTAATCTTGCTTCTTAAAATGCAAGAAAACATAAAATTTCATATATATTACATATAATTCATGGGAAATAAGAAATGTTAGCATTCTCCCGTCTTACTTGGGACAAAGAGGAACAAGAGAGAAGTATGACATCTGGAGAAGTTAACACAGAACATTTTAGCAACATTACAGGATGATTCATACATACAGTCAGTATAGACATTCATCAGTCCAACTGTAGCTTTATAAAAGTTAGAAACAGCCTTCACTGTTGTTAATCCAACTAAAAGGCATCAACATGTACAAGTTTTAGACGTTCCATCTAGGTCTGGCATGATTTTACCTCTGGAACTATATCTCTCCTCCTCCCTTATTACAGACACAGTCTAGAAAACTTGGTTAGATCAAGTATTTAAATATTTAACCTGGCTAAACAGGATGGACTCAACCACACCCTGTGATCAAGCCAAGGGCTGTTTTCAGGACAGGACAGAAAATAACTATTTATCTGTGGAAAAGACATGAGATTTTAATCAATGGGAAAGAGTGGTTTAAGAGGTCTGATAAACCATATTGTCTACATCCCCCATTTATACCCCTCTACTGAGTTCACTTCCAAATTAGGTAAACTGAGCATATTCTTTTTCTAACTGATTACACTAAACTATCTTGAGGAAGGGCTGGCAAAGAAAATGAGCTGAAACTGACTGTCTTTTTCTCCTGTGAGCCACTGGCTTGTGATTGTCTTTTGTCATTATTCCCTTGTTTACATTTTCAAGTCTTTTTAAAAGTCTTTTAAAAAGTTCAGATGAAATGCAATAATTCTTTCCTAAAGCTGATGGTGAGAAGGAGCAAAACATAAAGGTTTCAGACATAAATATGCATAAAAGGGAACAAATGGGCAAGAAGTAATAAAGTTCTTAAGACCTAAGGCCCAAGCTTAAGTTTGCAAACTGTGTTTCACTTAGAAAGGGGGAATAACCGGAATTTAAAAAAACAACAGAGAAAAAAGGCCTTATGAGTGCTAAAGTCTGTTTAGGATCTTGTAAAAAAAAAAATGCCCTTTGGACCTCTTCCAGTTTACCCATATTCCCACCCAAAATTGAACAGTTGCCCTTGACCACATATATTTGTTCCAGAGGATATTATGTCTGTTTTTTGAAAGTGTTTCAGCTCAGGCGTGAAGAAAAATGCTGTGTAAATAAAAAATATTGCAAAAAAACATCTCAGCATTTCTGATTTGATTTTTCTCGCAGCCTTTTAATCTATCAAAAGGCTTGATTTTTTTTTTTCAGTTTTTATTTTGTGAAAAACATTATTAAAAATGTTGTTACTGGAATTTTCATTGGACTGTAAAGCTGTCTTTCAAACTGTCTCTTAATGACAAGGTGGAATACATCCTGTTAAAGTTAAAATAGCTTTATGTTAAAATAGCTTTATGTTAAAATATATCCAATGTTTGTTAACGGTATCTTGTCTTTTAACATGTTAGTCCACAGCAGCAGCAGTTTTGGAATTATGTGTATCCCTACGGAAATCAGTTGATCAGTAACGATTTATACCAAGTAAGAATATTCTCTGCTGTTTGAGAGAATAAAAAGTCTTTGCCAAATTAATTCTTTTCAGCTTTTATGCAATGTTTAATTTCCTAATACTTTATTTTTGTATGTCTGTGACTAATTTGTACAAATATGGTCAATAAATATGAGGGCTTTTTATACCTGTGACTTCACAATGTTTCCTGTAATAGTTTAACTGGGCAAATCAGAAATCATCTTTTTTGTAAATGCTTTGCAACTTTTACTATTCAAGTGCTTTGTCAGAAAGCACTTAAATATAATAGTACTGAAGATTAAACATATAAATGAAATGAAACAAAAATTTGCATTGGAAGTTTCATTTTTTTTACTGTTTAGCTGACACTGCTTAGAACAAAATCTGTATCTTGTAGATGCAGTATATAAAGAATTCCATCTTCTTATCAGTCAAAAATTTGGCATTATCTGTGTTGAGGCTTCAAAACTTAAGTCTTTAAGTGGACTGTTGTGAAGACTTCAGACTCTTTTAGAAGTATAATATAGCTCTGGGATTTGAGGCATATAATAAGCATACAAGAACTTTCAGAAGACTATATTTAATGGCTGCATCAGATACAACTTCTAAGGTGTGAAGTGTAAATATCTGTAGGTAATACATCTGAGTCCTAATAGCCAGAGATGTAATGAAATTATATTGTGATTAAAAATTGTATTTGCATGTTTCTGTAACCTCTACATCATAGTTAAAATGCAGTTACAGCTGAGGGCCAACTGCACCACTGACCTTTTGTGACATTCTGCAGAGCTCACTGTCAGCACTACAAGCTGCAAACTAATGGAAACAAAACCTAAAACAATTCCCAAACCCCGATCGGTTTCTAACCACATGTAAGCTCAGCCATGTTATGTGATAAAATGATCCAGCATGTATTTTGCATCTGTAATTATTTCCCATCATTCCCAACACAACCTTTCCAACATGTGAACTAGTCATACCCATATTTAAGAGGATGTTTCTTCCTTTTCACTTTAGAATTGATAACTTTTTGATACAAACAGGCAGAGGCAATTTAGTAGTCTCTCAGAACTATTTCCTCACTCAGGTTATATGAATAGTCATTAAAACAGCATTCCCTCATTTTCACATAAATCACCTATGTAATACGAGCGTAGGGTACAAATGCAGATTTCTGCAATCCACTTAAGTCACACTTTACCAAGTTGGACTAACATGGTAAATTAATAAGCCTTTTTCAGTTGGAATGAGCATGGTTGAAATATTTTTCAGTGTATCTACACTTGATATGTAACTTTCTAAACACTGTAAAAACAGCTATGTTGACTTGAAATTCATTGAGCTATAGCTCTGTGAAAAATGTAGAGAAGATTTTTGGATTTGACCTATTTTTAAACACATTCTGAATCCCTGAAAGAAAAGAGGATTGCAAAGAGCCAAGTAGATAGAGATGCATTGCAAAATATTTGAACTGAAATTTTTAAATTTCAAAGTGATCAGTTACACAAGGTTCACTTTTTCTCTACAGAAGACAATGTTGTATGCTGCAGAAATGGGAGGAATTATAAGAGAAACATTGAAAGAGTAGCCAAGACACTCTTGTAGCATGCAGTAAGTAGTAAGAAAGAGTTTTGAACTTAATTTTGATTTCTGTGGTGATCCAACAGGCTGTACCTGGTATGAATGGCACTTTTAGATACGCTGAATGATTCAGGTGAGCTGGGGCTGAATTTCAGGGGAAGGGAGAAGTTCATGGAGAGCAAGGTTGGATTTATTAATATACTAAATTTCTCTCAACTACACTTTGATCACTGACTTAAACTGATGTTCTTGGAGTGAAGAAACATATGCTAAAGAAGAACTTGTCACGCAAGACATCTATAATTAAAGAAGTTCTTCAATGAAAGCATTTCACAACACCTCCATTAAGCTTTGTCATACTGCAAGAAGAACATGAGCCTCTGTGTAAAGAAAAGTTAAACAATTGTCAGCTGAAAGCAGATGAGGGTTTTATTGAATACCTGTATTACTAATGCATGAAGGGGTACCCATGCAGAGCACAGCAGATACAATCATTGCTTTTAATCGTTCTACAATTTTTATTACCAGTGGACCTACTAAACAAAAAGAGGAGGATAGATTTCCTTTACTGGTAGCCATAGTCTTATTTCAGGAGAAATCAGTGACCTAGGTCACTGAGTTATCACTGATCCTAGTACCATGATCACCTCCACATGAAAAGACAGGTAGGATTACTGTTTTAAAGACAGCACAGATAGGGACATTCAAACCCCACTGGCTGGGGTCACATAAAGGTTAAAGTATGGATAACTGTTTCCAAGTCTTCCCACTAGGAAGGAATAAAATTATTTGACAAGGCAGTTAAAAGGCAAAAAAAATAACATGCATTTATATAACTTCTAAAGGAACATACAATAACAAAGAAAGAAATGCACATTGCACATTACTTTCATTTCTCTATTTTGCCAGTTACTAAAAAGGCATTATTGCAATTTCTAGATGATACCTATTTTTTAGGTTTGCGCTAAGGCCAGTGATTGTATTTTGAATCATAGTCCAAATTTCTGTATTACTGGAGAGAATTTTTTTGAAGTTCAGGTTCAGTATAGGCTAGTGAGGGGGTACTGATTGTTGCTTTGATCAAGAGGCTAGTATCAGTTCTTGAATTTTTGAAGTTAAAAAAAAAATCTGCATTTTGAAATCCTGCTAAGGCACTTTGTTGTTTTCACCTGGTCATTTCCACTCCCAATAATAGCTCTTTTATTTATAAGTGTACATGACTAGAGGTCTCCAGACATTTCAGTGGACAGTTATAAAATTATGTCAAAGGGGTGAAATAATTCTTTCAGAAGTCCCTAAGTTCAAAACAATTAATAAAAATCCCCTTATCAGCAGAAGTTTAAAGAAAAAAAAATATATTCCCTCTTCTTCTTTACACTTGAACCTGGAAAACTGAGGTCAGAATGTAGAGAACAGGCAAAGATGAAGATATATTTATTTGTTCATGTATTCATCTCTCTGAGACAACAGAGATTGCAAAGAGCAGGAAGCATATTTCCATTTGTTGCTGGTTTTAATCTCTTCTATGGTTTCCTTATTGGCTCTTTTTCTCTGTCTGTTGCTGTTTCTTTTACAGGTTTTCTCAAGTACCCTCATTTTCAAAGGAAAACCCACCTGTTTTCCATTTGATATCCTCAAGTCCCGTGGTGTCAATAGAACTCATCTGTTCCCACCCATGCTATTTTGTATTTACATACTAAGCATGGCAGAAATCAAGAATGTCTAAATTTTCAAGGGCTAAATGGAAAAATCTTTTATTTTAAAAAATATTTGAGGTAAATATTGTGAAAAGTCAACATATAGCAAACCCACAGGGATGCTAAGTATTTCAGGAATACATCCATTAGAAATGTATATTTCTGCTTGGTTTTCAAACATCATCGAAAAGAATCCATTCAAAAGGTCAATGATCAAGCATAAACAGAGGGAAGGAAACAGGTAAGACATAAAATGCCTTCAAAACATGAAGGCAGCAAAAACCTGAAGGTTTTTTCTTCACATATGGGGATTTTTGAAACCAGACACGGGTGCAACAAAACTTAAAAGGTGTCCTGAATCAATTCAGAAGTTTGCCAATTTGAGTTTGAGCCAAATGACTATCCAATGAAGAGTAACAGATGCACCTGATGACATAGCATTCCAGTTCAAGGACGTAGCAGAAAAATCACTCTAGTTCTCCCCAGTGACAGATAAAACTATTGATTGAACATTTACAGCTCAAATGTTGTGGGGTTTGTTTTTTTTTTCCTCCTTTCTAGAATAACAACAGAATTTGAAGTGTATGAAGAGCTTGTGGGTTTGGCTTCAATTCAAGGCCAAAGAAAGGGCTTGACTTTCACCACTGTCTGCAGAAGCATTTACAAGCTCTGTATTTGGATTTGTGCAAACTTGTTGATCTTTCAGACTCTTTCAACTATTTCAGCATTTTCAACAGCTGAAGCACAGAATAGAACAATATTTCCATTTGTTTTCTAATGGAAAAGTTTACAGGTACCAAAATCCATCTGAGAAAAGGTTAACGGATAACTTGAATCCAGTTATATCTTGTGCACTGAGAACCTGAATCACAGTTAATTGATTTACTGAACCCAATCACCAAAGAGAGTCGATTAATTTGGGTTACCTGAAAGCATGTACTGTTTTTCTAGGCAGAAAAAAAGAAAGACAAAAAGAGAAAAAAAGTTCACTTTTCTTTCAATTTAATTTTGTTCACTGAATAAAGGGAACACATTATTTTTGTTTATATTTAACTTAAAAATTTAAGAAAAATGTGCTTTTGAAAAGACCCAAAAGCTTATTATTCTGAAATGGATTTTTTTTTTTTTAATTTTCAGGTCTTTATTGAAACTGTAATTTGTCTTTCCTACATTTAGGTAAACTTTAAAAGAAAGAATGTATTTTAAAAGCTTTCTCTTTTTTAATATTTCTTTTTGTGGTAGAAAAGGGATCTACACATACATAAAGACTGCAAATACTTTTCCTGCCCATAGTATTTTTTTTTTTCTCTCTTCCACTTCACTTTTCTCTATAGGAAGGGAAAAATAAGGAGGAACTTCTCAAACTAGAGTGATTGCAGGACTTTTTCTTATATTCAAAGTCATCATTATTAAATTGTTATTTTTGTTTTCAGTTAGTGAGACTGCTATTAAAGCAAAGATTATGTATTTTTTTAAAAGTAAAAATAATAAGACAGGCAAACATCTGTCAATCAGTTTCACTAAGACATGAGAAACTGAGCAGAGAGGACGTTGCACAGAGAAGCTGGCTTCTAACACAAGAACTGAGGAGACAAAAAACGAGAAAACAGGGTGAAAGAGTTGGACATGAGTGTGACTTCATTGCCTAGGACTGTGGCTGGAGTTTGTGCAAGAGAGACAGAAACATTGTGCCTACTACATCTGGGAGTAGTACACCACAACAGGATCACGTCTATAGATCGTCTGAAGAACCAGTGCACATTTTGCGGGGGTTCACTTCAGACTAGCTCTAGACTGTTGCCACGGACTGAACCCCCATCAGCAGCTGGAGTGCCTTTGGGGTGTTCACAGAGTAAATTTTACTGGTTTGTTTAATCTGAAACTGAACCAGGTTGTGTACTCCAAGACAATTATGAGATGTGAATCAACATATGTTAATTGGAGAGAACTGGGAAACTTTCTTCAAAACACTTTGCTGATTCGAACTAGAATGTTAATGTAGACTCAGAGAGCTCCTACTAGAGATGAGGAACTTAGATAGAGTAGATCTAAGTAGATCGAGTGATTGTCTCCTACCCAGAATACAGAAGTACTGTTATTGATTTCTGTTTCTGTATTTCTAGCCCAACATTAAGCATATCCTTTATATTTTCTTTTCCCTTTATCTTCCCAAAGAAGTTTGATTGTTACAGTTTGCCTTCAGAGATGAACAAACTTGCGGTTAGAGAGTTATGTAGTTCAGAAAAGTGTGTAAATGGTAGTACTGCAAAAGGCAGATTAAAAGACCTGCTTAATTTTTTCAATTATTATTTTTGTACCCTTCTGTGATCTCAAAGTATCAGTATGTAATACGGCTAGAACTTTGACTTTTCCTACTCCCTAAAATATTACCATTTATGCGTATTTTAATGTCTATCATGCTGCAAATGAATTTTTTTCCTCTTCTCTGCACCACAATGTTGAGGAAAACCCACAACAATAGTACTATATATAGCAACGCTGTATGTGAAGGAATATAACATATTTAGAATTCCCTTAAGATTCGATCCTATATTCAAACAAGTCAAACAACAGTGAAACCTATTTATTCAGGCTGTTGAAGCTGCCTGTGCCCAGAATACACCTTCTGATGAGCAGACACCATTTTATGGGGGTTCTTCTAAAATGGAAAGAAATCGTGACACATTATGGATAAAACCTGCATTTAAAATTACTGTTTACAGCTTTGGTACAGCAGTTACAGAAATACTGGAAATACAGTAGCAAAAAGACAAATAGGTCAGTTATAAAACATTCAAAAGATATTGAAAGTGGGTAAAATTTCTTCTAAACTCCTGAATAAAATTATAGGTGAAAAAATTTCATTTTTTTGTCCCTTTTTGTTAATTTCTTGTCAAATTATATTACACCATCAATTCTGTCCTGGTTATTCTTTGCAATGTTTCTCAAGTTCTGTGGAAGAACAGGTTCACCTGTCCGGTCCAGATAGAATGAGGTTATTTAATGCAACAAAATAGCTAGAAAGCTAGAAAATATTAGGATATAGTGGTTTATTTATGTTCTTGGGTTTTCTGTGTATTTTATTATTTTCTAGAAAAATATGTTGATGTCATTTCTTTCATTATTAATTTCTGAATTTAGAATTTGGAAAAAAGTATTTTTGTAAATGATCCTATGGGTTTGTTTTGTTTTTGTTTTTTAAGTTACAACTTATGTATATGCACTACAAAACCAATCTATTTTGAAAATGAATGAAAGAAAAGTGTTTTTAATTTTTGCACATGAAAACGTTGTTAGTCACTCCACGTTTTTTTCTTGTAAGACTAACTAATGGAATCTAGGCTTCAAGAAGGAACCTTAATTTGGTATATATGGACATTTTCATTTCTGTCTTTGTAACTTCAATACTTGCAAACGTAGATGATTCAACTATTGTTGATCATGTGTTCTTATATGAAATATACACATATTTTAGTCTTCCTCTGTTGTTGTTTTTCAGCTAAAATAAAGTTCAGTTGCTAGAGTTGCCATACTTCTGTTTCCAGTACTTTTTGTGAGAAATCTATTAAATAATTTTCCCTTTTTTAAATAAAGACTGTAACACACAGATGTTCTCTGTTGCTTCCTTCCTCTCTCTCTCCCTTCTTATCTTCCCTCCATTGCATTTTATTTAATATTCCAAGGGAAAAGGCAATGATTAACAACCATCATCTTGTCTGAGCTCACATTTTCAAACACAGCAGATCAAAAAAGCTGTTTTAGTTGGGCTGATATATATGAAATTCTGGTCCCACGTGAGGATCTCCAGGCCACAGAGCCTGAGGGTACACAGTATTTCTTAGGTGTACTTTGTGTGCCACAGATTTCCATGACCCTTTCAAGCTTACTTGCTTTCTATATTTGTTAATATTTTCTCCTTATGCTAACTTCTTCCATTTCCATTCCCACCTTAAAAAACAGTACCTTAGCAGTCTGAATTAAAATAAAAATTAAATCAGACTACTGTTAATATGTACTTTCTATTTTTAATATTAAACAGCCTTCTTAGGAATTTGAAAACAATATTTTACCTTCTCATTTATGCATTGTTCATCTCATTTTTTGCAACACCTATTTGCAGAAGAATTTTATGGGAAAACCAAAGATAACAGTGTGCCAGAATAAAACGGAGTAAAACAGAGACTAAGTTCACAAATTTTTAAATACCTATTAGCTTCTACACAAAACCATTACGTTTTCTTATTGATTATTTCACAGCAGTAATGATACTAATAATGATACCAACAATTTTGTTTTCATAGCCTAAGCACTCTCTCCATTTAAAAAATCCCAATGAATCTTCCTATTTTTTCTCATGTAGTAATACTTCTCCTTTTACACCTGAAAGATTACTTCCGAAGTTTTAGGATTTTTCTAAGGTGAGGGACTGCTGTCCCACCACTGTCCATAGAAACATGTACTGCTATGGATGTTTTGAAAAGCTCAAATATACAACACAAAAAGAATTCTAGCAGAGATAAAATGTGCTTTAAAGTTTTTTTCATTTTCTTCCTTTGGCAAATATAAAGTCAGAAATGAAAAAAAAAAATATATTTATAATACATGCCTATGAAAAAACATATCCTTGCCAATGTAGAGCAAATATAAATTGTAATGATTCATCCACCAAGCAATTCTAAGCATGCATATAAGGAGCTGAATAAATGTAGACATCTTTTGTTTTCTTTTACTGAAATAGCTGGATCATAAATTGCATAGGTGACTGTTCTTAACTATTTTGCAATGTTCATTTCAGTTCCTGAATGAACTTCTTAGCACAAAATACTGGAGCGCAATGGTTACATTCCTGCTCCTCTGTAGAGGAACAAACAACCGCCTTCTCAAAGCATTCAAATTTTAAGTCACCAAGAATCATTATTGTCTACTGAAGCAGGACCTTAAAAAACAGCTCTTATTTCTCCCTCAGTACATCCACACAAGTGCTCTGATACACTGCATTCAGTATTTCAAAGATACATAGATTTTCCACCATTACAATAAAAATAAAAAGGAATGAAGATTTGCATGCCATTACATGAATCTGATACCTCTGTCGATAAATATTTTCACTTCATTCCTAGAAGCATCCTATGCTGAAATACAAAGTCCTCAGAGCTCTCCAACATAATCTTAAATATATTTACATAGCCTGCTTGTCTTTTCCTAAAGTCGTAAAAAGTCACAGAATATTCTGCATGAATAAAGACTTCCTATAATGTCTATGTTTCATCCGGGATAGAGCTAATCTTCTGTCTAGTAGCTGCTGTGTTTTGGAATTAGTATGAATAGAATGTCAATAATATATATTGGTTTTGTTGTTGCTAAGTAATATTTACATTAGCTAAGGACTATTTTGGCTTCCCACAGAAGCTGAGAGGAAACATAGACAGGACAAGCTGGCCAAAGAAATATTCCATACCATAGACATCATGGTGAGGATAGAAATTGGGGTGTGCCAGATCTGCTCAGATGGGGTGGGCAATCGATGATCGATTGTTGAGAGTGCTTTGTGTTGTATCACTTTATTTTGTATATTCTTGTACCATTATTATTATTATTATTATTATTATTATTATTTTCCTCTTACATTAATGTTCCATTAAACTGTATTTATCTCAACCCACAAGTTTTTTCCTTTCCCCTCCTTTTCCACTTCTTCTCCCTCCCCTACTGGGAGGAGGGTGACGATATGAGCAAGTGGCTGTGTGGTCCTAGTTGCTGGCTGTCGTTTAGCCACTACATACAAATACTTTGAGTTTTATGATGAAATCAAGAATATTCTTTGAGGAATGACAGATTGTGTCCACAAGATCTTCTGAAGATTGTAATTGCAATTAGGAAGTCTTTCCTGTTCTACTCTGAATAATCACTTGGGCTCTGCTGAGGCAATTTGATGTGACATTGGCTCTGTCACGACAGTAAAGTCTTACGTGTCTCTTGACACAGACTTAATTTTGGATGGAAAAATCTGTAGTACATTATGAAAGTGATTTCCCATAAGAGTTTTGAATTCAAATCCTTTCCTAAATGCTCATTGATTTTACTTGCTTAAAAAAACCTATATATTCTCCCTTTCAGGCTCTTCTAGTGTTTTGTCTCTGTTCAAGTAAATAAACAAAACATCTTACATTATTGTGGGATGTTCATAAACAGCATCAATGCCTGGGTATTACACCGTACTTACACTGAGCTCTTTTTGTCAGTCTCTGGGAATTAATTGAACTCCAGTTGTCAGTACCACTGTAGATATTTTTGCCTGAGTTCTACAGGTTACTGTGAAGCATGCATCCACAGAAACATAATAAAGTTTAGGAAAAATCTTAACTGCTGCTTTATGCCATACCTCTGATAGATTCCATAGTTTCCCCTTATGGAAGATTGCCATTCTTCATGCTTGTGCAGATGTGATATTCTGGTTTGAAAGCTACTGTTTCTAACACCTATTATGTGTTCCTGTGCTGCTGACAGTTCATACCATTTTTATTTGTTAAAAATACATAGGGTCTGCCAACGCACAATAAAGACCTTACTTACATAAGGAATTAGTACAGCTGCTGAGATTTGTCCTTAGAAATTGGCAAAGAATGAGTGCAGGTGAGTGCAAAACAACTAAGAATTCATAGTGCTACTTGAAATTAGTTTACATTGAAATGCCACACTCTGTCTAAAGTTATAACTAAATGGAAACAGATGAATAGTGTCATGGTCCCAAAGTCTCACCAGTTTCTCTGTTTAAATGTCTCTCTTTTGGGGTCTTGGAGTCAATGCAGATATAACTGATGACTGAGAAGAGTCAGGAGTTCCAGTAAATTTAGCCAGCGGTGATTGAGATTGATGGGCTTTAATAATATTCTCATACATGAAAACTACTGATAATGCTCACACTAACTGCAGATTCCAGATAGAGTTCTACATGGTGATGAAGCAAAATATATCAAAAATGTTTACACCTTCATAAGAAACTTTATATCTGATGTGGGTTTAGTGATGAATATTGTTGTTAACATAGAGATAGTCATGATCTCCAACCATTCCTATTCCCAGAAAGGAGCACCAACAGCATCAGAATTTCCAAAATGGAAGAAACAGTGAATGGACGCTGTCATATATGAAATTGCAATATTTCTGTAGCAGTAGCTTTTCAAATTTTTCTTATTGTTAATTGATCCTGCACCTAGGGAGGAATAACCTTATGCACCAGTACAGGTTAGGGGTTGACCTGCTGGAAAGCAGCTGTGAAGAGAGGGACCTGGGACTCCTGGTGGGCAACAAGTTGACCATGAGCCAGCAATGTGCCTTTGTTGCCAAGAAGGCCAATAGACTCCTGGGGTGCATCAGGAAGAGTGTGACCAGCAGGTCAAAGGAGGTCATCCTCCCCCTCTACTCTGCCCTGGTGAGGGCACATCTGGAGTACTGTGTCCAGTTCTGGACCCCCAGTTCAAGAAAGATAAGGAACTACTGGAAAGAGTCCAGCAAAGGGCTACAAAGATGACCAATGCACTGGAGTACCTCTCTTATGAGGAAACGCTGAGAGACCTGGGGCTGTTTAGCCTGGAGAAGACTTCATAGGTGACTTCATCAATGCTTATAAATATCTAAAGGATAGGTATCACAAGGATGGGGTCAGACTGTTTTCAGTGGTGCCCAGCGGCAGGACAAAGGGCAACAGCACAAACCGGAACACAGGAAATTCCATCTGAACACGAGGAAAAACTACTTTACTTTGAGTGTGACAGGGCACTGGAACAAGCTGTCCAAAGAGATTGTGGATTCTCCTTCTCTGGACATATTCAAAACCTGCCTGGATGCATTCCTGTGCAGCCTGCTTTAGGTGAACCAGTTTTGCCAGGGGTGTTGGACTAGATGATCTCTGAAGGTCCCTTCTAACCCCTACCATTCTGTGACTCTGTGATTCTTTGATAGATAAATGTTGGTATTCTTTTATTTTTTGAAGGTTATAAGCAGGTGTTTGTTTCTCTGTTGTTGTCTGTTGGATATTAGGGGGTGTTGGCTTTTTTAAATTAATTTCTTTATTTGTTGACTGAATACAGGGAGATTTGCAATAAATATGTGACTACAGTAGGTACTTTTCACATTTAGGGGAAGATGTAGAATGAGAACTGAACAAAGCATGTAGCTGCTTGTTCAAAGCATTCATAACTGAATGTGAAATAACATTAGCAAAGATATCTTTTGGCATCTCAGTTAATAGTTCAGGTTGCACTAATATGACAATGTAATATATTGTCTTTGTACAATGTAAGTCCCTTAATGTGCAGCTTCGGGTAATTAGAATATCAACATGTAGAAACATGAATGGTTTTCACCCAGCCTAGTAGATCTAAAAGCAAAACAAGTTTTTATAAATTAATAGTAAAATTATCAACATAAAATTAAATTTTCATACTATTATGATGTTATTATGATGTATACAATGGCAGCATGCCTATCGATAAGCAACATAAATTTATCTGTCTCTGAATTGAATCATGAATTTCATATGCACTGATTTCTTGGGAAAAATATTCTTATAGTCTGCAAGGGTTTTTTTCATGTTATGCTTTAGATATAAGAAAGACATTTTCTTCTGTCATCCCATCCACACCACAAGGCAAAGATAAACCTATGCTAGGCTATGTTACCATGTTTTCCAGTGGTATGCGCTATTCACAGCATAAAGAATTATTTGCAAATGGTCACAGGATTAATCATGAAACAGTCATGGTAGGATCACTCAAGTTTCTGCCACATACCTGCCTCACTGTACAAATGCATAAACTTAACTATCCTAACAGCAAGTTGAAATATTGCTGTTAACACATCACTGAAACTTAGGTACAGTTGCTAAGATGTTGGGATGTGAATTATTTCTCTTGCTTAACTTGATCATTGTTCACCAAGTGTATACCCTAAATTGTGCAGCTTCCACCAATGATAAGAAAATAAATTTCTTGCTTCTGTCTTCAGTAGTCTTCTTTTTTTTTGACAAAATACCTACTAAGTACTTTAAGCACATGCTACAATTGTTTGTATTCTCTATGCAATAGAATACATTATTTTTTATTCATATTAATGTTAATTTCAACTGTGTTTTTCCAGAATTACAAGTTTTGCTCTCTGAAATAAACCAAGCCAGAATAGAAGGTGAGTTTTATGACAGGACATAGGTGGTGTCTCCTTTTTAATAGCCTGTTTTCAAAATCATAGTTGCCCTTGCCAGGAATCAGATATTTTAGCAGCATGAGAAAAACAAACCTAAAATGTAGTCATACAAGTTTCATAGCTATGTACACCATCTATTCTCTCTAGATAACTAATACCAAGTACTGGTAAATTAGTGTCTTTGAAGGGTTCCAGGGGAGAGAGGTTTCTACTCTTTTGCTCTTTAGTGGACCACTTAAGCAGGTACAGATAATGGATTCTAAGGTCACACAAGCCGAGAGGAAAGGAGTGTGCAATTTACACATTTTGCTCTAGTGGTAGTATTGATTCTGTCCTATAAACCAACTTGTCCCCACATAAGACAAACAAAAAAAATGTTTGAACTAAAATGCACCAACCTGTCCAAAGCATCTGTTTTCTGGAGGGAAAAGAAGAGAGAGGGAGAGAAAAAACAACCTGGAAAAGCAAGGAGGGACATGGCTTTCTTTTTGTTCTGATAATGGTCCTATCTGTGAAAATAAAGGGTGTGAAAATCATCAAAAGGGTCCAAGAACTTTTATAAGGTAGATAGAGAAATATGTTTTCATTCTGATAACCTTGAACTTTCAGAAAGACATAATAGAAAAGAAACTAGATAGTGGGAAATATAAAAATAGTGAGAGGGCATTGGATGGATTTAAAAGTACAGAAGCATATGTGTGAGAAATCTCTTCTGGATAAAGGTCTTATTTCTATTTCAGGTAGCTCTAGAGAAAGTCCAGCCTTATTCTCAGCCATATTAACATAAAATTTGTCAGCAAACTTGTCTAAATTAAATAAACAAAGGGGATATAAAACTCTGATTTCTGGAAAACAGAAAGAATTAATAAGTGCCTTAAAATAGGAATAAGATGAGAAGCAGCCTACACAGATTCATTAAGAACAAATCATGTCAAAGCAATCTAATTTCTTTTATGTGAAAAGTTAACAGGACTTGTGGATGAGAGGAAGTATGTCACACATGCTGACTTTAGTAAGGCTTTTGACATTGTTGCACATGACACTTTTATAAGTAAGCCGTGGAAATATAAACTTGATGATACTACTGTTTTGTGAGCATAACTGGTTGGAAACCACACAGAGAATAATTATCAGTGGCTCACTGTCAAACTGGAGAGATTTATCAAATTGGGCTCTTCAGGAGACTGTCATTAATTTAATATGATTCAATATTTTCGTTACAATGTCTGATGATAACACAGACAATAAGCCTATTAAATCTACAGATGATACCAAAGTGGGACAGATGCAAAGACATCGGAGGACAGGATTAGAATTTGAAATGGTCCTGTCAAGCTGGAGGAAAAAACCCACATGTAAACCGGTACGGTCAAATGTAAAACTCTATACTTAAGACAATAAATTCAAAATATCTATAATGGGAAATGCCTGGGTTAATAACAATATTGTCTTGCCAGATATATTTCTGTTTAAACAGGAAAACTGCCTTTGTCTAAGTACTGCTGCTCTTTCCCACTTCACTGTCTATCCAATGGGACCAATCTGTCTTGCCCCAAACATCCATTGTTCATTTCCTTCTCTTGTCACAAAGCGGTTTAGAACAAGTTTCATGACCCAGAGATTTTCTCATTTCTTCTTTTGTCTCATGTGCTATACTCCTTACCAAACAAGATTGACTACGAATACTCTCAGACTATTCTCTTGTTACTACAGTCTTTGACTCTCTTCTCTGTTCAATATATTGGTATGCTCATCTTCTACCTCCTAGATCTCATCAGCTTCTAAGAGATATAAATAGTAGCCCTTCTGCAAAGTATTTATTCTTCCTTTTCATCTTATCTTTCCCCAATTCTCTCCTGCTTGTCTCTGGTTTCTGCATTTGTCTTGGTGAGCATATACATCAATTAGTTGTGCATCATGTAGATCTTTCTTGCTCTTGATATTTTAATATAGTAGCATTAGTCAAAGACCTATATGTTGGCTTTCAAAAGCAGGGAAAAAAAAAGAGGAGGAAACCCCAAAATCCTACCTAGAAATTTTCAACTGAAACACTGCGATTTGCCTTAAGTAGTTGGAAGTAGTTCACTTTGGTAAGTAGATGGTTTCCTAAACAGATGTCCAAACCCAAAGAGATTCATGTGGTCTTCAGTATCCCAGAGCAAGCATTCAGTTCTTCAGATGTTTGTTGAAGTCATATAAATGGAGTGATTGTATGTTTAGATAGCAAGATCCAGAGGAAAGTAGAAAATTATTTTAAAGACCGGTATCTCCTAAATTCTGAATAACCCACAGGCACAATCTGGATTTCCAGTCAGTCACTCATCTCCAATCCATCCTTTCCGCTACATGGAACATATCTTCTA
Organism: Gallinago jamesoni; assembly: GCA_025769975.1. NCBI lineage: Eukaryota > Metazoa > Chordata > Aves > Charadriiformes > Scolopacidae > Gallinago > Gallinago jamesoni. The sequence goes on from JAOQGH010000012.1 coordinate 88,559,794, forward strand.
CTCAGTTATGCTTATCAAATTAAATAGGGTTCTAAGTCCCAGGTTTAGCAAGAAAAATCTTATCCATTCATCACTTTTTCATCAGCTAACCATCAGCAATCCACAGACCATTCTGCTCCCACTAAACTGTGTCCCCACAAGCATTTGTCTTAGTCATTAATTGTCAGGCTGCTGAGTCTGGATATGGGTCTGCAGCAGCAAACAAGATGAATTAAAGATACGTAGAAGCTGCAGTTAAGCACCAAGGATCTAAAACTGAAAAGCTGAAAATGGACGATCATTTTTATTTTGTAACCAAAAAATGCAAAAAAGCTTTAGTCAGATGCAAAAAGAACAGCCTTTCTGGACAAAACGTGTACAAAACCTTAAAGAAGTTGTGGATGAATAAGAAAGAGTCCTAAGAGAAGCAAGAGGAATGATCAGAATGTTAGGAAACATGTAGGTTGATACAAGAGTGAAGCTGTTCTTTCTAAAGAAGTGAAGATTGAGGAAAAGAATTTTTATCTATTTTTTTTTTGTAACTTTCTATCAATATCAGCATCTGCTCATGATTAGCTCCTGAACCTTCACAACCAACACATACCTAGATAGATCCACTCCAAAAGGCAAATCTTTGTGCATTTATAAGCCTTACTGCTTTGCAATATCACTGTAGAACTTGAGTCCTATAGAGCAAACTTTCCATCATGAAATGCTTTTACCATTTCTTCTCCCAGATCATTCTAAACATTTGTTATGTAGATTTCTAAAATTATACCCTTTCTCTTTTCATTGCATATATTTCCTTTTCTGTCAGAAAAAAAAAAAAAGAGAGAGAGAGAGAGAGAAAGAAAATCACCAATGTATCCTACATTATTGATTATAAAAGTGAGAGGATAAATCTCACTTAACGCTCCAGTAGGGGAATGATTATGCAACCTCTTCGATTAAATGGGAGCATTCACATTAAGAAGTCTATAAGCAATTTATCACAAAGTTAAGACAGTGCTAATGCTAGCAGAGGGCATGACAGTCCCTGAGTATGATCTTATTCCCTACCTTTTATTTTCACACTGAAGGTAAATTTCATGTATGAGTCAAATCACAAGGACCTAGCCGAGTTAAGAAGCTAAATAAAATTGAAAATACAATAAAAAAATATAAAAATACATAACATAGAAGATTTTTTCCAAATAAAGGCTGCATGATTAGTGATTTTAATGACAAAATTTACAAATACTGGTATTTTACAGGTCATAAATATGAAGAAGGGATTAAACTGTACATTTCTTCCATTAATATTTTTCCTTCGTTGCAAACTAATGAAGAGTATAGATATTTTGCCTGTCAGTAGTTTCTACTGGATAGTATAGATTCATACTTAGCAATAATTGCTTGACATTTTTAGTTCCAAAATAATTTATAAGGTTAATTCTTGATATTTTTATTATTTTTTCATCAGACACACATGTATCTAATTTGTATGTAAAGTTGCTAAAGGGAAAACCTCCCACATCAACATCTTTAGGAAAAATATTCTCACTCAGATAACTCAGCTGGAAAGACTGAAATCTAACTGAATACCTCAACTAGCATGAACATGTTCATTTAAATCAGATACGAATTAGTATCTGTGTGTTCCTTCTATAAAATCAAAAGTGAAGTAGGATTATTACATTGCATAGGTGGAAACAAATTTGTTAAACATGAGGAGATTTTAATGTTGAGGGTAAAAAAAGTATAGGACTACAAAGCACATTTGTGCCAGTTCTTAGTTAAATAAGATGCACTTCAGCTGGAGTCTATAATTCACTGTTTTGGATATATAACCCTTCATATTCTGTGAAATTGGTGGACATCAGCTACTAATCATGTTAAAATCTGTACTTGGGCATATTTTGAAATTCTAATTTTTACTTCCTAATCATTTTAGAAATTGAATTAGAACTAACGGTACAAACTATGTCTCTGCAAAGATGTAGTATGCACACTAAAAAATGAAAAGCATTGACAAAACAGGTAAAAACATGTTTTAATAAGCATATCTTGAAAACTGGTAAATGGTGGAAGATCTTGCCAAATACTGAAGTTTTTCAGGGAAACTTTTTAAGAACATAAAAGCCAAATCAACCAGCCATGCATGTTTATTACAAATCTGGCTTTTACCATAAAAGACTTTCAGAGTTAAGGATGTTTGCTGCTAATTTTGCTAGGAAAACTATAACAATGAAAGAAACTTTTTTTTTCTCGTTTAGGTCAAAAACATGCTTTAGAGCCAATGTATCTACTGCTAACCCTTACTATACAGAGCAGGGTCAGACCACACAAACTAGACTTATTTCAAATGAAAATAATTTGGAATATTCACTCCAAGAACGCGCCTAATATCCTCCAGCTGCCAGTAGGAATCCAGTCCAGGAGGCAGTCTAGAGCCAGTCTGGAGTAAACCTCCCCTCCCTAAAACATCTGTATAACATGGACCCTGTGTTTCTATATAACATGGACCCTGTGTTCTTAGCACTACATACCACAGGTCTATTCCTGTTGGGGTGCACTGCTTGGTCATATAGTCCTAGAGTCATCTATTGTAAGTGGCAAAACTGCTTCAGGCTATGGGATTTTGAAATCCAGCTACCAAGTGCAAGACACCACAGAGATCCTTGTTAGTGTAGCTCCCCTGTGCACCTGGGGCCTTTGAGACTCATGTTGCTGGTGACTTTGTTCCCAGAGGTGTACATATACAAACTCAACAAGTCCTGATGCCATATGTTCAACTTACGTTCATGGTAAAACAGCTTAATCAGAAGAGAACTTACTCTCCAATAGCCATTTATTTGCTAAGTACTATACTCTATCTGTATCAGAAAAAACTTGGTTTGGATTCCTGCTTCAAATCAGGCAGAGTGATGGTTTAAAAGTAGGTCTTCCAGTACCTAGATTTATCTTTTAGGAAACCCCACAAGCAATTTCTTCAGTATCAACTATTATATTTGCTCTAGTCTGCTCAAAAACACATGCCAAAGAAGCATGAGGCAGCTCAGCTGCAAATGGAAACTGGGCATGGAAAAAATGGTGCTGCCTAATTTAAGAAGCCAGAATATGCTGATTAGGTTACTTCAAAAAATAAAATGCCCTACTTAGAATTTTTAAACAGATAAGTCATATGGTTGTTTCAATGTTTGTATTATTTACAACATTCATTTTTAACAGTGTTTTTGTCATTCTTGATTAGCTCTAATTAGGCAGACAGAAAAAAAGATATTTTAAAAAGCAAACACCCGCCAGTGAAAGACAGGAAGAAAGGCAGCTGTGATTTACCCCGACTTTCTTAATGACACAGCAAATCAATTGTCCAAGTGAGAATTGGCACCATATTTTTTTCTGAGCCATAAGTCTGCAAATTAAATCAAAAAGTTATTTTTATTCTTTGTTTAAGTATAACACTTAGAAAAACACTACCAAAATAATTGGGGAGTAATCAGTAACGAAGAAAAGAAACTTGTAGTGTGTTTCTGAATTAATAAAAGGAAAAGTTTAATATATATGCTTGGAAAATATCTAGCACAGTTAAATAAGATCCATGTGAAATATATCCAACCGTCAAAAAATGAAGGCAATTAGCCGCAATTATAGAGCTTCTTTCCCAAAACTATGTATTGTAAATCCTTTTAATCAGGGAAAGCACCAACAACATCAAGCCATTGTGTGTCTGAACAGGAAGCCTAGTATGTAAGAACACTTTGCTCTTAATTAACTTTTGGATACCTCTTTCTGCAGATTACTATCGGCAGAGGTGCTGCATAGAGGAAACTATGTATTTTAGATTCCAATTAAAGGATTAATTGGATTTTTAAGTGCAATATGGTAATGAGAAGTAATGGTTGTTTGCTGGAGGTATACTGTACTTAATGGGTTGGTGGATTAAACAGTCCCTGCATTAAAAGGAATTATTGTATTTGTCATAAATACCTTTGAGGATAAATTTGCTTTCAACTGCTGGAGGAATTCTTTGATACAAAACATGAAGGATTACATGAAGGTGACAGGAGAGGTAGTCTGCATCTGTCAGGTGTGCTCCTGATCACAGGCCAAGAAAACTTATAAAGTAACCTGGGGCACATTACATTTTGAAACTGAGCCCTGTTATCAAAAATCAAAGAATCCTATGCAGTTGAATGTTTTGTATTTGGAAGGGAGAAGGGAAGAAGTAATGCATTTGGAATTTATTGTGTTTCTGTACTAGCTGCACTTTTTCTACTGGGCTCACTAACCCCTCAGTTAGAGGGCAACTGTGTTTATAACAATATCTGCTACTGTAATGTAAAAATGAAGCTGCAAAAGTTAAGTTCTCATTTTTTAACACAAGCCCCAAGCCATGACCACAAAGGGCAATTTAATGAGAAAAAAAATCCAAAAAATAAGCCAACAAAAAAAAACCCTGAAGGACCTATCCAGAGTGAATACTTTTCATCTGCTGCTTCAAGACTGGGTAGTTTCATAGTTTCATGGGAATTTTGCAATAATCTGTTCTAACCCCACCCACCCTTTCATGTTGGATACAGTTGGTAATTGCGAAAGGGCATGGGTGGGGGGAAAATTGCTCCCGCGATTTCGGAGTAATTTAGTTTCTAGAGATTGAAGGCTTTCATTTTTAGCAAATGTGTAATCTAGAATAAGCTTTTTCCTATAAAAGATGTAGACTTGGTATACCTCCCTTCCACTACACTGCAAGTACCAGAGTTGACAGTCTAGTAGAGCCAAGGAGGGAGACATTAGGGTTAGGGTGCAGCTCAGCTTTGATTTGTTTGTGTGGGGAGAACTATGCAGCAGGACAACCATATTAAGTGCTGACTGTGCACCCATACTGGTATAACGCCAAGGAGGGGGAGATGGGGGTAAACAAATGTTAGAAAATACCTTAAGAAGGATGAAAAACAACAGCTTTCTGTTGTAAACTCTCCTCTTGAGAGAAGGAAATGTAAAAGAGCATAACACAAGAGACAAGATGTTTAGGTACTAGTAGAAGAATTTAAAAAAAAAATTATTTACAGTTATATAAAACATACGCAGAGTTGTGAACAAAATTATTTCACTCAATTTAGGTTTAAATACCAGTGTATCACTTGTTGCAGTGTCAGCTTTCAAAATAATTTTTCAGTTCTCCTCGAGGTGTTGAAAGTAGCTGCGACTCTCTGTCTCTTAAAGTATTACAGAATGAGGAGAAAGTAAGTAGAAATGCTTTTGGAGAGAGTAAAGATTTAGAAGAGAAACACTGATCTCATGATCTTCTCCCTCAAAGAAATCTCTCCTCCATAGAGCTGAGACACTTCCTTTCCTGTTTCAAGAGATCCTTCAGCCCTCACCCTTTGTGACAGATGTAGTTTTCAGTAAAAAGCTTAGGCTCCCCTCAAGTATGATTAGACTTGAAAACATGAGGAAAGCTGCAGTTCTCTTTATTTGTTTATTTATTTGGTGATACTTTAAGGTCCTTTTCAGACTGAAATTAGTTTGTCAAAGAAAACAAACAGAAGATTTAATAGCCCTTCATGAACGAAGTTATTTCATTTTTTAAAAGTTGTAGATCTCTGTTAGATGGAAGAATACAAGATCATGAAAGTACTTTTTACTTGTCAGCTTCTCACATGATTTTTCCTATGAAGTTGGGAAAAAAAATGGAAGTATAAAAATTCTGTTTTGTTACAATACTAAGTTCAAAGTCCTACAGCTGTTTCTCTTCAAAATATACACATAAAATTTTACCATTCTCTGAGATGTAATTTATGTATTATTGTCGTCTCACATGGAAATTACTAGAATTGTGGTTCCATAAGGTATGATGTTAATTAAAACTTTGTGTTAAGTATATGAAGGCCATCAGAACAAAACTCTTGAAAATTCTAATGGAAAGAAGCTTAAGTTATAACAAGTCACTGTAGTATACACTAAGTGTGAATCAGAGCCTATGACTGTATGCTTTAAAAAATGTAGGAATAGATAGAACAATGATAATGAAAGACCTAAGAAATAGAATCTGTTTTCTGAACAGTTAAATAAACTATGTGCCAGGGTAAGCATTAAGTCTGTTCCTCAGTCTGATTGTCAATTGTCATCTGGAAGTTTTAGCAAATGAAAGAAAGGTAATGAAAAGAAAAAGCCAAAATGATTTACATTGACAGTTAAGGTCAGCCTGCCAGTACAAGTCAGTTTTTCCAACTCTTAAGCCAGTGAGTCAAATAAAGAGAAATGAGCCTACTAAAATGGTTATTCCCGAACCCAATTAAAGGCATTCTGAGATTCTTTTAACTTATCCCATTATAACCTTCAGCAAACCACCATCTAATTTTTTTATTATAATTATTTATGTAAATGCTGGCTCATAGACAATTAGTCTTCTCTGTAGGAACTCACATGAAATACTGCATTGGCTTTGTAGAAAAGAATTGCATAAAAGTTAAATGGCTTTAGGAATAAAGGAACTTTAAACACTATGGTTTTCTGAATCAATTCAACAAGCCATAAAATCCAAGCTAGCTAGTTTTGAAAGGAACATGTCTGGCTTGTGAATTTTAGTGGCTCAAGAGTGGAGTGAGTGGTAAATATCATTATGCTGAAAACTTATTTGCAATCTTTGAAATGAAATAATTGCATTGGTCTGCAAAGTCGGGGATGCTCTTTTACAGTTTCAGCACAAAAATATATTTATCTGTTTCAAATTCTTCATGTTCTCCCTAGTAATCACAATTCTTTCTGTGCATCAACTGGTTTGATTCACAGCTCTATGTTTTAGGACATATGCCTTCTCCTTTGTATTCACATGGTATTTGAGAGATTCTTCAGGATTTTTTAAAGGTTCTGAGATCATAGAATCATAGAATGGTTTAGGTTGGAGGGGACCTTAAAGATCATTGAGTTCCAACCCCCCTGCCATGGGCAGGGACACCTCCACTAGAGCAGGTTGCTCAAAGCCCCATCCAGCCTGGCCTTGAAATGTTCTCCAGTTCATCCCCTGAATAAAAATAATAAAATAATAATAATAATAATGATAGAAGACATGGATATAAATGTCCTGCTTTCAGCTGGGAAAGAGCTACTTTTCTTTCTAGTGATTGTCATGAAAGGAACGTCAATAATACCTATTGGTTTTAGTTACTGCTAAGTGGTATTTACACTATTGAAGGACTTTTTTCATCTTCCCATAGAAGCATAGACAGAACAATGGAATGGCCAGTGAAAAGTTCCATATCATATTCATCACGCCCAGTATTTAAATGGATGTTAGCCAGGGGGTGGTAATCTGTAATCACTGCTCAGAATGGTGCCAATTCACTGGGTGGTGAGAGTGACCCCTGTCATTAATACTATTAATACTATTAATTTTCCTTTTTCATTATTGTTTTTATTTAACTGTCTTTATCTCAGCCCATGAGGATATTTTTTCTCACTTTCTGCTCCTTTTTTTCTTTATTTTTTCCCTTTTTTCTCCCCACCCTTGCTGGGGAGGGCGTGGGGGGTGAAAAATTGGCTGAGTGGTTCTGGTTGCTGGCTGGAGTTAAACCACAACGTTAGGAAATTCCCCAAACTTTATCTTAGTGAATGTCAATGCAGATAACTTTTGTGGTGTAGTCCCATTGTTGTAAAGAACATCAGAGCTCAGTCCAAGTGATTCTCTGCCTCTTCAGTTCAACTTGAGGACAGTAAAGTCAATACTGATACAAGTGTAAACCTTGGGATTCTTCTCTATATTACCATTTTCCAGATCAGCGGAAACATATTTTTCCCATTAATCCAATATCGTTACACAGTGGATCATCTGTTGCATGTATATCTTAGAACTGCAGCAAATAGTATGAATCGGATTCAAACTATAACATGCAGCCAACATTCAGTTTAAAATGTAAATATTTAGAATTGTGAAATTAATTTCACCTCAAGTGAGCTCTCTGTGGAAAAGCACTTGCAAGGAAAATAACAGTCAAGACTTGCAGTTTAACTGTGGTTCTTCAAGATGTGAAGAGCACATAGATTACACAACACACAGGTACTAACTGGGAATCTGTCTCTGGCATTGGGAGAGGGAGGGCACTGGTGAAACTAGAGACTGGATATTGTGTAGCCTTAGCTATGGGTATAACAGGTGTGGTAACTTGGTAGATTGAAAGATCAAAGTGCAACCACACCATAGATTCTCCTATTCAAAGTGAATGTGATTTCTTGTTGCGATTTCTTCTTGTTGTGTATCAAGAATGGCAAGAGTGGAGGTGCTTAACTTAGTCTTTTTCACAGTTCTTCATCTCCAGTCAATGAGTTAAACCAAATCCACCAGAGCTCTAAGTGACCAATGTGGTAGAGAATAATATCAAGTAAGAGGTAATTCTCAAGAAGAAATACATGTGTTGAAGTAATTCTTTAAATCTGGCATCCCCTTAACAACTAAGGCTGAAGGAAAAAATTCCAAATGAGCTACTAATTTGCCTGTTGTAAAATACTGCTATGAATAGTGACAGTAGTTATAAAAAATGAATACATATACACCCATTTGTAAGAACAGTTTATGTTTAAGTATTTTATGTGTGATATATATAAACACTAGTACCAGTGCAATAAGGTTATTATAGAAGTCCTTAACATATGTCCCCTTTTCTTCAGTGGAGAACTTCATACTGAGTCCACAATTTTTCCAGAAATTAGGAAAAAATTCTCTTATACCAAAAAGCAAAGAAGCTGAAAGTCTGTGATGCTGCCACATAAATTGAAAAGGAGTTAAGACCCCAAAAAGTTCTAATAACCAGCTGCAGAAAAAAAGTTACATTGAGACAGGTGTATTTTCTAAGTTCTTGAACCCTGTTGCCTGTACTGCTTCAATTAAACTCCCTGGTTTGCATTCTGATAGTATATCTTACATAGACTCTGGCAAAAAATTTAAAATACTTCTTATTTAGTAGCAGATATTCAGTGTTTTGTTTTGCCCACTAATTGTTTAAGGCATACTTCTCATCATATTTACAGTATTTAATTGAAATTAGAGTCTTTTACCGATGAGAGAGAGTAACTGATGAGAGAGAGTAATATCAGCCTGGGGTTGAACTTTTCCTGGCTGAAGTCACCCTGAGCTCTTTGGCTTGTCCATAACTGCTAAATGGGTGTGATACAGAGGACATAGAGAAAGGTTGACAAAAAGACTGTTTGCATGATTGGATAGTGCAATAGCTGTGTGCCAGCAACTAAGAGTTTCTGTGTTATTTTATAATATATATAATCACTTTAATATCATGGCACTGGGAACTTATCACAACATTGGCACCTGTCACTAATGGCCATTGAAATATTTATACCGAAGTGGTAGATGCACTGATCAGATGTGGTTCAGGAAGAACATACAGCTACCTAAGTAACACTTAGATATTGAAATAGACTGTGAAATGGCGAAGCACATATATTCAAAATGGTGAAAGCTAAGGCAGAAGATGCTGAAGTACTGGTGGTGTTGTGTGTGCAAAAAAAGGTGATTTTTGTGCTTCAGCCAGTACAGTCATCTGCGTGCTCACCAATGCCGATTCACCACGGTTATAAACCAGACTCCAGTTTATGCATATTTTTTTCACCCACAATTGCATTTCACCAATGAAGGAGGGAGGGGGCTTAAAAACAAATAAAAAAACCCAATTCTTGCTACTCTATTTTCAAAATAAACTGTCCAATAATTAAGCTTGAAGGGATGATTTCCTTAGAAACACCTACCTGTAATTTGTTTAAAAGATGTGAATAATTAAGATGACAATGAAATATTTCACTTCTAGACAAATAAGTGTTTTGTTTGAGCCAAAACATATATATTACTTCCCATCTTTACATTCCCGTGAGAAAAATGAGAGAAAATCTTTTCAGGTTGGTCCAAAATTGATTTTTTCCACAATTTTTCTGGTCAGCCAATGAAGTGAAAAATCAATTCTTCACACAGCTTTAACTCAAGCCCTTCTTGAATATAGAATTATTACTTTCCTCATGAGCATTTTCCATGGCATTCCCCACCACAGAAATTAATTTGTCTTAATTTGGCATAGATTAATTAATTTATCTTCACAATACTTTTGTAAAAGGACTGGGATTGCTAGTTTTATTTCACACAACAGAAGCTGAGGTATAGTTAGATCAGAGAGCAAAAATTGTACTTTTGGGTACCCCCCACAACTGCAATCTAATTTAGCAACGTAGTTAGCTGTTGCAGAGCTGAGAGTACAGACGATCTAAGTGGTGAAAACACACTTCTTACAAACATCATTTTCTCCTATGCTTCCATAGTGCCTTTGTAAAAAAGATTACAGGGTTTCATATTGGACACCAGAGACAGGAATACAGTTAATTGTTAGCTGTGAAAAATTTACTTTAAAGGACTATCATACAGGAACCAGTGCAGAAGCACAACAGAGTTAGAAATACTTAATAAGATAAAAGAATATATTTCTCTCTAAGAGTGAATTTTTCATCCAGTGTTGGAGTCTGCCACATTCCAATAGAAGTGAAGCCACAATACTCTACGGTGAGGCTACAGTACTCTGCTACAAGCCATCAAAAGCTGCTGCCAAAAAGAAAAGACTGCATAATGGGGAGTATGGAACAAGACCATGCATCTTTAGATCTTGAAGACTACAATGATAAGGATCAATAACATGTTTGAAAACCTATCTGCACCCAGATACACCTGTGATATTCCACTGACACAGATTCAAAGAAATGCCAAAAATAGTGTTCATCTCCATTCACATTTTTTAAATAATGCCACAGCATATTACTTGAGATACAAAACAGCAACCCACTTAAAATCATATGGGTAAAAATCCCGTATCTTTGTGTCACACCATGAAAGTGAAACTAAACTTTGTGATTTGTCTGCCTGAACATCTTCCTTAAGTCTCGTTATAGGTCAAAGTAAAGTGATTTTCATTTCTGAGATGTGATTAAACTCATATTCGTGTGCCAATTGAGGTTTAGAATCTTTTATTGGGAAAAAATATAGACTTCAGAGCTAGCAGTCTAGCACTACAGTACAACACTCTGTGAGAACATTAAATCTAATCCTTCCTTCAGACTCACTCCAGGGGTGATTTCAATTAAATTTGCTCAAAATTTATCACTTTCCTGCATGTAGGCATAAATGATTCAAATGCACTTACATATTCACTGAGCAGGAGGTATGAAGGATACATATAATTATTATAACTTTTCACAGTTTTTTAATACATTTACCTAATAGTAGCTTTTCTAATTCAAAACTTTTGTCCTCTGCATTAAGTGCGTTTGGCTCACTCGGAAATAAAATCTATTTTTCTAGGCAAATTTTCAAAATATTCTTTAGCTATCAAAACTGCCCTTTTCTTCAGCATGCTGGTTCAGCTATTTTCTAGAGGAAACATAATGGCATTTAGCTTACTAATGATAAAGCCGTTTTCTGTCCGCTTCTATGGATCATGACATTGTTGATTCTGATGTAGTTTTCAGGAGACACGATGGAGTCTGTGCATGGAATTCATCATAATTTCTTTATTTTCTCAATTATCGTCATGGGAGGTATGCTTTTAAGCTAAACAAATACATCAATGGTGAGAAGACAAACAAGCAAAACTGTGCAAGCATCTCAGAGATAACATTAGTCAAGGGGGTAAGCACTTAGTTCACAATAAATGTGTTTGCTCTTATCTATCTACAAGAACCTATTAGACATCTTTGTGCCCTGAAGAATTTATCTGCAGGAACCTACTGGACAGGGCCTTTGCTTCTAAATGTGTATCCATACCTGAAAGTACTGGTTGTGTACTTACCTATATGCCTATTTAGGTATGACCATTTCATATATTTTATACTTGAAAATCTTCCAAAGATTGTGCTAAATCTACCTTTGGTTTGGTAGCTTCTCACACCTACCAAATGGAAAAAGCAGAGAGGAAACTAAGTAATCATTATGTGCTATTTGCTGAGTATATAGCTTCTGCAGGCTATGTAAGTTAACTCTTTTAGCAAGAAGGGGAAAAAGACAATCAAATTGGTGGAAAATACGTATTCCTTCCAAAACATATTTGGGCATCTTTGGATGTAGCCGAAGGCTCAGTTGTTAGCAAGCTGTAAGGATTAAATATTATGTTGTACTCATCACCTGCTGGATTCTGCAACTCTTCCTCCTACAGGATAGCACTTACTCAATGGCTAACAAACCCACTTCAATAAGACTGCTTATTAAATAAACTATCATTCAGACTGAGTAGGAGTGGCAGACAGGATTAGCACAGTAAGCATTTTGTTTGAATTACCTGCTGTAATTCAATCTTTTTATGCTTTTGTTCTGATTTCTTTTCATCATTATAAACTCAGGGAGAACACAGAGCCTTTCTTAAATTGTGCTGTACCACTTTATTTCAAATAAAATGTATTTTATAGATGACATCAGATGTCATCTTCTGCTTCATCATAAAATGTATGAGCCATAAACCACTATGCATGATCTGTCTAGCTAAAGCTGACTTCTTGGGGACACCTTCTCTACTCCCTCCAGCAGGGAGCAGGGCAGGATAGTAGCTTCAGATATTTAAGTGGTTCCTCCCTAATGCTGCTAGGACAGTCACAGAAAATGAGCCTGCATTCATCTATCAACCTATCCTGAAAGTTAAAGTTTCTCAAAAAACCTGAAAGAGCAGCATTAATAGAAACAATAAAATTCAAGTTAGTGTACACCAAGGTTAAGAAGTAGAAGTCGATGCTTTGACTTGTCTAAAAACTAGAACTTCTACAATATGCAATTCACTGCATCATTTTACTTATTTCATGCAGTAATTTCTGTATGTAGTTAACTAACTCCTAGTGTTAGTATTCTGGCTTTTAGTCTGCACCAGATACAGCTACAGTTTTTATTTTCATTAATTTGGTCTTGGCTGGCACTATAGAAAAAAACACAGCCATACATAATTTGTTTGTACAGTGACTAGCACCAGAAAGTATTGGCCCATGACTTGAGCTTCTAAGAATGACAGTAATGAAGATGATTCCCAAAGGAAGGTCTGCTTGGCAACTTTCAGATCTAAGACAATAAATTTTTCTACCTTCTTTGGAGATAGAAACCATAGGGAGAATGGGTGGTGCAACTGCTGCACATTTTTTATATAAAGCTGAGAAGTTTCCTGGAATAAGCCCAGACCAATATTTCATGGCCTGATCATTACTTACATAAAATAAGGTAGTGTATTATATAAATGCTTTTTAGTATCTACCTAAATCACATTTTAAACCATCTGGATTTTAAACCTCATGGGTTTTTTTTTACCTTTTTATTTTTTAATAGTCTACATTAAAGGAGCGTTTAATATTTTTAACTTCCAATTTTTCCGATTAGACACTCAAAATGAGGTATCTGAGGCAGCTATTAATTTGCTCATTTATTCATTATGGCCTAGTTTCACAATTTATGACAAAAATAGCTTGATAAAAACCAAGACTTCAGAACAAAAGTATTTAACCTGAAATTGGGAGGAAGCTTTGTCTGTGTAAAATAAGAAAATTCTGTCATCTTAACTTTTCAATAAAATAAATTTAAAAGTGATCATTAATATTAGAAAGTAGTTTAAATATTTAACCCCACCCCCCAAAAAAAAAAGTTATTTCTAAACTTTTGGGAAAGTGTTTTTCATTAACATTTGAAATAAAACTCTAACCATTTTTAACTTAAGAATTTCAAATAAATTGAGTGTTCAAACCTATAAGAAGCAGAATTTTGTTTTCAGGTCATATTTGCAAAATGCATGAGGTTTAAAGCCCCACAGTGTATTAACATCTGAGAGGTGCTTTGTGTTGTTACAAGATGTAAGAAAAATATGAGAGCCCTATGTTAACTCTCCTGTGCTTCTGTGCACTGAAGCTAAACAAATTAGGTATTTCACAGGGTAGATTAGTAGAGTCCTTGATTTTAATACCTTAGTATATAAATGCTAATACTGGAACTCATAAATAAGGTAAGCAGGAGGAGAAATATATCGTAAAGGGAAAAACAGTTGTTTCTTCAACCTCGCAGGAAAACCCCTCTGCAATTTCGATATGTTAAATTGCTTTTTTTTTTTTTGTGATGAGTGAGGAAAATAATTCAAATGTTTTAGCAAAAAATAATTTAAGGTAATCAATACAAGACAAAACAGTGAAACAAACCAAAAACAAACAAACAAAAAAAAACCCCAAAACAAAACCCCAACCAACCCTATTTTATCCTGATACATTTATATGGTTCCATAAATTTACATGGGCCTTCAAAAAGCATTGAGAGTGTGTCCATGCTTCAGAGACTTCACAGCGAATGATAACAATTTACATATCCACTTACTATCTGACATGCCGGAACACATACTGTGATAACATAACTCCATCTGTATCACTCCTGCCTCCTAACAGCACACTTTAAAGATTCAAATTAAAGGCTGCTATAATGTATTGTGTTAGGATAACTTACACAGTTCACTACAGAGTTCTTACATGAATGGTGTTCAATATCCAGCATGAAATGTATATAATGTGCTGAAGGACTGAAATCACATCAATGATAATTCTCAGATATATTTTATACATTTTTTCTTTCCCTACTGCTACCTTTATCAAAATTTTAAAAAGAAAATTTAAACTGAAAAAATTGAGACCATATTCTAATTGGTGCTCTACTTCCTACAAAAGCCTGTACTGCAAAATCTGTCATAATTGGTACTGAATTTTTTTTTTCCAAATGCAAACAATTATAATATTTGCTTTAGCCAGTTGTGGCTTTTTTTCCCAAGGGTTAAATAAGAATCTTGAGTAAAAGAAATTTAATTTATTTACCTCAATTTCTTTTTTTCAAATACCTAAATGTCATTATTTTTCCTTGAAGCCAGGGAAAGCATGTAACTCCCACTGTTAACTCCATCTAAAGGTTCCAAGGGCTTTTGACACAGACACTTGTACTGCCCCCCTCTATTGAAAATCACAGGGTGCTGAAGAGGACCCTTATTGCATACAGTCTCACAAAATAATTGCAGCAAAGGTGAATGCAGTAAAACAGTGCTTGATGCAGACACCAGAACACAGACCTTAAGTGTCTGGTCAAAGGAAAGTGTAAAACGTGACAAGAAAATTAAATAACTCATCTTTGTTACTGTATTCATTTTCCTCTTGGAAAGTAAAAGAATTTGTCTCAGGCCTTCGCAGTCAGTCAACAGAATAACTTTAAACTACTTCCCTTTATCTCTGGTCTTCATAACAGAATTTAAAGACGTTAAATATGTAGTTTGCTACTATATCAGAAAATATTAAGTATTTAGAGAAGTTGAGAGATAGTAAAATAGGGTAAGGGCCGTAAGGTAACAGTAGATTTTGTTGATAGGGAAATTACTGGATTGAATGGTGACAAATCAAAGATTTGCCTTCTGGTTGAGCTGCTCGGATGTTCTATAAATGATTTTGGTAAAAATACTGGTTTTATACTGAAACAGAGTATGATATAAATTGACAAAACATTGTCTATACAGAGGATGATCTGTCTGTTTGTCTAGCACTTGCATTCATTGGTTCCCCTGCATGGAAAATCCAGAAGATTGAAGAGTATTGGAAAAACGATGAAATTCAAATGCTCACAGGGCATGAACCTCACTCTTAGGGCCTAATAAGAATATGTGCTACAGACAAAAGAATTATCAAGTTCTAAACAAGAGAGGAAGAAGGTTGGATCTTGTTCACCCATCACAACGTGACTCTAATCTACCAAATACTGTGGGGGAAGAAAAAAGTGAAAAATAATAGATGTATTTTGGGACTGTTAATGTTAATGGGCTGTTAATGTCCTTGTACTGGCTCTATGGAGAACTCACCTGAAATATTGTTATCTGTTCACAACGTGCACATTCAGAAGAGCTGAATTCAAGCCAGAACCCATAATGCACAATGATGAGGAGAATCAAACCTTATATTGTAGCAGAAAACCAAGAGAGCTGGGGCCATTGTCCTATCAAAAGAAAAGCTGAACATACAAGGAAGTAGCTCAGAGAACTATTACCAAGTAGCAGGAATTTAGGCAGGAGGCAGGGAAAGACTGACAGGCAAAAAAAAAAAAAAAGGTAATAATTCCTCATGAAAAAAACTTGGTCTGAAATTATCAGATGATGCTTTACAGTCAGAGAAGTGAGGTTCTGAAAAAGTCTTCTGATGGTAGAGAAAACATAAACCCTCACCAGCTGTAAGCCCTGCAGACTATAACTGCTTTAACCATGTTAGAAGAAAGCTTTCTCCTTCCCTCTGTGATGTTAGCAATTGAAAGGTGGATTTTTCTGCCTCAAAGTTTCAACTTGTATCACAAAAGCTATTAAAACTATTAGTATGGAAGTTAATGTCATGATTTTGCAAAACTGCTTCTAATACATGTTTCCCACAGGAAAGCCCAGCTCCGCGGCTGTGCCCTGGCATGAGGAACTTTTGGCCAAAGTTATGAGAGCATGTCACTACTCATATACAATGCTACAAGAAATTCAATCTCCATTCCAAATAAATTAGATGTGTCTTTTTCTTGTCTCATCTAAACTATCTGACAGTAAGTCTCAGAAATTTTATCTACCTTCAGTACGCGAGAATGCTGAAAATTGGATGACCCTGTTGAAATTTGAATGTGGAGATTTCAGGCATTTAAATTACAGTTTTGCAGAAGCACAAAGTTTTATAAAGAACAATATACTTTTCCATTGCCTTTGACACACAAAAAATACAACAACAGCAAGTCTTAAAAAAAAAATGTTAGTAAAATCCATATAAAGGCTCAACGGTTTCAATACAAGAACAATTTTAGACTACAGGAGGTCAAAAATCAGACATATGTTGACTCCAAAATTTTTTTTTCAGTCTCACATGTGATCAGTGAGAGTTGAGAAGCCTTCATACTCCACTGAAGATGCTTCTGACATTGCTATGTTACCGTTGATGTCAAACATAGGCCCCTCTGGTTTGTTTTTCCTGTCAGTTCATGCACAGGAGCCAGACAATTTAACCACTCAGGGGACAAACTTGGCAGATGAAGAACCCAGATGCATCTGAGTCTGGTTGACCTTTGACTGATTTTTATCGCAAACTTTGTCAACTGCTATGTAGCTAGTTTGGTACAGGTGTACCTTGTCCTTCTGGAAGAAGTTCCTTCAAAGCCATTTCTAATCTTGAAGAGTTCATATACTTTTAAAATATGATGCTTGTTATGCAACATGTGTAGCGTCTGCTTTGTTCATAAGTGGAAGATGGGAATAAGTGCATACAAAATAGACATCAAAAAATACAATCATTAAAAGAATAGATAATTGTCACTCAGGTGGAAATAAGACATTTGATGCCTTGTATCATACCAACTTCTGCATATCCAATGTAATCTCTTAGGTGTGGCATTCATTGAATAGATTTGAGATAAAAATAT
The DNA here is from genome assembly GCA_025769975.1 of Gallinago jamesoni. NCBI lineage: Eukaryota > Metazoa > Chordata > Aves > Charadriiformes > Scolopacidae > Gallinago > Gallinago jamesoni. The sequence goes on from JAOQGH010000012.1 coordinate 88,577,222, forward strand.
ATATATATATATTCATGAATTAGTGAGTTTTCCTTCCATGAATCAGTCCTTTGCCTCCTCTCTGTTTTGTATGTAAGTCTTGTGTATCTGGTATTGTTCCACTCACACAGCCACTATGATGATGTAATATTTCTGCAAGCTGAAAAAAAACTTGTCCACTTCTCCAATTAATGAATAAAGCCTTTATTATTCCTTGAGCCAGCAGGAGAAATAAATACACTTGAAGAGAAGGCCTGAATACAGACTTTATACAACTTCATGAAATTCCAAAGTTAACCTAAGTATGGATAGGACTCAGCCTCCCAGATAGATTATTCTTCCCCCTGGGACTGAATGTTACTGAAGAGTCCAAAAAGGATGTTGAACCATTGCCGGCACTGCCTGAATGGCAGAAGCTTATCGAGACAGGTAACGATGTGTCTTGTACGACATGTATTATTTTTCCTAATGTGATGGAGGAGGTGTTAAAAAAATGTCCAGCCTTTAGTCAATGGTATGGCTACATCCAACTGTGTATTATTAAAAAGGGCCTGGAATGCTTTCACCAGTTTACAATTGCTACCATAGAATTGTTTTTGTAGAGATTTTTTAACAGGGTAAATGCTCTGATATATCTAAACATGGGGTACAGGTACATACATTTGCTGCATTACCAGGGTTAGATTTTATTCAAGAGCTTTGGTTTTGCTTATCTGAATTAATATGTCTTTGAATCATTGCCTAAACATGTATTAGTAACTCTATTTATAGTTCTTATACTTTTACAAGTACAGCAGTCAAAAATCTTTTGTTCTTTCTACCTTAAGATACTCTAAAGTATATCATTAACAGAAAAATAAATTCTCTACCTCAGCAGATACTCATAAAGCAGACCTTTACATGTGATTTATATCAGTTACAGCAGCAACGCTGAGATGAGCACGTCTTTTTCCATAGAAAAATTGCAATCATGTCATATAAACTTTAAAATAATTTTACTTTAAAAACTCTTCTCCTATGTATTTGGCTATAAATATACATTAATAATCCTTTTGTCCTTCCTGATTTTTAAATTTCTCTTAAAATATTTGTTTTTATTAAAATATAATCTTCTAAATCACATTATTTTTTTCTGTTCTTATGATGTTTACTTAGGCTCATGCTGTCATCATAACCTAATCTGTCATATTTCAGCTGGTTTTGCTTGTCACTCAGACTTCCCCATTGTCATGTCAGCATTTAGAACAACTGAAATAAAGCACCATTGATAATATTTTTCATGCTGAAGTGTTCATTTTTAATATTTGTGGCAGTATCGTACATTAATTCTATGTCTAATTGTCATACAGATTATAAAATTTCTTCAGTAAACCAAAGATTATGTGGTCTATATTGGCAGTTACATCCAAGTGTCTGAGCACTGAACTGAACCGTTCTTAGTTTTGAAATAAAGGAGAAAATTGCTTTTTTATTCATTTGCTAAAACTTACCGTTGTGTGTTTTTTAATATATCAAGAAGTAACAAGGTGAGCAACTCTACCAGCCCAACTACTCTAGGTCATTGTATCACTGTTGGGAATGCTGTTTAAACTCTCTATGACCTTTATAGGTTATGTTTTCTGCAGACATTAGTGAATTAGAATTTGTAATGCATCAGGGATGTCATTATTTAAAAAAAGAGGAAAATGAAGCACAGTTAAGTTAGACAACTTATTTGAGTTCAAGCAACTTTCCATCAGGATCCAGAATATAGCTTCACAGAAGTACTGTGCTTTGACTAGATGACATTTTCCCTCACAGTGATGAACAAAAGTGAACAGTGAAGAAGATTGATGACAAACGCTTGCTTCCTACTTAAAAAGTATAAAACTAGAAATTATCTGTTCTGAAGAGAAATTTTCAAACAATGCACCAGCTCAAATATGAATCATTCAGTTACACACTCTAAGAGATGATGAACTCTTAAGGATAGTGTACATTTCCCCAGCTGTTTTGGACACCAGGCATCCTGCCCTTACAGCATAATACAGAGCAGCATCAGATGAGCAGGATGAAATAATTGATTTCAAGTTCTCTTATTTACCTAAGCTGCCATAGAAGGATTGTAAAACATTTTATAACAAGCAATGAGACAAATACTAAAATACAACAAATATATTTGTTGATACTTTGCCATGAAACCAAATACACATTCCTAATTCCCATTTCCTAATGGTATGTGATTGGTAGGAGACAAAATCAAAAGTGGTAGAAGATACTGGTCTCATCCACACTGGTGAATTTCAGCCATGTGCAAGCCTAGTTCTGCTGGCTGTAAAGAGACTCAAGGCCATAACACAGCATAGCACCTGCATAATAAGGCCACTGTGATAAATGCAAAAAAAGGATTAGCTATTTGTGCAAAAAGCAGTGCTCAGGCTATGTGTTCTCTAGAGTTACCTAAAATTGTGCTTTGATCATCAAGTGTAGCTCTTTGATAGCTTTCTGAAATACTGCCACTTCACAATCACACATGCAATCCTTCACCTCCAGCAGCTTCTCGAAGATATTGGTTTATTTCAAGTAGTTTGGTTTTGTTAGTGACTTGGGGGTCAGATGTTTTTGCTGTGTAAAACCCTATCTACGGCTTTGAAAATGTATTCAGCCTGATATTCTCCAGAAGCCTGTGGAGGGCTGCTATGCGGTAGGACTGATTTGTGTCACGCGGGATTACAATAAAGCGGGTGCACGTGTGGCATGTTCACGTGAGAAGTCTACCTGTGTGAGTGATTCCCTAAGACTGTCACCAGTGCTTTGTGCTTGCATTGATACAGAGCGGTTCCCTGACCCAAACTTTTCTCACAGACATGTTTTCTCCCTCCATCTAGCTTTCTCTTTCCTTCTTTCTCCTCCCTCTATGTTAGGTTCTGGTGGACAAAAGAAAAAACGTATTTCCAGGCAACTTGCTATATTTACAATCAAGTGACATGGCAGCCAGACCATTACTTATCAACTCTCCATTAAACTTTAATAGATTAATCATCAATTATTGAGGAATTAATGTTCAGATCCAGCTGTGCTGTCCCAGTTCAGTTCACAAGTGCCAACAAAGATACTTTATGGCCTATGCTGTTGAGCATTCAGATTCTCAATCACCTCTTACTCTCACATCTCAGCTTTCTGAAGCAGAAAACAAGAGATGTTTTTTTAAAGTGAGTATGCAGGCAGAATGAGAGAGAGGCAGAAATCTGAGCTGAAGAATAATTTTCCAGTGCCTGGGAATATTCTGATACTTGAGTTTTGTGAATAAATATCTTAATTTAAAAACAAAAAAAAACCCACCACTTGAAGAGCAACTTTTTAAGCTACTTATATAACGTTAATCAAAACATATTATCCACAGATATGATATCATGAACAAATGTATATTTGCCACACAGCGGCAACCAAAAGTGACAGTGACTTATTAGTACACAATAAAAGTAAAACTGTCATTCTAAACATAGCTGAGCTTCGGATCTAAAATCAAACCAGCTGTTACAATAGGTGATACACATTTTAAAAAGCACCTGAAACACAAGGAGGGGTATTAATAAGAGTAGTAGATGATTTGGAAGTGGACTGATACTTTCCCCATTAGGAATGAAAACTGAAATTCTTCACTGTAATATATATTGTCAGCTGAAAGTATTGAAGCAGAGGTCAAGAGATAATGAGACTTAAACTAAAGGAATTGGTACTTACACATACCTTACTTTGAAGATCGCTATGCATATACCATAAAGACAGGCTCTGTCAGGCAATCTTTCCCTTCCCCAACCCCTGCCAATATCAGTCTACCTGTCAATCCACCTACTGATTAGTATGCTGCTCAAAGTTGAAGAGAAATACCAAAGCAGTGTTTCTCAGTCGGTCTTCATTGCCACAAGGATTAAACAATAAACAGAGAAACTTCATCACTAGTTCATTAAACTTACTTGTAAACGATTTAGAAGCATAAACAGACTTTGGGAGTAGGCAGAGATTAAAATTATATAAATCAGGGTACCGAAACTATCATCTACAAATCCTACAGGGGAAAGTGAAAATACATATTGAAGGCAAAACATATATAAGGAAAGGAGCCAATATGAAATGATAAGTGTATTACTAAGTTATTTTGTTAGTTGATTGCTTTCTTTGATGAGGACAGCCTGGGAGATATCAGATGGAAATAATTTTGACTTTGACTTTTACAGAAGTTTCAAGTACATAGAAGAGGAGATCGGAAAATAAAAAATCAGTGTTGTAAATATATTCCCCATATGCGTTGACAGTGGCTGATGTGAGAGGTTCTAGGCATGATTTATATTCATTTCATTATCACCAGGAAAACACTGGCCATGGAAATAAAATCTCTTTACCCTATAGTCCTCTAAAATAATTATTGCTGCTATACCCAGAAGTTTGTTTCAGTCTATGGTAAACATGACAGCCACATGAGAGGTTATTTAACAAAAATCTACTCTCCTCCTGAAATGACGGGATACCACTGTGTCTACACTCCGTAAGCCCATGCATTGCTCACACAGATACACTTGCACAGAGTACCTGCACCAATATATTCTTGTTAGCAGAAGTGTTTGACATGCTTAAGCTGCATGCTGAAGGCCAAGGTCTACCTCCCTGGGCCCAGGGGAATATTTTATCGAAGTGGGTTAATAATTGGTACACGATTACTTAATTATGGGTGGGATTGTTAGCTCATTCTGTTTACCATTTGGACAGAATATGGCTCCACCAAGGCCATTAGCAAAAACATTGGGATAGTGTCAGGGGGTGGTGAATAATTCGCTAGCACTGCAAATAATGTTCTAATGAATAATGTATGGCTAGATTCCTTGGAGGCCAAGAAAGGACGTGGAGCCAAGGGCTTAAATCTGAGAGGAGTTTTTAGGACTTAGACTGTAGCAAATAAACTCTTCCTTTCCTCTTACCTCAGATTTTACCTTGTGAGGAGGGTGATGTCAAGTATCTGGCTGACATTAGGGCATATGTGTCCTTTAGGTATGGTAAAATGTAAAATTTGGATATTGCATGACTGTTGTTCTGCTCCTGACTAACTCCCAGAAGACTTAAGACTTTGGGGTACTTTTACTCTAGGCTTCACACACTGTCTTACTAGTGACTAATACAATGCATTCATGGAGGACTGGTCAACGTACCAGTGACCACTCCTAGCCAGTGGGGCTTGGGCATCACCATCTATGCATGCAGTAAATCATGAATGCGTTTGTTACAATATCCTCAACCACACCAGTCCCTTGAAACTAAAATACCCTGGAAGAGCACGGGTGAACTCTGCTTACAGCACAATCCTCTGATGGATATTATGAGGGAAAATGAATAATGTTTCCTTCTGTTCATTTGGCAGTGTATTAGAAGATTAATACAATCTGTATTAATTCCAGTATGAAACAAATGTATAAAAGCACATAAATTAACACCGTCTAGGTGGTTTGTATTTCTGACTGTCCTGGTATCTTGAACAGTTATTTTAAAGTGAGTAGAAAAGCATACTCATCAAAAGAAACTTCACACATGTATTAAAATAATTTTGCTAACGTTTCATACGGGTGATCTCTCTTCCCATTTCCTCAATGATAACAGGTGAGAATAGAGCTGAACAGTCTTTTAGGGTGAGAAGACACAGGGACGCTTTGTGATTCTTGCAAATATTTTAAATTTTTTTTTTTTTAGTTTTTAAATAATTATCTTTCTTTCTCTTTCCTTCATGCATTGACACACACACACCAACAATGCAGCTGACTAGAAATCATTTGATACATGTATTTGACATAAATTTGTTAGCAAGCCAAATACACAAGACAGTATAAGTCTGTAGCTATACCACCTTGGGCTTTGATCTTGTCAGATCTCATAAACTAAGCAAGATTGGGCCTGCTGTGTAATTGGGATGGAAGACCTCCAAGGAAAACCCAGCTGTTGTAGGAAGTGGTGTTGGTCACTCAGTAGGTGGTATTCTTCATTCTAGTTCCGTACTGAATCAATGCCCTACGAAGATGCTGCTTGGAGGTATTATCTGTGCACAAGCCATAAATCTAAGGCGCTGACCAAGTGGGCTAATTAGATATCCCCTGGCACTTTTCGTAAGAGCTAAAATTGTTAACTGCAGCATCCTGGACAGAGTCCAAACTGAGTAAATACATTATGCCAACTTAAATATTCTCTACAGTTGCAACTGAATAAAGTATTTAAATACTTTTAATTCACTGTATACTGTTTTGTATCATTTATGTACATTGTTAAAAAACTGCCACATTTTACTCTAGAGGTGATGACATTTCACTGTTGGTTGAACTAATTCCTGCTTGGCCTATAAAACACGGTCACAATGAAAAGCATCTTGTACAAGTAAATATTTATACAGTGTATTTTTACTGCTATACAGCTTGTTTCTCAGAATATATCATATGCCTTAGTTACACCACTGTGTAAATTTGGGCAGACGGAGTATATTTCCCTTTATTGTGAACTAAAATTAAAAACAAAAGAAAACAAAGCTTTGGAGGAACTGAGAGCTGCAAATACCTTAAGATCAGACAGAACTGTGCAGAAGTTTCAGCATACGCGACTCTATTCCACACTGGTACAGAATTCACTGAGCCGTTAAATAAATTGCATTATTAAAATCTCAATGTTATGTGACATAATTATGATGAAGTTTGGAGTACCATCCTGAATTTTTATTGCTGTAAGATTTGCAAAGTTAAAATTAAAAGTCCATACTCAGCTTTGGATTTTAGAACTCTGATAGCACTGTAGGTAAAACATCAGCAAAAAGTGAGATTAATGGCAATGTAATTTTCTCAGAAGAAAGAACCTCTGCTGTTAACATTCCAATTTAATTATTTAACTGTCATTTTAAAAAATTAACACATGATATAAAAAGCTATACATTGAATTCCATTTATATAATTTTGCCAAGACTGAAACCATGCAATTCAACACGATTTTATTTGGCAGTACTCATGTGAAAGGAAGAGTGTATTTAAATGTTCCTTTTAATGACATCTTGTTTGAACATGTCATAATAATTAAAGATATAATAACTTTATCAGCAAAATTAGCTGTCAGATCACTATTTTATTGTTGATCCTAGAATATGATGAAATAACTCTGTAGAATATTTTTTGAGGGAGAGAGGAGTGCTGAAAAAATATCAATGATCCTTAATCATGTTGGTATCACAGATATTTTGCAGAAATGTGGACCATCAAAAGAAAAGTAGCAATTCCTGTGCTGTTCTATAAGCTGATTTGTTCTGGACATTCTTGAAGGAAATATTGTTCACTTGGGTGGATAGCCTTAAGATTCACACACAAAAGGAAGTCTTTTTCACAAGGTAAATGGGATTTTTGATTACAAAGTAATTTGGCAACTTCAGATTCTTAAAACAAGTTTTATTAACTAAAATTCTGGAATAAAATCTCATTTTGGCAATACAAATATTTTAATGATAACATTTCATCTCACTTAAGGCTTCAGGGAGATGCATTAACTAACTTGCTTGCGAGCCAAATCCGAGAACCTTTTCTCTCAGCTAAGCAGCTGAGCTCATCTGTTTCTTTTTCAACATGTACTCCATGGCACATTTTATAGTGAAAAGAGTGTACAAAAAGAGTAAATAAAAAAATGTACCAGGAGCAATGACTGGAATTGAAGTCTCCCAACCCATGGCGAATGCTTTGAACATTAAAATGAAGAGTCTGATGCTACTGGAGTTATTCTTTTGCTTTCAGGAGGAAAAAAAATAATCCATGTATTTTGTTTTTTAGTGTGAAAAGTCTTAAATAGGTTGGAAGTGAACTACAGCCTCCATAAGCACAGACATACAAAAAACTGACACACACGTTGGTCTTTCTTCCCACTCTCACCCCTCTAGGCTGCTGTCTAGAGGAGCAGAAATAAGTGTTTAACTCATTTCAAAATATAAGATTGAATTGCACCTGAATACTCCACCAACCAAAGGAAAGTATCAATTAGAAAAGTTGAACAAAAGATGAAGGTATTTGTTATAAATAAAAATTTAAAAATCCATCTTTTTTGTCATTATTTTTACCTAGCCTCAATTCTTTTAAAAATTAGAGAAAACAATATTTTGTCCCAGAAAAAGAATTTTGGATATTAAGATTATTCATTAATTCATGTATTCTTTAAAATTGGGCTGAGGTAGGCAGATTGAAACATTAAGCACAATTGTGGGAGACAGGGAAGAAAAGGGGAAAGTCAAAGTTGAGAAATTTAAATTCAGACCTCAAATGAACATGAATTACTCCTTCTGATGTTAGTGGATGTTTTAAAATAGATGTGGCCACAGATTTCAGATGCCTAAAGGTAGAGCTCTAAATCCACATTTAGGCACCAAAGTAATACTGGCTTGATTTCAAAATATATGTAGAACTGTAGCTCCCACTGTTTTTGAAATGACACTTCTGTCTGGTTATTTTTATTAAGTTATCTCAATGCAGAGTTGGAAGCTTGGATACATGAACCTTATGGCATTATAATTTAATTTGGCTTTTTCCAGAAGTATGGTGATGTATTTGAATGTGTGGGCAAAAATTGTATTTAAGGTCCTTTTCTAATTATCATGCACACGTGGTGAAGACATACAAACCAGATAGATTTCTCTTGCCAGTGGTAAGGCTGATGAGAGGGCTTGGCAGAAAATAAACATTGCTGAGATTTCAGGGAAACTTATACTTTTAAAAGAGAAATAATTCATGTTCTTTAAAAATGGTTCTAGAGAGCAACTGTGGGTACTTAAAATTAGATGAAGAAGCTGTTTCTTAGTTAGTCAATAAGGCATGCCCTACCTTGTTTTTATTGACCTGAGTGGAACATTCTTTGAGAAGGGGGCAGAGGGGAGGAGGGGAAAGAGACAGCAATGCTTCTACTCATTTTCCCAAAACCTGGAGTTTGAAGTAATGTGACAAAAATCTTCAATGACACTTCGGAAGACGATATGGTGAGAGCATTTGAGGATCTGATTGTAAAATTATGTCCAATATATAAAAAAGAGAAATTGATTAAAATATCCTATTTTCTATCTCTATGTATGTTGTATGAACTAGTTAAAAATAAAACCTTTTTTTCCACCTTTTACATCATTTTTCTTCATGCAGAAGTTTTAAAATTTTAGGCTCAAGCATGCCAATTAAAAATGTTTTATTGATTTTAGTGGAACAAAGATGTGGCCCTTATGCAATTATTTCAGTGACTATGTCTTGCTTTCAAGAATTTCTTCAGTTGTGCTTTAAGTAGGACTTTGTACTACAGCCATAGAATCAGGTACCGAAAACAGTGGAATAGATGCTGCTACTCTGCATTGGTTTTTGCCTGATTTTATATATGTATACACATAAACATACATCCATCTGTATGAATAAGACAGAACCTAAATTTATAAACATATTTGCATTCAAAGATCAAAAAAAAAAATGAAAAGGAAGAAAGAGATGACACACTCCAGCAGACTTTAAACAATTATGCTAAACTTTTGGGGTTCTGAAAAAAAAAGTGTAAATGAAAATCAAACTTACTTTTAAAGACAATTCACATGCCCTCAGGTTTGCACTATCCTAAAATGGATTAGAAGCATGAACAGACTCATGTTCATTCCTTTTAAATAAGTATCAAGTCAAGAGTTTAAGGGGTAATCCAAAGACATGTGACAGAGAAGAGGAGGAATAGAAAATTGGCAGCACATGGAATAACAAAGCCTTCAACTCAATGTTGTGTTTAGAAGACAAATAATAGCAGGACAGAACAGCAGCAGGAAAGGAGTGCTCATACAGCTTAAACCAAAGATGAAAAAGGACGACAGCTGCTTTGGTTGCAGTAAATTCTTGTACAAAACTATATCACCATTCTGTTTTAAAGATCACTAAGTTCATGTAGACCTAACATAGACACTCTGCAAATCTAGAAGTATTCAACCTTCATGTCTATAGCAAAAAAATGTCGTGCACATTCAATTTGAAAAACACTGATTTTTTTCCTAATCTAGGTACATTTTCTGTGCTTATTTTTGTAATTATTTGATTCTTGGCATTTTATATCAACCCCCAACTAAGCTTAGGACCAAAGTATTTTAATATAGACCAGAAATACTTACATAAGATGAATCTTACAAATAATGAATTCAATAGATACATATTTGTTTTAATTGACCACAGACTGAAGTCACAGATTGCTTGAGATGGAAATGCACCTCTGCAGACTTATTCTTGTTTCCTCATGCATGACGCCCAAGATATTGCACACAGTTTAATGCTGGTATTTCCCTAAGATATTACTGTTGAAGACAACCTCAAATCACTTGCAGTAAATTGTCAGTAAGCAGAACAAAAATGTTTTGATGTTTATGAAAAGCTATCCTGAACCCTCTGAAGTTATGTTTTTTTCCAGATTGGTTTGGAAGTTCTTCAAATAGAACCTTTCTTATGGGATTTGACTCTTCAAATTCCATATCTAGACATAAACCAGAAATGGAGAAGATTTTTTAGAGCTTTAAAAATGTTATAACTCAGAGGCCATTCTAGAAACCAATGCTACTAGAGACAACAGAGTTATGTTTTCCAAACTGATTTTTTTCACTCTAGTTTCATGCTCTCTTCCAGCCTTAATGTCAACATAGAGGCAGTAGTTTTTCCCCTTTCATACAAAATTCTGGAAGAAACTGAATTCAGCATTTATGGGTTGACACAACTATTGGGGCACCGTCATTGGCTGAGTTCTTATCAGCTGGTGATTGGCAGTTATATACAGTTAAATCCTGACTCATTTCCTTATGTTGTTGGGTTTGTGTATGTTTTGTGGACCTCCACTAAATTATATACTGCCTGTTTGTTGTGTATTGATTTTTTTCATGAAGCACTCAGGAGGATGCATGACTTCATTTCTACAGAGAAATGCTTCATGAAATCTTAATCTATATCAAAGTAACTGCTACGTTGTCAAAAAAAGAATTCACATTTCAATTCTCACTAATCAAATTGAAATTACATTTTAGTTTACTTCCCAATTTTTTTAATGTTCATTTTTTTCTTTAATTGCTATGTTTGCAAATTTATCAGTAAAGAGCAAGCTCACTGAGAAATCATTCAGTATTTTAATATAGACTACAAACTCCTTGAAAATGCTCCCTGTAAGAGCTCAATTCTTAACTGGATGAAGAGTTTACAAACACATTACATTTCACTAAAGTTGCTCACTCATTCAACACCAATTTCCATCCAGCATGCAACATAAAATCTGTCTACTAGCAGCAATTAATTAGTCTTCCCACTCATTCTTTTGATGCCCACATTCCAACAAATATTTTTTTTATTTAAATATCAGACAGTGCTCAAATCCAGGTGTATAGAGCAGAATATTGCTCTTTCCTGTAGTCTTCCAAGGTGGTGAAAACTGTTCTCTATGCAAGTCAGGAAGGTAGTCCTCAGTGGTGGATGCATTACTGAAAAATGTACTTTTTCACTTTCCTCTTCAAACCTATTTAAAAAACAGCACAAAGGCCTCAATCAACATAGAATGACAGTGATGAGAGGGATTGGTAGCCTCTCTATTCCCTTATTGTAGTTTTTAGTGAGAGAGAAGCTTAGGTTACTGCTTATGGTGGTTCAAGTCTCCCATGAGAAAAATGGATTCTGAGTTGGAATATCCTACAACTCCTTTCACAAAAATATTGCACAGTAGGAACTTCCCCTTCTTTCTGAGAAAGAGCTGGTTAGGCACCTAACTGGAGGTAATCACTCCTCTCTGCAAACATCAGCAAAAGAGAAAAACCTCACTCCATGCTACAGTTCAATACTTGACAATAAGACAATTCAAATGATACTGAGATGCTAGCACCTTTGAAGGAGTTCTCTGCATGTCAGCAGCTTGAGTGGGACAAAGCCTTTGAGCCAATACTCTAGAGCTTGGCTGTAGAATATTAAACCTAGGAAATACAACATTGCCCATGTTGGCCTCCCCAGGAGCTCCTTAGCCAAAGAGTAATGACCCCAAGGTTGATGGGCACTCTTCATCACCCTAGAGGAGGCAAGCAGAGACCACATGTAATATGAAGGAAGCACAGCCTGTGTTGTGCAGGGGCTGAGGCTGGAGGAAGCAAAGGGGATGGAAGAATGGAGAATGAAGAAATGAGGAACAAAAAATACTGTCTGAAAAGATACTCTGACATGAAAGGATGCGACAGGTTTGGCAGTAGAACAAGGGATGTCCTACCAGTGATAGGACAAAGAGCCATGACCTTCTTTTCCTTCCCCTAGTCTCCAACTCTCAGGTACTTTTTGCAGCAGGTTCTCTAGCTGCCGGTTGGGCTCCTCCAAAGCTACAGTCCCTGTTTACCTCTTTGAAGTTAAGAGTGACTGGCCTAGTAGGACAGCACTAACATGTCCAATTAGTAGGAATGGCAGAAAAAAACCTCAAAATTTCAAATTTGCAAATTTTTTTTAATTCAGAATGAAACCAAAGTTCCAGGTGTCAGGAATTACCCATAGAGCCTCCATTTTCTAACTGAACTTAGTGAATGAATATGTTCCCATAGTTTCTTAATGATATAAAGAAAGTAATCTCTTAAAAGTGTGGTGATGTTTATTTTATTTTATTAACATTTTTAATTCTACCTCACATTCATGTTAAACTCCATCTCATAATTCAAAAATGCTCAAGCACATACATTTCTGACGTGAAGGAATGGACTTCTGCTCCAAAGCTTCCTGGTTTTCCTTTCTGTTTTAAAACAAAATGAAAATCCAGACTTACATTTTTCAGTCTTTGATTGCATACACGTATTTAATCTTGGAATAGAACATGAAAATTTCCTTTCTTGGGGACCACAGTTGATGTTTCTAGTATCTTGAACTGCAATAGGTGGATAGATCATGATTGCCAAAATGTGCCACTGATTGCCACTCTCTTTGAGATATCTTGGAGAAGAGGATAAGTGCCTGAGGACTGGAGGAAAGCAAATATCACACCAGTCCACAAAAAGGGCAAGAAGGACGACCCAGGGAACTACAGGCCAATTAGTCTCATCTCTGTCCTGGGGAAAATAATGGAGCGGCTTGTGCTGGACATCCTCTCCAAGCACATTGAAGATCAAGAAGTTATCGGTATTGGTCAACATGGATTTACCAAGGGTAAATCATACTTGACCAATCTGATAGCCTTCTATTATGTTGTAACTGGTTGGCTAGATGAAGGGAGAGCAGCAGATGCCATCTACCTTGACTTCAGCAAGGCTTTTGATACTGTCTCCCATAACATCCTCATTAGAAAATTAAGGAAGTATGGGCTAGATGAGGGGGCAGTGAGGTAGATTGAGTCCTGGTTGTGTGATAGGACTCAGAGGGTTCTAATTAATGGAACTGGGTCAAGTTGGAGGCCTGTGACCAGTGGTGTCCCTCGGGGGCCAATACTAGGCCCAGGCCTGCTCAACATATTCATAAATGACCTGGGCGAGGGGACAGAGTGTATCCTCAGCAAGTTTGCTGATGATACCAAACTGGGAGGGCTGGCTGACACTCCAGAGGGCTGTGACGCCATCCAGTGCGACCTGAACTGGCTGGATAGGTGGGAAGAGAAAAACCTAATGAAGATCAACAAGGACAAATGTAGGGTCCTGCACCTGGGGAAGAACCCCAATACAGGTTAGGGATGGATCTTCTGGGAAGCATTACTGAGGAGAAGGATCTGGGAGTCCTGGTAGATGCACACTTTCCAAGCACCAGCAATGTGCCCTTGTTGCCAAGAGGGCCAATGGGATCCTGGGCTGCAATGAAAGAGTGTGGCCAGGAGGTCAAGGGAGGTCATTCTCCCTCTCTACGCTGCACTGGTGAGGCCACAACTGGAATACTGCATCCAGTTCTGGGCTCACCAGTTCAAGAGGGACAGGGAACTACTGGAGAGAGTCCAGCATAGGGTAACGAAGATGATTAAGGGATTAGAGCACCTCCCTTATGAGGAAAGGCTTAAGGAGCTGGGACTCTATAGCCTGGACAAGCAAAGGCTGAGGGGAGACCTTATTTATATTTATAAGTATCTAAAGGGTGGGTTAAAGGATATTGGAGCCAGATTCTTTTCAGTGGTTTCCAGCAATAGGACAAGGGGCAGTGGGCTCAAGCTGGAACATAGGAAGATCCACTCAAATATGAGGAAAAACTTCTTTTCAGTGAGGGTGACAGAGCCCTGGAACAGGCTGCCCAGGGAGGTCGTGGAGTCCCCTTCTCTGGAGATCTTCAAGACCCACATGGATGCAGTCCTGAGTGATGTGCTCTAGGCGTTCCTGCTTTGGCAGGGGAGTTGGACTAGATGATCTCTAGAGGTCCCTTCCACTCTGACAATTCCATGATTCCAACTCTGACTGTTCCATGATTCCATGATATATTGTTAAATATATGCACAGAAAATGGTCATATTGTTCCAGTTTTGAGATACTGATTAAAGTATGGAATTAGAACTCATCCTTTGGACTTATGCATAATATTGCAGCCATTATCTAACTGCTTTGTAAACAGAAAAATAAAAAAATTAAATTCGTTAAACAGTCATTTAAATCTGGCAGTGACAAAGTCATCAAAAAGAAGCAGAGTAGTTTTAGAAGAATATTGTTGACCAATCTGCCAAGACATCAGAGGGAAAAAGAAAACTGCAGATGTGAAGGAATGAGAAGCTATGTAACCAGGAAGGAAAGGAGGAGAGAGAAAGTGGTAAGATCATACAATCTGAATATATATAACAAAATATTAAACTATCGGACCTGTGAGTAAAGTCCAAATAAACTGTCAATTTGAACCTCTCAGTGAAGTTCTTTTTCCAATTTCATCACAAGTGGTAAAAGCATACAATCTGAATATATATAACAAAATATTAAACTGTTAGAAGCACTTTAAATGGAGGGCCTTGAATGCTGAATTATATATGCAATTACTGAGCTTCCGTAAGATCTTATTTATGTTAATTGAATATGCATTGATTATTAAAAGCCTGTTTATGTAAGGTGAGCAACTACATAAATGTTCTATTTCTATTACATAGTTATTAAACCTCAGTAAATACCTTTTTAGGAATGATTTGGTGTTTAATTAGCATACAATAGCTTTCCTCTTAAACTAAATTAAATCCCTATTTGAGGCACTTAATTTAAAGTGTTAACCAAATGTGCATACCTGCAAGGTGGTAATTTCAGATTTGTGGTAGCAGTCAAGGTCTAGTAATTCTGCAATGCAGAACGTTAAAAAGTCTGGACTCAGTTTTCAGCTAGGTGATTTTTAACCTAATTTGCCATGTACCCACACACAAACGCAGTACAAAAAGTGATCATGCTGCTGTTACTTTTCATTCTTTAATTATTTTTCAAATATAGTCACTGAAGGAACTGGTAAAATAACACAAAAATAGTTAGGGATAATAATAATAATAGTTATTATTAATAATAATAGTTAGTTTTACTGTTAATTTACTAATTTATTAATTTACTATTTACTGTTAATTTACTAATTTACTATTTACTAATAATAGTTAGTTAGTTTTACTGTTGTCATAATTTTAATGTGTTTGTGATATTTAGCCAAAACTAGTGTTAGCTGAGGTTTCATTTACTGTTTGACAACTTTTTCATCTCAAGTAAATTAAAACTTCTTCAGGATGCCCAGTGGAATTTTCCTCATATTTCTTCTTAAGGGTTCCTTCTTTACCTTACAGGATGCACAAAGATATTTAATCACAAAGTTTCCTTTTTTACCTTACAGAATGCACAAAGTGCATCAGGTGTCTTTCTGTTTTGCAGACTATCAAATATTAGGAGTCGAAGTAAGAGGTAAAGAAGATCAGCATGATACCACTATGCACTTGAACTCAGAGCACATCAATCTATTTCTAACTTTATAATTAAAATTATTGTGTAAGTTTTGACCAATCCAGGTATTCAGGTGCAGATCCAAAGCCAAAAAGAAAAAACTGAAGCGTCAAGGAGGTAGTGCTGAGAGAAACCCAAGACCATCCCGCCATGATATTGAAAATCACTGGGTTTCTACACATGGCATCCTATGCAGCCAGCAGACTGCCTGCCAAAAGGGAGAAAGTCTGCCAGAAGAGCATGCCTAGACCTAGCCAGCTAGCAACCATGTCAGTAGGGAAAAAACCTTAGCCAGGATTGCAAGAGGTGGCCCTGTACTCCCTGGATCCCTCTCCTGTAGGAAAGGGTTTGTTGTACAGGCAAAGAAGCAGGTGGCAGTGGCACTATCACACCCTGCACAGTTCCTCCTGGGCCTCCATGTGCAATACAGCTGAATTATTTTCACAGAGAACTGTAGCTTTTTGGAAGTTTTGTTTTCCTTCTAGTGCAGAAGAAGAAGATGACACTGAAATTTTTAGAAGACAAAGCTTTCATTTTCCAGTTAAGTTCCATTCATATATGACAAAATATGCCTTATTTTGTTGAACAAATACCTTAGATAGTCAATCAACAAACAAATCCACAAGACAACTATCTAGAGCTACAGAATCCTCTCCTCACAGAACCTCACAGAACCTCACAGAACCTCACAGAACCTCACAGAACCTCAGTGGTTGGAAGGGACCTTTGAGATCAAGTCCAACCACATTAAAAAAACAACAACAACAAAAAAACCCACAAAAACAACAAACAACAAAAAAACCCACACAAAAACAAACAAACAAAAAAAACCCACCCACCAACTAAACCCCACACACAACACCCCAGCACAAACCAATGATCTTGGCCACTAGAGCATGCCCTGAAGA
>JAOQGH010000012.1:88594115-88643022 GCA_025769975.1 Gallinago jamesoni
GACAGCCCCCAGGACAAGCAGAGGCCTTGTCCCGGCTTCAAAAAAAGCCCCAAAAGAGCTTCTCGTCGGCCTTTTTCACTACAGATCCCCTCCCCAGCGCAGTCTTACCTGCCCTGAAGCTGGTCTCCGTGGCAATTCAATCTCTTGTGTGTAATCATTCAGTCTTTTTAACCTGATCCTCCTCCTTCTTTGCCACTCCTGCACCTATAGCTGGCTCAGGGAGGCAGGATGCCTGGCAGGAGCCCACCAGAGTAGGTACTACTGAGCACCAAGTGCTCCCAGGTCCTCCAAGCTTGCTAAGTTGCTCATACAACAGGTACCTAAGGTGCTGGGGATTTTCCTCCATCCCTAAAGCCACAAGAGCTGTAGGGATGCCCTTGGTCAGGCTCCTAAATGTAGTTATCCCCTTTTCTATTGCAAAGCACAATTAGGGGCATTTTTACTTTGAGCTGCTTGACTCATGCAGTGCTGGAGGCTAAAGCCCAAGTGAGACTTTCCCTCACTCTGGTAATCCACCCCCAGGTAATCCACCTGAGCACTAGGGCACAGGCCAAACCGCTCAAGTGCTGATGGCCTTCTGGAGACTGAGTTTACATGAGCAGTGCCTTCTGGCATCTGTAATTAAAAGAGGAAAACCTCTTTTTGCTATTACTTTTAAAACGCCATGAAAGCAAGATCATATCCTTGACTGATGGTACACTGATGAACTGCATCTGGGTAAGGATATTTCAGAAGTGGAACTGAGCTTATTGTAAAGATTAAAGAGGGTGAAGACTGTGCCTGATTTTGGTGTTTCCTAGGGTGAGGCATAACTCCTAATATAGTGGGGAGAAGCTTTGGCAGAGGCCAAAAGGGAGGGAATTCTTCATTTTGAAAAATTTAAATGTATGTTGAACATCTTCTTTTAAAACATTCCAAATATTATTATTTTTTAATAATGGTTTGGTTTTACTCTGATTTGAGACATGGTACTAGCCAAGATTGTTCTGTTGAGGAAAAAAAAATAATAATCAGGTGAGTTTTCAAAAGTCCAGCACTGTGAGCACCTGAACAAGGCAGCAAAAGGTAAAACTTATTACTTTATGAATTTTGTTTCAAGTTGCAATGACATAAGTAACATTTTCTAAAGCAACAAAAGAAACATGTTTAATTATTGAACCTTAGTCTGTGACTATCAGAATTTTTTAGGTGTTTGAAATCCTAAAATACTACCTGATTGATTTTGGAAAGCTCACAAGATTTCTCTTATGCACTTAACAAATCTTTCTGGATGATGTTTTGTAAAGCACACAAAGAGATCTTAATTTAGGATTTGTTTATAAAATAGGTCTGGGATCTGGCTCCTCCAAAATAATTTTCTCAGCTACTTAGTTAATAAATAAATAAATAAATAAATAAAATGACCCAAGCAAAGTTTCAAGCTGTTACATGCTTTGTCTAACTATAGTTATTGTTTTTGTCACACTGTAGTTCACTTTTTGTTTGAGACAGCTACATAAAAATATTAAAAATAAATGAGTTATTTACTCAGCATTTGTGAGTATTTTTTTTAATAAACTGAAATTATATGGATTGGAAAGTAATTCTTAGAGTTGTACAGATTAAACAAAAGTTTTCTTTTAAAATGGAGACCAGCATTTGCTCTTTAATAATCAGTCTGTATTTTCATAAAGATGGACGTTACATCTGCAGTGTTGCTGAGATTGGCAGGTCTGAGTAGCACCAGTACATACCTTCTCTTTCTGATTTGGAATAAAATGGAGAACACAGTGAAGGAGAAGCTAAGGTTACTGTGGGGAGTGGAAGACAAGGATAGAGATGTGTCTATATGATGTGTCTATAGGCTTCATTAGACCTTTCATGTATGTTGTCCTCTTTACACGTCAGCTGTCTGAACATGCAAAAGTTATTAGAAAAAGGAAGAAAACTGTTTACAATTAACTTCTTTGCCTGTGCAGTATAGAAATGAAAGAGAAACTTAAAAGTACTGTCCATTTTTTTGTCCCACGATTCCTGGAACTTTGTTACAGCTTCCACTTAAAACCTAAGAAAACAGAGTTTATGTAGTGAGAAACAATATTAGGCATAAGATTAAAATTCTTTTTCTTTTCTTCTATTTTTCTTTTTAAATCTTGGCCAGTATTAAATCCAGTGGAAAGTTTTCTTTTATCCTGACAGATAACTCAGAACTGCAAAGACTGGAACAAATGAACATTGTTCATCCACAGGGAAGAACCAGATTTGCCCTGGCCAACAGTTCAATTCTTATGAGTTGTGAAAACTTCCATAAACACATCTGTAAGTAAAGAGTGGTAGTAATAAAAGCCTGTAGTCTTAATAAGAAGCCATAGCAAAGTTTTCAAGGCATGGCATGCAAATCTGGTTCTTACAGAACTATCCACAGCTAGAAAGCTTGGTTAGCTGCTTCAGTGATACAAGGGTGGATGACTGTGTTGCTTAGCTCAGTGCTGCAGGGGAACCAAAGCTGCATAGGCTGAGAGCTTAGGAGGAAGAGGAGATCTGGCAGTATGGACCAGAGTAATCACCCATGTATAAGAAGCACTGAGGTAGTCAAGTACTGCAGTGTGATGGTGGTACTTACAGGAGCAAAAGCAGGGCATGGGGGACAGAGTGAGAGGACATCCAGCAGAAGATGATCCATACAGAAATTTGCCCTCGCCTTTCATGTGAATTTTCTTGTTGTGTCTTAAAGTAAAAGGAAATAAGCCATCTTCTAAGCCATTTTATCTAGTAATTTCATCCAACTCTTGCTCCTCTCCTCCCAATGGTACCATCTTTTAATACAATCTAAAAAGCTATTAGAAGAAAAAATATCTTTATAAAAAGACATTGCTATTTATAGCAACAGGACTGAAGACTGATAAGAAAATGGAGGATTCAGTAATTTTATTTTGTTAACATTTTAGCTCATTTACTATTTTCCCTTCAATATGTTTAGTGAAAGGCCCAAGAAACTTTTAAGAGTCTATATTTGCAATGAAAAAGACCGAGGTTAGTTCTGGAACTTTGACACTCCCACAATCCAAAATTCACTTAAATCTTTGGTATAATGCAATCATGGTAACAACTTTAACCTTCTGAACCAATTTGTTCTACCAAAACTAACAAACTTAACTATTAAACCTAACAAACAGATGGCTGCATTTGTGAGAGGGAATCAGAAAGGGAAAAGCATATACTTCAGAGTTTCTAACCGGGGTTCACTGCTTGCCAAGAAGGTGCTCTGTAAAGAGAAGACCTAAACAAAGGTGTCACCAGATTTTAACTTTAGAAACATTTTACAAATGCCTTAAAATATTAAGGTTATTGTATATTCAGTATATTAATAAATATACAGCGTATATTTAATACATTAAATTATATTAATAGTATATTAATAAATATACAGTGACGTCTACATGTATTAATAAAGACATCGCTGAATAAGCAAACTAAAGCCACAGATATAGGCTTTTAAAATAGGGTCATCTTGCATATTTTTTTTAGTGAGTGAAATAGTGATCATTCCATTTTGCAGTTTCTTCTGAGTCATGGAAACATCTATATAACTATATGTTATTAACACTGATGTATTGACTACAAAATCAATTGATTACAAAATACTTCACCTGTTATTATGACTCCAGGACAGATACAAAACAAGATAAGCCCTGATAAAGGTTACATGCTCTCATTTTACAATTACAACATTTAAAAGGAAAAATGTCTATTCTCGTGCCTATAGACAAAATGTCATCTCAACTACAACCAAAACATCGTTATCAGCACAAGACACTTGAGTTTATCTGCTTTTACCACCATAACCTGTCTGACACTGTATATATTTAATGCTGTTTGCCAGTTTGCCCCTGAAATGTAACTCCGTGAAATAACAGTGTTCCTTGACTGATGGAATGAAACATACAGTTGAATTCTGTGCTGCTGAGTCAAAGCAAGAAAAAAGTTTCTTACAGCATGTTTTAGTTTCGTCTCAGATCAATCAAACTGAATCTTCAATGACACAGGTAAATGTATTTCTTTCCTTCAAATATTTAAGATTTAATCAGAAACTTGAAAGCAAAGTTTATGCGATATATTAACAGAATTGTAAAAATCATACTGCCTGCCTCAAGAAAAATGAACAAGCCTTTTATGTTCAAGTTTTGTAAATTAATCAGGTCACTGTGGACCTAATTAATCTATAATATTGCTAATAAGGACGACAGAGAAATTGGGCATTTTACTTCCACTAATCAAATTCAAACTAACTAGCAATAAAGGTTATGATGATAAAGCCAACTCCAATTCATAAAACAGGCAAATTACCCATTAGCTTATGTAGCCTCACATCTAAGAAATGTTTTTAGGATAAAAGTAAACATTTATAGAATTCAATGTGTATTCTCAAGCTATGTATTCTCAAACAAAATAGGTTCAGCAAAATGTCTTCATATTGTCAGATCCTTTGATAGCCTTCTTTTATTCACAGGTAGCTGTGGATCCACCGGATAAAACTCTCTAGACAGCTTTAACTGGGGAGATATGTTTATATTATTGTATTCTGAATCAGATAACAAACCTTTGGTTTATATTTTATTATATTCTCTCACTTTTCTCTTAGCTTTCCATTAAGCATAGAGAACTTGTGAATTTATGAAATGCCATTAAGTACCTTGTATTTACTCCATCACAGCAGAAATCAGATGCTTAAATTAGCCACCTTCCCTGGATTGTGTTTGCTTTCTTTCCTTCTACCATGAAAGCTGCCCAAACATTTGATCAAAGTTTCTGCAGACATTTGTGAAGAATAAGATTGTGCACATTTTTTGCAATATAATCCAAGGTTAGCTGAAATATAACTTGTTTCACATTGTATTTCTGCCTTGTAAGGTTCATGAAAATCCTGGGGTTTTTTTCCTTTTTCTTTTCCTGTTAGTGAATCCAGTTTAGAGTGGCCTACCATTTCCCATTGTAAAGTGCTCTTCTGTTACTTTAAGGTGTCAAACTCTAGCTGTTTGGATTGTATCTTCTATGGCAGGTACCTCACTTCAGGTACTTTTTTAGAAAAGTTCAACTCTTTCAACAGCACTGTTCTGCTGATATAAGAAGATGACAATATTCATTTCATTGAGGACATTCAGCATATTACAGCTTAGTTTCAGATCTGCACCCATTAGGTAAAACACCACTTTTTGTATTAAGGCTATCCTCAGAAATCCACTTCAATTCAGCCAAATTAATGTAGGCAAGACAATGTACATCCTTTCTTCAGACTGGAAAAGACCCTGAGCATGCCCCACCCAAGATCTATAGCACCTCTGGGGTTTTCCTGCATATTAAGCTGGATAAGTTGGTGAATGAAGCAACAAAACAAACAGAGCCTAGCAGAAAGGCAGAAATCACCTTGCCACTTGAGTAACCAGGGCCAGACTAGAGCAATTTGTAGTCATTAAAAAAACGGTAGCTTTTAAGGAGGAGTTTAAAGGAGGAGAAAATTGTGGGTGTTAGCGCATAGCACCAATGTGCTTGAAGGAAAAATGGATAAGCGGGTGATCAAGGCACTTGTTCCAGGGAAAATTGCCACTGATGAGACTACTTCAATAAGTGCTCATGGTCATGAACAAAGGATTGCAAAATTTAGCCTGAAGTTTGTAAACACACACCAAATAGAAATTACCAGCCTAATCCTTGCCAAAAGCAACATGAGGAAGATAAAAATATTAATTTAAATGCTGTAATAAAACAACTAATTAATGATTATATTAAAAGAGAAATGTTAAAATATAAGATAGTATAATATTTTGTTAATTACATACTAAGTGTAGTCATTGCTCAATTTAAAAAGGATTGTAATGCGTAATGCTCTGTTACAATGGGACTGTTTGTAAAGTTATTACTCAACTTTATTAAGTGAGGAAGAATTAAGTGCTATAAAAATTATGTATATGAAGAAAGTATATGTGAGCTTAAAGATAACATTATTGACATATAATGTATCTATTGCAATTCCATGGAAAATTGCATATTAGGGGAAAAAAATCCAAACAAAACTCTTGAAAGAACAACATTAAATTTGTTATAATGAAATTTTTGACTGTGTCTTCTTCAAAGCTAAATGCAAATCATTCAGTTAGCTTTTATGATGAGTATACTTTGCAGTCCCACATGTGGGCACAGAGTCTGTTAATTAATTGTTACTTCAGAGCCAGTAAAGTGTAAAAAAGTTGCCGGTGTTGTTTGATTCAAGGACAGAAGTGTTTTTGTCTAAACACTTCAGTTTATATAGTTTAATGAATTCTTTTGGCTCGTATAAATATCAAAAGAGAGCGTTTTCTTCTGGATGAAGACTTGGCTTTCTTTCTGTTAGGGCGCAGAAAGTAAATCACCAATGATATACAGCTTAAGAAAAACCATTTCAGTTGGATGGGTGTGCGGGTTCTGCATTGACCCTATGTTGTTGCTCAAATACAAAATTGAAATCTTCAAAATGTTGTGGAGAGGCCACCATCTCCAGAGTTATTTCCATCAACATTCTCAGGTGTCTGTTACTATGAGTGTCCTGAAGTCATTATGAGACCTGCGTCTTGGCTTCAGAAACCAGAATTTGTGATTTGTATTGTACCCAGCAAGATAAATCTGGTCTGAGTTCCCAATATTCTTTCCTTGGGTCAAGTTTGCTATTAAAGAAAGATGGAGTAGGAGTTACCTGCATTTCATTCACAGCCTAACGAATTCATTGAAAAAAGCAGATCAAAAATCCAATCATCACCTTTCTGAGGCCCTATGAATTTAAGTTTACCCCCTTTACTCATTTCAAGGCATTTAAGAGTTAGCATTTAAACATGTGGGTAGCAAAGGATGTTTAAATGTTCTCCACCCTTTGATGCTCTTCTTTTTTGCATGGGATGCCTCAGTACTCATCAGACTTACTAGTAGGCATAACTCTACAAGAGTTAGCGTATTGGGAGTTGCAAAGCCTAGAATTCCCTATGCTAATAAATCCTTAACATTAAATACTGAAATGCTCATGTACATGTGGATGGGAACATAGTAATACAGGCCCTGGTCCTAATATACTTTTGTGAAATAAAGTTTCTTTCTGAATAACTGAAGCTTTCTGTAAAACTCAGCAAGCTAATACTACATCAGCAAGCACAAGTACCTTGCTTTGTCTCAACAAAATGTCTCCACTTTTTTCCTTTATTCCAATGAAAAATACCTGGTGAGATTTCCTGTATTTCAGTAATAATCCAAACCAAAATGGATATTCATTTTTGTCACTGAGGTACAGAATACCTCAACTGAGCTAATGCTATTATCTACAAGGAATTATTTTAGTGTTCAAGGAATTGGTCAGGTGTGAAACCCTAGGATGATGTGTTTCAAATGTTTGTGCTGACAGCACCAGTTAATGTTCAGGAGGCTACTGACAGCAATTAAGAATAGATGGTCATATGTCATTCATAAATTTGAAAAAAACTGTACAATATGTAATATGCAAAATCTGCAGCTGTATTCAGATTCATTTTGTGTCTTCTCTGTAATTTCAAACATGTTAGGAAATACAACAAAGGATTTTATTAGCTTTGAGGTGCTAAAAAAGCTTCATCACACTACAGTGATTTTTACAGCTTGGTCAAGTGGAAAAAAAAACGTAGAACCAGTATGAGTTGTTACTAAAAAATTCCTTAAAAAAAACCTATAAAATAAAAATTAGTCATACTCCTAACCAAAATGAATTAAATACTTTAAAAAAAAAAATTACAAAGCAGGATGAGAGTACTGGAATTTCTTCCAACTATTTTATAATTGAAATGGCCAGATAGAATGAGTTTATCAGCAAAACACTTTGTGACTTCAATGCAAGTCATCATTTATTTGTCGCACATGTGGAACAAGTAAAGTTATCTCTCTCTGATCTTCCTAGAATTGGCTCTGCAGTAGCAGGGCTCATGTGGTTCTAATCTAATGGCCCATGCAGCCACGGTCATACCATGATGCAGAGCATATGCCACGCTAGCCTTGTCTATTGGAGAGAATAAAATCCTGTCAATCAGTTTGTTAAACTGGTGTGAAGGTTGGATTTCAGTTTGGATTTTAGTTTCCATGTTGAAATGGTTTCCTTAGAATGTCTATGAATGAAGAGATTAATTGAGGAAACAATGAGCTCTAACTGGGCTTGCAGCTTAAACAGTCACTAAGAGTCAAGGGCCACCACACGGAAGGGTGAATTACATGTTCTACAAAACTAAGTTTCCCTTGAGAACTTCTGGGGTGACATTAATGTTTTACAGTGTCGGCACAGAATATTCTGCAGAACCAAGTTTGACTAAGATATACATTTAATATATATTTTATTAGCAAAAGTTAGTATGTGACTAAAAGTTTCCCAACAAATAACTTCATTCTGTTTTCAAGATTTTCATTTTAGTATTTACCCTCATAGTTGTTTTATTCACTGTAAAGATGCTGAATAATTGCTCATGGCAAGACAATTCCAATGATAGTTCCAGAGTTTTTCTTTCTTTTTGGCTGAGCTGTAAATTGTTTGGAATAGCTTTGTGTTTGGAAGTAGCAGGACTTAATCATAACACGTTATCTTATATTCCAAAATAGCAGAGATTACAGATTTTACAGGGGAAGGAACTACCCAATTATTTGAATTTCTGAGAAGCAGGGCTTTTGCAAACAATTCCTTCTAATAAACATCTAGTATTAATTTGAAAATGAGATGGAGAGTAGATACCTACCTATGAGTGTGTGAAATATGGACAATGTTTGATTGCTAAGAGACTACAGAGATGCATTTAGAGAAATTTTCAGGTTAAAAGTCTTACGTGTCGTAGAGCTTTGGACATGCAGAATTCACTTCTAGTTAACCAGGGTTTAAAACAAAAATTGTATTTTATTCTCAAATAGCTTGTTTTAAGTCTTCCTTGTGGCCTTACATTGTTTTGTAGGCTGAATTCAGCTTTTATACTGGTATCTAGTCACCTTTCTTTTAACATGCTAAATATTTTCAGAGCTTTACATCTTTCTTTATAAAGTTTGCTTTAACAGTGGGGTTGTTTTTATTATTTTCAATTGTTTCTAATCCTTCAGCCTCCTATATAAATGTGGATTCCATCTGTATATTTTGGTAAGTACTTTACCCAGAGGAGTCATTATTTCCTGTTACTTCTACTATGCCTGGGTATTTAAGTATCAGCTTACCCTCTTTTGATACAGCAACACACTGATGGTGTTCACAACAGGCTAAACCTCATTTAACCTGTTCTCATGGATGAAAACCTATGATCTGGCAGAAAATCCTTTTTATAGCATAGATGTCATAGGGTCATAGATGTCTTACTATTTTTACTACCTATTTTTACTTATGTTAAAGCACATTTTTGTATGAATGGACCAGTGAGATGAATATGTCCATTTATCATCCAGTAAGCTGAACCTCTTTGAACGACTGCCTATGATCTACAATCTACCAGTTCATGTCATATGTAAGGTTCATCCACATTTTTAACTTATTTGTAATTGCAGATGCTAAAATAAAACATTGGTGATAATTAATCCCTGAGAAATCCCAGCTTAAAAATTCCAGTTCGACTTCCCTGCTGACAAGTTATTTTTTGAATCCTTGGTTCCATCATATCACACCATTTTATTTTTGCTTTACTGGAGCTATGTCGTGCTCATTTTTTTTTTCAGAGTATCATGTGGTACTTACTAATTCAATAAGTGTTCCTAATTCCACATACATTGCATTTAAATGGTCATCTTTTATTAAGATGTTATTCCTGTTAAAATTACAACAAACCTACCTGAAATCATACATTCATAAAACCAGTTTATAGGATGTAGAAGGTCACTTGAGTTCTCACAAGATAATACTTGTCCAATTCACTACTAGTGTGAAAAATAAAATAAATTTAATTGTAGTTTTACCGGACTTGTATTTTTACAGTTTAAATCCTCTGTCAGTGCCAAATAAAAGGTAAAAATAAAGAGCAGAGGATGTTAACATTAAGCAGTATCTTTACAAAGCGAGGTAGTTCTTAAGCAGTCTATTCCTCTGCATTTGAACCGAGCAAGCATTTTCCCTTTGTCAATACCTTTTCTCTCCTACACTTCTGTCACAAATTTTCTGTTCTTTTAATATGCGCTTGTGATGTTATATAATAAATAATTATTATGTTATAGTTTATTGATGAGTTTGGTGTCCTACAATTGTATTTCTATGAGAGTTCTTTTTATTTGTCCATTCTCAATAATAATGTATGAACTACCATAGATGTATATTCTAGGTGATATTAAATCAACTCATTCTTATTACAAAGCCAGATTTTTCTTAAATTTATCAATGTGGTAATGTTGCCAAGCCATAACACTAAACTGTTTGACAGTATAAATCAAAGTCCCTTTATCTTCCAATCCATCAGTACATTGCTTTACTTAAAATTTATTGCCCTGGCAGTTGCAAATATGTGGGGGATGCCAGCTACTGTAAAGATTTACATCACTAACATTTTTTTTCAGGATAAAAAATACAGAAAGAAATATCACGTGTGGGTGTGGGGGGATGAGGGTGTGTTTAAAAATCAGTTTACTTTTCATTCTATTATTTCATTTTCATTGTACATACTACTTTGACTTTTTTTGTTTTAATATTAATGCTGAATAACAACTTAAACCAACCTTTATTTCATTTTTAAAAGGACCATTCCAACCATAACTACCCTTGTCAATGTCAGAAGAAACTCAGTAAGATACTAGCCTGGGGATCTAAGGAAGGATGGGAAAACAAGACCAGGAACTGAAGAAAGATGTATTTGCATAGCCTATGGCCATAATCTAGATCTTTTTGGTAATAAATCAAAATAAATACAGAAGTTCTCAATAGACAAGACAATTCTTGTATCCTAAACCTAATGGCAACCTCACTCTTCATATCTTACTTGGGAAAGAAATTATTTCCTGCTCTTGGTGGGTAAGGTTCATTATTAAGTTCTTCCCAACAGTTTGTATGGCAAAAAAATGAACCCTTAGTCTCTATTCAATTAGTTGAGTCTGAATTATTTCTGCTATAGAAGAAAATGCAGCCTTATGATTTTGCAATGTATGATTAGTATCTACAGAGGTAGTATACAGGCACTGATTTTTAAGACTAATTAGGTGTTGCCACACCCATCATTTCAAGGTAATTAGGACTTAAGGTTTGGCAAGAAAACTTTAATACTCCACTGAAGTTTTGAGGATTGCAAAATAATTCTATTCAACAAATTGAGCTTATGACCTTTGTATTTTTAAGGGAAAAAAAATACAAACCCAAGGTCTTATCTCCATCCCACTATACAGTCAATGTTTTATCCATATCCAAAGCTTCAAGAGCTGCTTTCCTTGAATGAGTCTAGAGCTGTGAAATTCATCTTCTTCCATAGCAAGTAAATACCTTGAACTCTAGAGATTTCATCATCCTGGGGTTAGGTTTACTCTGTATATCATAATTCATATTTGTTTAAATCAAATCAACACTATTTAGTAAATGTGGGCCTCTCCTTCACCTGGGTCTACATATGCTTACAATATCAGTTGCCTCAGGTAACAACACTCAGCACACAAAGGAGCATAGGCTCAGGTTGGCTTAGGCCAGTGATGGAACTCACCCTCTGATTTTAACATGTAAACCCTTTCCACCCCCAAAATTCACCTCAGCATGAGGAAATCATCTTTGACAGAACAAGTCTGTTCCCACAGAGTTTCCCACTGTTTTGCAAGAGATTACCAACCAAATCTCTTAGCCAGTGTCTAGATAAATTTTTCAGTGAGCAACAAGAGTGGGATTGTTCCATGGGGGAATAAGCCAGGAGCTGAGGTGACACTAGTGTGGGTAGGGCAGTGGCCTCACCCTAGGGGTTCATTCCACAAAAATCTGAGCACAGCAGGTCGAGCAAGATGCTGGTGAAAGGGTCCATAAAATGACAGCACTGAGATTATTTCAACAGTGGTAGAAGTAGTGATGACACTCACGTTTTCATTTTTTAAAAATAGTGGTTATAGCTGTAAGCAGATCATAAGAAATATGTTTTCTATATGTTTGGAATGAGAGTAATTTGTCATGTTTTAACCATCTGCCCAAAACTCAAGTCATTTTTAGAGGTTTGTCACACTACATAGACAGCACAGGTTGAGAGCTTGTAGTGTGTTTCTGCTTGACCTTCCATTTGTGTCTTATTGCAGTTAACAGTTTATCCAGTGATGTCTATTTATTTTGCAATTCAATTTAGACTACAGTCTGTAGTTTGCAGCTATGAATCTGTAGAAAGAAAACCCACTGCGCCAGTAAGTCAGACAACTGTGCGGAAACTACCAATAAAAGCTTGACTAGTGTTACGCTGACAACCTAGTGTGGTCACTAACTATACCAACTATACTGTAAGTCTACCATAATGTAATCATTCATTGTTATGAGTTCTACCATTGGGATGATGAACAGAGATATATTTTGGGCAAATGTAAAAACACATCATGAAAGATGGACTCTACATCTTCTAGCATATAGTAGGAGAACAGTTAGCTCATGGATGTTCAAATGAAAACGTCTTCTGAATCCAGTTCCAGCTAAGAGGAATCTAAATTTAACAGAACAATATTCCACCTCACTCCTTGTCTCAAAAGTTCCAATAAATTTGCTTTCAGAAAAATTCGATAATTAAGAAGATTATTCCTACAATGATTCTGTTTTGTGTGCATTTTGCTTCTCTGGCTCTGATTTAAGGTGGTTTCATAACAGTAGAAAAATACTTATTGTCTTCAGGTACTATCACAGTTATTTAATTTTTCTTTATTGTATTTTACTTCCTCAGTATGTTACAAATTCATTTTACAAATCTCTTTGCTGACCATTGCCTTGACTATAAAGTTTTGTTGCTCATTAAAATTATCCTCATATTTACATGTTTCTATATATTTTAACAAGCAGTTTTTGCCCTTTCTAGAGTAAAATCTAATGGCATTTCAAGTCCTTTTTTGTAATATGTGACAGAACTTTTTCAAAAGAAAACTGATTTTATAATAGTCTTTAATACTTCATCAGAGAACTTCAGCTGCTTGAGTTAAAGCTTAAAGTGGCACTGTTTTTAACTATAACATGCTTTGCAGTTAAGCAGACCACATTTTAAGACAGTTTTTAATCCTTGCGCTTCTGTCTTTTTGCTAGAAAGAATTGCCATTAAACTAACTTCTGTTCACACACATTTCACACTGCATAAATGACAGCATAACTTTCATATAAAACAGACAGAACTAAAACGAAACCTCTAAAACACAGAATTTCATAGATATGTTGAACCGTTTCGCTGACATATCAGAAAATACATATTAACATACACTACAGTCAGTGGCAAACACTTTGTATAGGGTTCTTGTGATTTCTGGCACAGAAATAAAAGGAATAACATTAATCAAATGTCAGCATTCATCCCAGCAATGTGTTTTGTATTATCCAGAGTATTTGCTCCATGACAATTATATCCAGGTTATCTTTTGCAATTTTGTACCTCAAGGTGGTGAATGTTTAAACAGAATAATAATAAATCTCCGTATCTTTTTTCCCACTCTAAGACCTTGATTTATTAACAACACAAACTACAATACAAATGTATTAATCAAGGGTCTACCAAACCCATAGAACCTTTGCAACGGTACCACAAAATTGCTTAGATTGCTCTGAGGATAGTTCATCAAAGTCATAATCAAATGTAAGGTATTCCCGCTGTCCTGGTTTGAGGTAAAACTGAACCAATTTTGTGTTCTGTAATTTTACATTTTAGCTAGGCCTCCTCTAACTCTCTGAAATTAACAGCATATTGTGGAGAAAACTGCTCATTCTCAGAATGGTAAGACCAATGTTTGTGCTACATGCCAAGGAATGGTGTTCAGAGAGGCCCTTGCTTATACTTATTACTATAACAACCAAGGTCAGCCAATTTTTGTTACTTGCCCCATAGAGGGTCGGAAATGGAAAAGCGTAGAGGGGTCTCACCTGTGGGGAGGAATGGACAGAACAGGTGACCCAAACCTGACCAACTGGGGTATTCCATCCTATTTGCCCCATGCTCAGTATAAAAGCTGAGGGATCAACTCTCTTCTTGCGATGGCCAGCTTCCAAAGAGGACCCTGTCTGTTCCTCTGCTTTTGATCCCAATCCCCGTGTTCCCAAATCCAGAGCTGGAATCCAGTTCCCATCCATTGCTGAGTCCAGTCTGAGACTTCCCCAGTGCCTGCTGGTGATGAGACTGTCATCCTGGGAGCTTGATACGATTTTTGCGGAATTTCACGGAATATTTTTTAGAGTTGGAAGGGACCATAGAGATCATCTAGTCCAACTCCCCTGCCAAAGCAGGATTGCCTAGAGCACATCATTCAGGACTGCATCCAGGTGGGTCTTGAAAATCTCCAAAGGGGACTCCACAACCTCCCTGGGCAGCCTGTTCCAGGGCTCTGTCACCCTCACTGTAAAGAAGTTTTTCCTCATATTTGAGTGGAACCTCCTATGTTCCAACATGTACCCGTTGCCCCTCATCCTCTCACTGGCAACCACTGAAAAGAGTATGGCTCCCTCCTCGTTCAAACCACCCTTTAGATACTTATAAGTATCTCAGCCTTCTCTTCTCCAGACTAAAGAGTCCCAGCTCTCTCAGCCTTTCTTCATAAAGGAAATGCTCCAATCCTTGAATCATCTTCGTTGCGCTTCATTGGGGTCTTTTCAGTAGTTCTCTGTACCTCTTGAATTGGGGGGCCTCTTTTTTTATTTTAGTATTAAGTCTTCATTAAAGTAGTTTAGTTCATTCTAAACTTTTGAATCTCCTTATCTCTTACTCTCCTCTTTTGGGGGAGGGCCATCTGTTGGTCCAGATGCAGTGGTTTCAGCTGAAACCACGACACCCCCTAAAAAAAAAAAAAAAGAGACAACAGATACATGTGTCAAAAAGCTAAAATTGAAGAAGCCTGAAAGAGACAGGCTTATCAGAAAGCAGAAAGTAGGGGTTCAAAACCTTCACAATTCAGTCACCTTGCAGTCAGATGCAGTTTCATGGGCAAGGGAAAAGAAAGACAATGACAAATATAGCCAGGTGGTTGTTTTGTGCCACAGCTGTGTTTGAAGCTGTGTTGTTCTGAACGGAACACCCAATGCTCAAAGCCATGCAAAGCCAGTAGTGAATTTGGAAAAACTTACCAGCTGTGGGCCATAGACATCTTGTACTGGAAGAGATGAGAGACTTCCAAAAGACATGACTTTTCCTTAGCTATCCTTACAGCTATTCTAGAACTATATTAGCTATATTTTGAAACATATTTGCTTGAATAATGTTAACCTCAATCTTTGTTGTTGGTCTATATATTTCTGAAAACAACTGTCTTAGAAGTACATCCCCAGTTTGGCACTTGATATCTGGATCCTGTAGAATAAAAAAAGCTGAAGTGAAAGGTCTCCAAACTTGACAAGAAATACAGTTAATCACTCCTTTTGGGTCTCTGCTGTAGAGAAACTTTTGTCTTTTTTTCCCTAACTACCAAATCATTCAATTTGATGCAAACTGGTTTATACATGTCTTGTACTTCAGTTTATGGGTCTAAATAAGTTCTAAAAATGGGTCACTGAAAATATCAGTCATGTAAGTACCAGGATGTACTAGGATGTTCTACTGCAAGTACCAAAATTTGAACATCTCCAACTTCTCTCAAAATGATCTGCTATCATAATGACACATCAAAATCTTTTCAACAGAATACGCAACAAGTTGCTCCTCTCTATGCTATGAAAGATACTCTTACTCCTGCATTATGCGGTACATTTACCTCAAATGAGAGGGCTAACTATAAATGCCAAGGCATTATTTACCTAAACATTTGACTGCTTTTATGTTGCCCTATTTCACTTCTTGCATCCCTACCATAGATCTTATGCAGGCAACACATTATTACAAGATGGCAAATCAGTTCTTCAAGATTCTGAATGTTCTTGGTTTTCTAGCAGAACATCATAGCTCCAAAGCCATTTTGAAGATTCCCAGTAGCAGGAACACTTTTACACAGCATTCCATAACAGACTTTTGCCAGTTGCGTGCAGGCTTTCAAAGCAGGAGAAAGGGGAAATGGCCTAAACATGCCAATCTCTGGATGACTGACATCTCTGAATAGCAGATAGCTAAAAAGAGCACTACATTGATTACAAAAGTAGTACAAAGGAATAATACACTATATGTCTCTGTATACGGTTCTTTTCATATGAAATTTATAATGCAATAGTAAAAACTAAATTACTATCAGGTTAATAATAAAAATGAGGATGATGCACTACAAACAATGTTATTTGCTATAAAAGCAACCCATATATTTATTATTTGGAAAAATTCTGTTGTTTAGTTCTTCCCTGAAGAAGAATTTCTTCAAATTCTTTTCTTACAGTAATATCCTATGTCCTTGCTAAAATGAAACTCCTCCATTGAGAAGCAAGCTTTTGATTTATAAGAAGTGGCCAATATCTTTTTTATCAGAATATTTGATTCAGTTTGTTCCCAACAGAACTTTTGCAGAAGCAAAACGACAACATATTGTTGAAACTACAATCAGCAACCTGAGAAATGGAGTGTGGTGCTCCTCCCCTCATAGTGGGGCATACAGCCTGTGGTGTAGGAGTCTGTATCCTTCTACATCACAAGAAAATATTCCTATCTAACAGAGGCTTCCTGCTGTCTGCTTTCTTGTCCTTGTATACTTTACACAGAACAACAGCCTTGTTAATTCTTGCTAGGTCCCAATGAGGGTTCAGTTCATCAACTGTTGAACTGGAAAGTCCAGGAGAGATCTTCAACTGGGTATCTTAGAGCTGGTGGTTACAGCACTTTCCTGGAATACCTGAGCCTCTGCCTCTAAGCAGATAAGGGAACCCAAACATGGCTGTTCTCCATGTCAAAGGGGTCACTAACTGGCTTTGTAACTGGGTCTACACACAGACATATAGTCCTGAAATTAAACTAGTCATTCTGAAGTTCATTGTATATGTGATTTTGTTAATTTAATTAGATTAATATTTTGAAGAAGGATTGTTTTGGTGCTTATCTCAAAATTATGTATGTATGCTTGTTTGTTTCAGTTTTCTGATTTTACTAATAAAGTCATAGTGAAGGAAAATTAAAAGGATTTCCAGAACTGTTGCTTCCTTACCATTAGCTGTGAGCTGAAAAGTCAGACTTATGTCCACATGATTATTTTTTTTATTTTCAATTCTGAGTTGATACAGTTTAGCACCACTCTATTTAAGTCTTAATCCCACAGAGTCAAAATAATCTATTTTGAACTACAACTATATAAATGGAACTACTCTATGAAATGTGGAATTTTAGTGTCAGAATTGTTTGTTGTTTAGAAATTAGACTACAACATATTTTCTCATGCTTTCTGTAGTACAGTTTTCAAAGTTCAAGTTGATCAGATTGCTAGTACTAGAGACAATTCCAGGACAAGGTTTTCTTGGTCTTCTGCATTTCTTTTGCTCACACATTAGCTTCGCAAAAGATGCAACATATGTCAGAATGAGTCACCTATGAAAAAAGGAATGAAGGAATGCAGCAGGCTTTTATTAAAAAACAAAAGGCTTTTGAACATGTTTCCTCACAGAATTCATTTCACACGTAATGATTAGTACTTTCTTATTTAGATTTCAATTAAAAGAGAAAATTTAGCACTGCATTGTTTCATTTTAGAAAGCATGGAACAACAAAAGCGCTGGCACATTTTTCCCTATTCTGTGCCTTCTCACTTCCCTAAGCTTTCTGATGTCTTTCCAGTTTGGAGCTCCTGCTTAGATAAAACAGATGACTTTCTGGGCCTGCTTCTGCTAACAGCAGGCAGGAGCAACGGTGACTGATTGGTTGAAACATGAGGATTAATGGGTATTTATATTTCATTAAATTTTATGCTCACTGGAGAATAATGTATCACTCGCAGATATTGAAACATATGTCAACCCTATCCACTTACATATAATTCAATTTGACTTAAATGCATTGATCAAATTTTATTAAAGTCCAATATATCTTCCAAAAAGGCCCGCTAACACAATATTGCTGCTTCACATTCATCAGATAAAAGGAGGCAATTGTGTTGTAATTCTATTTATACCATTTTTCGGGAAAAGGGAGATTATTGTGAAGCGAATACTCATTACAAGGTGACTGGCGCTGGCTGAAGGACTTGAGACTGAGATTATTAAGCGAATTCTCAAGTGGTGCCCTTTAGTTAAAATTACCCCAGGGTGGGTCATGCCTGTTTTCATACCCAGTGGAAAAAAAGAGATCGGCATTGTTAACGATATTATCCAGGAAAGTTTGCTATGTGAGATTTTGGAGTATGCTAACAATGTATTCATTTTTTCTTTTTTTTTTTTTCTTTTCCTTAAAGCTCAGTTTATGAATCATATATAACTGTCTTTGAAAAACTGCTTTTCAGTATTTCTTCTTTTTTTTTTCCTCTACATCTTCCTTTTTATTTAACTTTTGCAGTTTTTCTTACTGTGATGATTAAGAAAAATACAAACTCTTTATTTCTTCAGTTCTACACAAAAAAGGTAGATATTTTATATAGAGTGCCTTTCTCAAAACAACCACACTAATAATGGTACTTTTCTCCAGTGATTTGGTTTAGACTCTTGCTTGCAGTTTGTACTTGCAGAATAGAAGCAAAAAAATGAGGGTTTAGCCCTCCTAATGAAAAGAAATAAAAACTCTTTAAAGCCATAATCCATCAGAGACATTTAGTCCTCACTCTCGAACTATAAGGGTTTGGGATGTTGGGGTTGGTGTAATATGTCGTAGTAAGCTCTTCGTTTGTTTCTGACTTAAGTGTTATTAGAGGCCAAACTGCCTGCACTCCAATATACAAGCGATCATCTCAGCACAGGACTTTGAAATAAAAGGTCCATTTATAGACTGGAAAAGAAAGGATATTGGCCAGGAAGGATATTCAAGAGTCAAAGTAAGGGAGTGTGAAAGTCTAGCTAATCTCAGGAAACAAAAAAATGTGGTTACAACATGTGAGATCTAAGCGCACCACCTGAACTAGTGTCTTACCTCATAAGGGTTAAAATTACTTTAACATCACTGGGAACCTTACTTCAATAAAAGTATAATATTTCTAATGTTAATTACCTTGGGAAGCCTTCCCAAAATAATGGGAGTCTTATCCCCAACTAATGTCTCCTGCTTTTGCCATACTTTTTATTTCCCCTAGGTGCTATTTTGTTCTGCATTGACTTCCTCTTGTGAATACAGTAAAGATTGCTCTACAGGTTGATTACCATTTTTGTCCAAAATAACAAGCAATTTCAAAATCACTACTTCCACTCAGCTTATTTGAGGAAACCAGAATATTTCTATAAATAAATAAGTACCATATTAAATAAAGTAAAACGTTCATGAATACTTCCCCAATAGATTTCTCTTTTCTGTTCGGCTCTAATAAAGTTATTGTCCTGGTCTCTACACATCAAGCAGAACTTGAAGATACTTTTTCTTCTTCCTTGGGAAAAAAAAATTGTACAAATACAGGATTTCACGTTAATATATTATGCATTAAGTGTATTTGACAACAGAAATTTTAGATAACATCACAATAATGATGATATCTCCCTGTTATCAAAACCCTTACAAACCTATTCAAAAAACTTTATTCAAATCACTAGCCAGTCTCTTTTTCTGAGGCTGATCCTTCTGTCAAAACACTTGCTCCTTTGGAATACGTCTATTTAGCTTCTTCCCAAACAAACTGAAGGTCTATTGTTTACTTGTGGAGGAAAATGATTACTCCTTTTTTCACTCTATCGGATGTACTGGTCAGGCCTGCTCCAGACTTGAAGCTTTTCAGATATACTTTGTATATCTGAAAATAATTTTCCCCTGTTTAGATAGCGAATGGAACAACTTCTTGACAATTAGTCAGTTCCTTCATCTGTTTACCTTTAGATTGTTTATCACTCACCCTAAGCAATGAGACTTTCATGGGCACACTAACAATGTTTCCTGTTTCCAGGATTAGGCTAAATTAGCTGAACTCTTTTCAAAAACATCTCCTAGGACACGCATAATGGGTTTATGCAGGTCAAATAAGCTCACAAAATTGTGAACATAAACATTATCTTTAACATGCCAATTTTTATATGCACTTCAGGAATAATGTAGCTTTATGTAAGCAAGAGAAAAAGACAAATAAAATACTTTTATTTCAAGAGCCCCTGAGGGCAAATAGCTACAAGGAATGCAATTCGCCTCTTTATGCAGTTGGATTGATAGAGATATGGTCCATACTTTGATTCTTTTTATAGTTCAGAAACTTTTTGCCAGTGCAGCTCATCAAATATTGCCAGATCAACATATTTTTATGTGTAAACATGGTTTAAAATACGTTTGCAATATTAGTTTTATGGGCTCCAGAAGGGAATAGACCAATGCAAGAGAATATCCTACAACTGCTTCTGCGCTATTGCTTTTGACAGACCACAGCTAGAAGTTGAAGCATAAAGTTAAGTTTAAGATCCTTCTCACAGCTTGGAATCGTGGAACAACTGAGGTGGGAAGAGACTGTGGGAGGTCTTATTGTTGACCTCCTGCTCAAAGCAGAGTCAGCTGTGAGGACAGATCCTGTTGCCCAGGTCTTTAGCTAGTCTGGTCCTGAAAATGCCCAGGAATAGTGTTCCACAGACTCCCTGGGCAACCTGCTTTCCACAGGCTGCTGCAAGCAAGCAAGCATAAGGTATATACAGACAATAAGACATACTCTATTATAGTCAGATGTTGAAACAAAGGCTGAAATGTAACATCCAAGGCATATTGCTGCTACTTAGCCTCCTGTGCTTAATAGGAAAACCACTCTGACAGTCCCACTCCTCTGAAAGAGTCAGCATCACATTACATTCTAATTTAGTCAAAAGATGTGTGAGAAATACACATAAATGTGAGCTGCTTCTTCCCCTATTGCTAATAGTTTAGAGCTAAAATATTTGAATAAAGAGCAGCCCTGCAGACCTGTTATATAGACATCCCTTTAAACAAGGAAGATTCTCTCCTCTGAGATTCCTTTGTACCACGGAGTCTATGCTATTACTGCATCCAGGATGAGGTGCCCTTTTGACAGAAAAAAAATATTACATTTTCCTCTCTTTACTTTCACCCCTCCTTGTTACACCTCCTCAAATTTTTCTCCTCTCCCAACCCCCTCTCCCCAGCACAAACTGAGCAGTAAGTCTGACACAACCTCTGCAGAAATGAATTTGGTATTCCAGTTCCTAAGCTTCTTTATGTTTGGTTTCTGGTCAACACACTCACATAACCATTTGCAAGAAGACAAGAGAACAGTTATATGTTCTCATAGCCATACTACATAAGGTATAAACTCAGACATGCTAGCATTTCTGCTAGATGTGCTTTTCGTTCAGTAAATCAGGAAACAGAAATGGTAACACGTCTCAGCTATGAGACTCTTATTGTGTGAAATGCAAAAATATCATTTAACCAAGCACAGCCCCTCATCACTTCCAGAGAATAAATACGGAATGTTAAGTAGGCACAAAGAATTGCCTGCATATACCCCATAAAATAGAAGTTTCATCACTATTTTTAAATATTATGTAAACATCCAAGGAAGCTGATCTTGTCGTAGATACTCCACAAAAGAGAGGAAAAGAAAAAAAAGGAGAATTTAAAAAAAAATAATATTTCTTTCAATTTATTTACTCAAGTCTAAAAGTATTACAACATTAAAATGTTAATTGAGCTTTACCTGTCTGTTAATTTTGGAAAGACATTACAATTTCATTTATTTATTGCCAATTTTTTTGTTGTGTATTCATTTATATTGTAAGACTGATGAAAAAAATCTCACTAAAATGACTGTAAACTTTTGCTTGACTGTAGTGCTTTGTTTGGTAAACAGCACAGTGTAAAACATTTGCTGTCATGCTTTAGGGCTTTTTTTCCTCACATTTTTGGGGAAACTAGGCAGATACCTGAAGCATCACTCTTGGAAACTCAATAAAAGAAAAAAAATGGTCATCAACATGTAAAACAGAGTGGAAACCTATGGGAGGCAAGAGGCCAGGTGGTACTCATTGGCGTTACAGGGTGATGGGCAGACTATAATCAGTGAACAGAAGAGAGGCAGAAGGAATTTCACACATCTCCATGTATCCAATGTTTATTAGGGATAATTATAAATCATCTCAGATTATCCTTGTTATATTTTGTTTTGTTTGGACTTGGTTTCCTATAGAAAAAAAAACAAAAACCCAACAAACAAACAAAACCAAAAAACACACCCATGAAAACTCATTCACTCTACAAATAATAACTATTTTTAATCAACTGCCAAACACAAACATTTTGTTATATCTTATATCTTATATCTTATATCTTGTAGGGAATTAATTACCTGTATGAAGATACAGTAATCCTTGTGTACATCACTGCTAGTGCCACTATACACAGAACAAAAGAGATACAATATGTGATGTTGTTTTGCTACATAGGATTTAAATAACATGAGTTTGGGATGAATCTGCCACTCATTGAACATGAAGGTATGAAGGCGCTAAGCAGATCATGTCATGACTTATGAAGGACAAACATTCCTATTTGCTTTTCTTTATAAATAAAGAAAAAGCAACATTTCATGCATCTTTAACTCATATGCAGGCCCTTTCTCCACTAAAAGCAAAGCCATTCTGTGGAAAATATAGATTTATACTTTGAATAGGAATATTTTAAATGTAAAATAGTAATTTGTACTAGAATCCTATTATACAGTGAATCATTCAGATTCACTAGCAGATTTTTAGATATATTCATTTTAACACTATCTTTTGCCTTTCTTGTTCACTTGCACCCCTGAATCTTATGTTGTAAGGTTAACATAACATGGAATTTAAACAAGAAGTCTCAGTTATCTTAAAAATATATTCTATTTTTATAAAATTTATTATGTTTTTATTAAAAATTATTCTTAAATTTTTTTTTCATATAAATTTGTACTCAATTAAATCTGTAGTCCCAGGCTCCTTTAATTATGCTAGCTTTTCCTTAGAATTCACATGATAAAGATGTACAAAAATGGTGAAAGCTCTGTCTTCCAAAAGGCTTTAGTAGTGACACCAGCTGTGCATCATCCAAATGAAATGGATCTCCAAAGATCTACCAGATGCAGTGAAGCAGCAGGATATTGTTCTGCTACCTGCCGTAAAAAATACAGTTCCTAGGTTCAGGGAATGTATCTTTCCTGGAACCGCTTTCCTCTATGACCACGCAGAAAAAGCTATACCTTTTCTCTCCTGAAGCCTTTCTAGGGTCACCTTTGTTGCTCGAGTAATCTGCTTATTCTTTCCACCTTGTCTGCCTCCTCCTCCAGCTGAAAACATTGTTGTCACTAAAGGCAATAGTATTTGCCAACAGAACCAGGTGGTTTCTCATGTACAGTGTCTATTTTTTGTGGTCATTACCCCAACAATTGTTTGGACCAAGACAGACTTATAGCGAGGACAGAAAAGAGAAAATACTTGTTCAGACACACATTCATGCACCACTTCCTGATGTGATGCAGCAGAGGACCACCAGCAGGCCACATGCCTTTGCATTGGTTCTGTAGCAGCACAATTCCAACCAAATAGACTATCGCTTGTCAGCAAAAAGTCTCTGAAGTCACCAAATCCCGCAGCACAATCTCAGACTGCTTGCAGGCATTCATGGATGATGAAGTCTACCTCTGTTGACGTCATAGAGATTGCTTATTCAGACACAGAAATGATTGTCCAGTTGGAGACTGGATGTCTAACCACCCCTGCTTATTGGTCTTTCACCTATCCATAAAATTACAGGTGGAAGGTGCTTTTTTCTTGACAGGAGGGGTCTGTTTCTGAGTTAGTGCTCTCAAGAGTTGATCTGTAAGGAAGAATCCCAGTAGCCCAAGGAGAGCTGGCAGACGGCAGTAAAGGGTGAAAAACAGAGCTGACTTAGGCTGGTGCCAGACACACCTTGCCTCCTTTCCATTCCCAGGATTTTACCTTTGCTGATAGACTATGCAAATGTTTTACAATATTGCTTCTCAAGCTGTTACAGGTACAAACTATCTGGATATTTAGATACTATGGTATCTAATAGGATGTTATCAATCTTTTATAGTTAGACAATACATAAATTATAAACAAATATGTCCTTTGGTCTAGTGGAACAGCATAATGATCAAAGACACACAATAGAAATGTATTTGTTTCTACAGTAAGCTTTATTCCCCCAGCGTTCAGTATGTAGTGATGGAC
Organism: Gallinago jamesoni; assembly: GCA_025769975.1. Lineage (NCBI taxonomy): Eukaryota > Metazoa > Chordata > Aves > Charadriiformes > Scolopacidae > Gallinago > Gallinago jamesoni. Next base: position 88,618,474 of record JAOQGH010000012.1, read on the forward strand.
AGGCAGTGAGCTGTCAGTTTTTGTTCTGTCTGTCACACTACACTTACCTCCTGTTGTTTTAAGTAATCAATATGGGGGCTGAAATCACCTACCACTACCTCTGCTACCTACTATTTTGTCCACTCATAAATTATGAATCCCTGCACAACATCAAGTCTACAATTTCGATTGCATTTGCTAATCATTGATCAATAATTCAAAAGGCTCTTCTTCTTCAAGGGTCCCTAGTTTCCTGGAACATATGGCATAAGGCTGACAGTGTTCACAAAACTATTCCCTTATCACAAAAAGGAGCCAGGGAAAACAAGTTGTTTAAAGTTGTTTCTTTCTTTTTCTTTTTCTTTTTTTTTTTCCCAAAGGACTGACTTTGTACTTTTTTATTATTATTTCCTCAGCTTGCTGCAGTTAATGGCTGCACAAGTACAGTTGCTCTTGTATGCAGTAGCTTCCAGTATTATTTTCAGCTTCATACCTTGAGAAGACATGCCACTTATCAACCAATCTGAATAGTTCAGTTTTACAATGATAATGATTGCTATGCTTACTTTTACTGTAGTGGACTATATTTTCCTTTTCCAGAAGTCCTATTTTTCATATTTATGTTATGCTGTTTATTCCTTATAAAAGATCATGAAAATGAGATAAAAATAATCTTTATTATGTGTTCCTGTAAATGCATAAACATGAACACAATGAGCAATAGACTCTTTCACAAGTGAATCTGAAGTCCTTAGCCATTACAAGAAAGCCACAGAATGCTTGCTGCAGTGTTGCATTCTCTAAGACCATTTTATTAGCTATTTTACTGCTAGAGTAGGACCATGAATAATAAATATTGTCATACAAAATAGTTCTGATTACGATTACTTCTCCATGGAAACCTTTTATATGGCCAGGTTCTGAAAACACCTATGTACAAAAATTCATTTAATGAATAATCTCGGTAGCTTAAAGAAGATACAAGTTCAGGTGTGCTATTGACTATTTTCATGACTAGCTTAAAGAAGCCCTTATAATTCTCAAACTTTTTTTGGTCCTTTGTTCTATGAGTTTAATTTTAGAAGAGACCAAAAAATGGCTTATTTAGACTATGTTGTATAAAAGTGTACTTTAATAAAATAAACTTTTTTACTTTATTATATTTCATGGCTTAAGAAGTTAAATATAAGTATGTAATGAAATCAGTATGACAATGTCATCTGACACTTTTTAGAAAAGTTATATTGCGTTTTCTATAATACTGCATTTATATATACCTCTGTTTCTTATAGCTTCATGTAACAATTAAGTAAAAAAAAATGCAGCCTGTCACTTGCTTTTTTAAATACTTGCTTAAAAAATTATAACTCGTAATAAAGCTACTAATATGTTCATTATGTTTTTATAGAAGACAAACAGTGATTGCTTAGCTTGAGATTAACTGATGTATTTCTATGGTTTGTACTTCCTTACATCAGTTCTTTCAGTTAGAATATAACTGTGAACAGCAGCCACAGATACAGTTAGTATTAGACTATCCATCAGTTTTATTCTGATTGTGTTAGATGTTTACAGGACATTTGAAAGCAGTACATTGCAAGGTGGTTTACAAAAAACATTAATCATAAAAAATTTGTGCCTGGTAGAGCTTGTATTAAAACAGTATTAACAGTAGCCCTTCCTGTTAAAAGAAATAAAAACTCTGCTTTCACCAAAATTTAATCCTAATTTCAAATGTTGTAATGAGCTTTTGCGACTAATATTTCTGACATTCTGGTTTAGGAGTTTGGTCTTTTTTTAATTTTCAAGTTATTTAAATGTCCAAATCATAGTACTTCACTGAATTTTCATATGCAAACTGGATCAGAATAAGGATCAGTCCTATCTATAACATTTACATATCTTAACAGGGATACATAGAAATTGTATCACATCATTTTACTTGATGCATCTCACTGAGTTAAAAATTTAAATTCAAAGCAGCTTCTAGATGGCAATATGTTTTTATTTCTGGTTTTGGTGTCTTTTGGCCTGTATAAAAATAGTAAGAAAGAATTTCTGCCCTACGTAGTATACATATGCAGTTTTATCATGAATGAGGCCATGAGTTTAACAGTCAGAAGAACACAGGGGAAGAGCACCAGAGGAATGACAATGAAGTGATGCAACTGCATAGTATAAGAATTTTCTTAATCCAATAACTTTGAAAGTGAAAATGTGTCTTGACTAGATGAAATTATTGGAGGGAAAAGAATGCTTAACAGACATCTTTTTGTAATGCATGTATATCAAATGATCACTTTAGACAATGGAGAATAAGCTGATTTTGAGAATAATTCTCAAAATAACCAGAGATCTGAGTTGGAGTTTTCATTTTGTCCTTATCAGTTAGGATTTTGATATTTTAGAAGAAGTAGTTTTTTATAGATATTTTAGAAGAAATTGGGTATTTTCATAGTGAAACTAAATTATGTTGAAATCATAGAATAGAATCATAGAATAGTTTGAGTTGGAAGGGACCGTAAAGATCATCTAGTTCCAACACCCTGCCATGGGCAGGAACACCTCCCGCTAGAACAGGTTGCTCAAAGCCCCCTCCAGCCTGGCCTTGAACACTTCCAGGGATGGGGCATCCACGACTTCACTAGGCAAACTGTTCCAGTGTCTCACCGCCCTCACTGTAAAGAATTTCCTTCTGGTGTCTAAATCTCCCTTCTTCCAATTAAAACCGTTGCCTCTTGTCCTGTCACTGCACTTCCTCATAAATAGTCCCTCTCTGGCTCTCCTGTAGGCTCCCTTCAGATATTGAAAGGCTGTTATAAGCTCTCCCCAGAGCCTTCTCTTCTCCAGGCTGAACAACCTCAGCTCTCTCAACCTGTCCTCATAGGGGAGGTGCTCCATCCCTCTGATCATCTTTGTGGCCCTCCACTGGACCCATTCCAACAGATCCATGTCCTTCCTGTGTTGAGGACTCCAAAGCTGGACACAGTACTCCAGGTGGGGTCTCACGAGTGCAGAGTAGAGGGGCAGAATCACCTCCTGTGACCTGCTGGCCACACTTCTTTTGATGCAGCCCAGGATGCGGTTGGCTCTCTGGGCTACCAGTGCACATTGCTGGCTCATGTTGAGCTTCTCATCCACAAGCATTCCCAAGTCCTTCTCCTCAGGTCTGCTTTCTAGCCATTTTTTCCCCAACCTTTATTTGTGCCTGGGATTGCCATGTCCCAGGTGCAAGACCCTGCACTTGGCTTGGTTGAACTTCATACAGTTTGCACAAGCCCACCTCTCCAGCCTGTCCAGGTCCCTCTGGATGGCATCCCTTCCCTCCAGCGTGTCAACCACACCACTGAGCTTGGTGTCATCAACAAACTTGCTGAGGGTGCACTCTATCCCACTGTCCATGTCACTGACAAAGATGTTAAATAGTACTGGTACCAGTACCCACCCCTGAGGAACACCACTCATTACGGGCTGCCACTTAGACATTGAGCTGTTAACTGCAACCCTTTGAGTGCAGCCATCCAGCCAGTTCCTTATCCACCGAGTGGTCCATCATTCAAATCCATGACTTTCCAGTTTTGAGACCAGGATGTCATGTGGGACAGTGTCAAATGCTTTGCATAAGTCCAGGCAGATGACGTCAGTTGCTCTGCCCTTGTCTACCAAGTCTGTGGCAGTATCGTAAAATAAATACTATTATATATATACTATATATATATTATATATATACTAAATATATAAATACTATTATATAATATATTAAATAAAACTATTCAATAAAAATCCAAATCAAAAAATGTCAACAATATTTGGACAAAGACATTTCCAGCATTTCCAGCAAAATTATTTTATGAAAATAGAGAATTTGTAACACTCAAGTTATGAATCTGACCTTATATGTGTAAAGTTTGAAATCTCTTATGAATAACTCTACTTGACCTTCTACAGGCCCAGTTTTCAGCAGTTGTTCCTCTGTCAACTTCTTTATTTGGATTAATCATGCCAAAATCAGTTTTTTTACAATACCCTTTTTGTATTTCTGGCAAAAACTTCTGTCCTTTTCTAACATATTTTGGTCTTTGGTACTGGTGGTGCAATGGGCCTGCCACAGACCACAGCTGGAAGATCAGCCAGCATGTAGCAAAGATATTACTGGTTGACAGAATTAAATATAAAAACCTGTTCTTGTTCTGTCCTGTTTGTTCCTTAATACAAGGAAAAGGTTTTTCACTGTGAGGGGGACTAAGCAATGGCACAGACTGCCCAGAGAGGTTGCGATATCTCCAGCCTTAGAAATATTCAAAAGCAGCCTGGACACAGTCCTGGGCAACTGGCTATAGGTGGCCCTGCTTGAGCAGGTGGATTGGATCAAATGACTCTAGAGGTCCCTTCCCACTCTAGCTGTTCCCATGATTCAAATCTGCTCTCTTTCTCTCTCCTCAAAGATTATAAGTGCTATTACTGGAGCTATCAGAGCTGTTTTAGAAGCAAATTTCTGACATCTTTTCTGATAACAGTGAACATTTCTAAGAAATCCTGATTTGTTCAGATCTGTGATGTTGAATTCCGAAAGCTGCAACTGAAAATTTTTTGGACAGTATGTGCATCATCTAGTAAAGTCATGTTTTTTTTAATTATAAGCTGCCATTTCCTGGGGTGATTACAAGTCATCTTGCAGTTGAATAACATTTCTGCTGTAACTGTTGCCAGAGATCATACTGATCCATAACAAGTGGAATAATTTCCCTAGGTGAAATTCACCTAAAACTGAAGCATTCTGATTTTTTTAGTCTCTTTCTTTATCGTTTGTCTTATGGAGAAAAATGTTGTAACAGCTATCACATGGAAGTACAGACAGGAAAGCTAGGCATGAAATGCAAGTTGAAATTGCATTACAGAAAGAAGAGTCTCATGTACTAATTTAAGCCAGTGTTCAATTGATGGAAGCTAATGAACTACAAAAGCTCTGACATCTTTTGCAGCAGACAACCCAGTGTAAACTAATCAACATTAAGTCAATATAATCTAACCCTTCGTTGTTCATTGATCTTTTTTACAGGCTACACACTGCCTGACCATGTGAATGGGTCAGAAATATATATGAGGAAGGGGACAAAGCTGTTACCACAAAGGAGGACTAAATTAAAATTGGCCAGCATGAAAGGAAAATGAAAATTACCTGCTGCATCTCTTCATTCTGCTTTATAAAATGACTATATTTTTCATCAATGCCTGGTAAAAAGAGCTTGACCAGTTCATCCATGCCTGTCTAACTTACATGCAGTCCAGCTGGAACGATGTAATGAAATCACTAAAACCTTGAAATGAGCAAAGGCTGAGTTTCCTCTTAAAAGGACCTTCAAACCAAGACTGCAAGTTCAGTATTTCTCTCACTAAGTTTGAGAGGGGCTTATGAAGATTTTATTTTAATCTATGAATCTCCCAACTGTTTTGAACCAGCATTGGAGAGATTCAGCATTTCTCACAGAAGCACTGCCTTTTCTTATATCTGCAGATCTGCATGGGAGGATATTACTAGACAGATAAAGATGTTGCACCCCTTTTAAAACCATTAAGGCCTTTGTAGAAGAGTATAATAACCATATTTTCTCCTATGTGTGTAACAGACAGAAAACTGTGGAGGTTTCATTGTGGACATGGGAACTAGACACTTCACCTGGTGGTATGTATTTATTTTACTAAGGGAGAGAAATTGCTTGAGCAATGAAATGATGCCATGTTACCCAGAGCCTAGATCAAATGTCTCTTTATGTTTGTAGAAATAAAAATAAAATACTGTTTTAAAATACAAAACAGCATTTGGAATCATTGGTAAGGATAATGTTTATTAAATTTTTCTTTTGAAAAGGCTATTTTTTATACTTACAGACATGTCCTACAAAAAATTTAAAATGTAAAAGTAATGAGTTACTCACAAAGCTTTTCTATAGTTCTCTCTACTACTACAACTTTCTCCTGTTGCATTTGAACTTTCTGTCTGGAAAGATCAAAGAAGTCTAAGGAAGCTAGGGACCTGTCCTAAGTGGAGTTTGACAACCAATACACCGATGACTATTCCAGCTCTCAGAAAAAAGACTCATGAAACTAAAAGACTTAGCAAGATGTATCCTTACTTTTCTCACAGGGCTTGTCTCACATCAACTAATGGGACAGCTTGCAGGAGAGTGCCAAGCGAGCCTTGGCCTGCAAAGAAGAAAAAATTCATATTGCTGTGCTAGTGACTAAATGAAAAGACTTTTGATGTCTATTTGGAGAGGCGGTTTAGGAGCCCTCATAAATAAACAGAAACAATAGATTTCAGTGTATTCCACCTTTTGATTGTCTTTTTTTTATTATTATTAGGGCATTCACAGTACTTTCTAGGTCCCTTCAAGATCAAATTATGCTAGAATGTATATAAAAAATTTAACTTTTATTGTAGAATGTGAAATTGTATCTCTGCTTCCTATGACAAAATTGAGAGGGGATAGCTTAACAGGACAGGGATCACATTAAGGAAATCTCCCAAATGTCCACAATAAACAATGTCATTGGGCCTTGAAACTATGAGAACACAAGGAGAAAAAGACATGGTGTAACTTCAATTCCAGCTTTTTAGTTTATTCAAATGAAGGACCCTCAAATGGTTTAGTTAGGAATTAAGTTAATTGGGTTTGGTGTAAGGTTGGTGTACTTCCTGCTGGAAAGTTTCCCATATTTCCTCAGTATAAGTAGCGGCTGGACTCCCATGTCACCCTGTTAGCCCAGACTTTAATTAGTTCTGGCATTCACCTCATAATGATAAATGCTGAGATGATGAATGGAAATGCAAATGAGTGTGAAGTGGCTCAGCCATCAGAGCTGAATATCATTAATACCTTCCTACTGTTAAATCGATCAATGTCATCCCAGGATCCCTCTGTTCAGCGGGTGCAGATGGCTGTCCGCCAGAATGCCTTCCATTATATTGGCAGTGAAAACTTTGTGAGTTTTTCCTCCCCATATGCTTTTATTCATCTTTTGCTGAATATTTGTTTGGCAACTAGAACTCTAATATATTTCCAGCTGAGATGATAACTATTTAGGGTCAATAAGCGAGTAGCTAATTTAGAGCAAAATAAATATGAATATGGATCTCTTCTCACATCAGGAGAGTATGAAGTGCAGATTCAATAAATTGGAGAGGACAAAAATTTTTCACAATGCAAAATTTCTTATGGAAGCAAAGAAAGATAAAAATATAGGATTCAAAGATATTTACTCATTTCTGAGGTATGAAACAGCTTTGTATTTTACAAGTTTCTGGGTCTGGCAGCATGTCCACAGAACTAAGTTTTGTAAGAATTAAAGGGTTGGCTAATGTTCAACATGAATTTTAATATCTAAAACATGTTTGGGGAATATGAAGAATAAACCTTGAAAGCATTGGGAATAATTCTTTCATCAGTTAGGTTGCATTTTTGTGCAGTGAGTTTGGGGGTCATCCACAGTGATGTGCATTAACCTAGTGGGTAATTCTTCATAGGGAAGCTTCCCAGTCTATGCAGACACATAGTGTCTGGAAGTAGAAGTTCCTTATAGTTTGAGGAAGTGTTTCTGCATATCTAAATTTAGGACCTAACTCTGCAACTTCCTTCTCTGCTTAGCCCAGAGGGAGCACAGGAATTAGCTTCGCCATACAGTTCAGAACTTTCTAACAATGTTACGCAGTAATGAGTCAAGTGCTTTATTATGTTAAATCAGGAAGTATATTTCATCCAAGGAAAGTGCAAATAGCCACCTTTTATGAAGGTATCAAGAGGCTACTGAGAGTCTAAATTCATGGCAAGTATGGGAAGTATGGGCAAGTATTCAGCCTAGAGTCTATTTTCTTATAACTCATGTTCAGCCATATGTGATAACAGCCAAACCATATCATTTTCACACTGTGTTCTGTGTAATCAAACCTCCAATTATCTGTGAATCTACTCATCTGTGGCTTTAGAAAGACTGAGGAAAGACATTCTGTGATACGTACAGCCTATACATTGTAAGGCCAAGGTGAAAAGTGTATTGGTCCTTCCATCCCCTCTTCTTTTCATACATAACATAGAGTGTCTTTCATTTGCCTTCATAAACCTCTCATTCCATCCTCTCAGTAGGTTGGAAACTCTCCAGTGGATTAAGAACTTACTGGAACTGGTCCAAGCATAAATCACTTACTATCAGGTTCTATTCTTTATAAAAATGAAACTGTTTCTTTTTTTCTAAGTGTCTATATTCCAAAAAGTATTTTCTATAAACCACATTCACATTTACTCACTGAATTAATTTAATAATGGGTTTATTCTCTGATCTTAAGTTAAATATTTTCTTGTATTAGTCTAATGAAGATTGAACAATAAAATTGGACAAAATATTTTGTTACTTTGAAGTCTATTAGACCTATGGCATCTATGCTAGAGAAGCACCAGCCAATTTCAATAATACTGGGAACACATGGAAATAAATTAGACATTTTAATTGTGAGATTATATCACTTTGATAGGGTGACTAGGGAAAAGTCAAAACAAATTGTAATAACAAAACAATAATTTAAACAAAATATATCACACTTACTTGTTATTTTTGCTAGGTTTTAATGTCTAAAAATACTATAATAGTACCTCATGCAACAAAGCTGCTACATTGACTTATGAAATTACTATGAACTTTAACAATCCTCTTGCTTATAGTCAACATTTACATGAAGCCTGAGACAGAAAGTTAAAAATACTGCTCACTTTGATTTGAAAAAGAATAAAACGAATCTGTGGAAAAGAGTGCTAATATTTCATACACGTGCAATATACAATCACAAGAAGATTCCAGGAATTATGTCAATCAAAAGCTAGAGAGTCAGCTACACTTCTTTTAGTAACACAGATGTATATTTTTATGTCATTTAGTTCTTGCTTATACTGCTACCAAAATAATTTTATAATAGTGATTCCCTTCTCTTTTTTTAATTAATTCTATTCTTGTTACATATTAATTTTCTATAATACCAGATGTGTATAGTACTTTAAAGAACAGTGGGAGGAAAAAAGGGGTGGGGGGAGGATTGTGCCCAAAGGAGAATCAATGTGAAGTGAAATTAAATGACGTCTGAAGCACAGAGACTAATGTGGGAAGTCTGAGACAGAGATTTCATTAGAAGGTCGTCAGCAAAGGCTATGTCAGTAACATGCCTTCAGAAGCATTTTGGATTCCAAGGCACCCTCGAAGCACCACAGTCACATACCATGCTCCAGGCTCCCGGTTTTACCGATCCAAAAGCTCTTACCAGATGTTCCTTATAGTAACTTTTCATACAGTTTGAGCTGAAGTTGGTCCACACACAGCACACCTGTGCTGACTGTTATTGCTTTGCCCCTTTCCTCACACTGACCTCCTCATAAGTACCACTTGCCATTTCATGTCTCACACAATTAAAATCTTTGATTACTCAGAGCTTGTTGTTTTGAATATACTTCCTTGGTCTGTTTTTTGGATTCTCCATTGCAACTGAGAGCTCATCTTGAAATGTATCTTTCAGACCCAATTAGACATATTTTCCATTATCTCTTCCTATGTTATTGGACAACTACTAATGGATTTCTGTAATCATAGTTTACTATTTAATGTATATATCTTCATTATCTATCTTCATACGTAGTAACTAATTTTTACAGAGCATTTCCCAAAACAGTCAAAACAGGTAGAGAGTTTGCCATTAGCCTCAATGCAAACCAAATTATTTTTTGCAATTTTCTGTCTAATTACCATCCGTACTGCAAAGACACTGTGTTGGTTGCACCTGTTGGTTTGCCTTTTATACTCAGTGGAGGTATGTACAAAGGGAGAATGCATAAGGATGGAAGACCATGTCCCTGAGAAAAGATGTGTCTATTATACATCAAATTAATAGCTGATATCCTAGTCTGCACAACTTTTCATTATAAATAGGCTACTTTCAGTTATTTGAGGCTTTAAGAAATCTGAGCCGTGGGGTGCTTGTCTACAGCTGTACATGCACATGTGTGCTTTTGGATGCATGGACATGGGTAAAGCTTCACATATATAAAGTCAGAAAAACATTTTTTTCTCTCTATAGCTAGAGAGCCATCAGGGTCTATGAGCCTGACCAAAGAGAAAGACTGGGGAGGGATGAATGAAAATGAAGTACTAAAAGCAGGATTTTAGGCTGCACCTAAGGACAGTGAAGTAAAGTAAAAGGCTTGCTGAAGTAAAAGTTGGAGACAGAAGAGCTCTGTCTGGCCAGGGTAAAAGAGGAGGAAGAATCAGGGCTCCCAGGGCCTCAGCCACATCTTGAAAGTCAAAAACAGTTCTGTGAAACCCCTCAGCAAACTCTGGGCCTCATTTACCTCTGAGAATGTCTCTATGCAAAGGACATACAGCTACTGCTGTCACAGTCAGTGGTCATATGAGATACAATAGAGATTTCTTTAGTGGTCTAAAAGGTTTCAGTTCAGCTAACTACAGACATAAGATCTAAGTCTTAATTGATTATGAAGATCTAGGAATTATGTCCGAAATATGTGAAACCTAGAAAAGTCAGGCAAATGCAGAATCTATGCAAAGTCCAGGTCTTCATTCATGAGCAACCTTACCTGAACCCCACTTCATGTGATACAGAGTAGCCAGGGGATCAGAGAAGATTACAGGAAGTTCTGTGGTTAAAGCAGCCTTGGAGAACTAGATTAAATCTTGCTTCTTGTCATACCAGTCCTTAATGAGGCTGGTCTAGTCATTGCAACCAAACTTTTTGTAGGTGGCTACTAATTATATACTGTTCATTTTATGGGCCTCTGATTTGCAAAAATGCTGGGTACTCACATTAACATTGGTAAGAGCTGTGCTTTGAGTTAGTAGGGAGCTGGAGAACAGCAAGCACATACATAGAAACCAGGCCATATGAATACAAACAGGCAAACAAACAAAAACCAGAGCATCCAGGGTGTAGCACAGGTGGAACATCAAGCTGCTGAAGCTGCCGTCAACATAAAAAGGGATGATTTTTTCACAGCTCCCTGTTCTTGTCTTCTGCTGACCATTCTGAATATGCACTTTGAAGCTCCACTAACTGGAAAAGAGCTACAAACCTCAGACTGCAGAGTCCAGAGCAAACCTCAAATTCATGCCCCTACATCAATTGTTGGGTGACCTTCTAACATGTTTCTGAGAATGAAGAATCAGCCTACACTTCTAACATTACTGTTTCTACACCTCAGCTTTTCCTGTTCAAGAAAAAAAAAAGCCAAAACCCAACACAGAGCTACACTCCATTATTCCGCATTGCTTTTTCGATACTGTTTGCTAAATATTTTTGTATTATTGTGATGAACAGGATGCACGATCACAAAATTACCATTTCTTTCTTGCAGGCAAGGTTTAGCCAACACTCAGTAAACATGTCATGAGCCTTCATAAGTACCAAAAGTGAAAACAAACACTGGGGAGCTGCTGCTTTTGGCAACGTCCGTCTGTCCCGTGAGTTGAATCACAGAAAACCAGAATGGGATCACATAATTAAAGACTACATCACACCCTGCAAAACAGTCAACACATCCCCAGATTTTTAATATTTGAAAGCTTGACAATGAACTTAGTGTTCTTCTAATTGTGGCTTTCTGTACATTATGGAGGCTGGAGGGAAGAGATAGTTGATAATATGAAAGAAGATGAAATGTTCAGATAACAAAAGCTACTCTACAGGGATCAATTTGTAAATGTCAAATTTGCAGATTTATACTAGTATAAATCCAGCATGGGCTGCACTGAGATCAAAATACTCTTAATTTACATAGGTGTCATTTTTAGTTCAGTTTTGTCCTTAATCTTGCATTTCTCTTTAGTCATCGTAATTTTACATAAGTATGTCACAACTCAGAGGAAAATTTTCAGGAATAGAACATCATGCATTGGAATGATGTTTGCATATGTGCTGGGAGATTTTAAATACATATGAAGAATTAATTAATCTGAAACTGACTGAAAATTCTGGCAGCATAATTAAAATAAAAGACAACTGTGAAGGAAGCCTGAAGGAAAGCAAGACAAGGAGAAGGATGGGTTAATGCAATATTTCACAGGCATGAAAAGTGAAGGCAGTTGAATTAGCAAGAAATAAAAAAAGCCACCTAATCATAAACAAAGCAAGAAATTCCTATTACATTCTCATGGTTACAGATAGATGTCTAAGCTGACTGTTTCCCTGAATCAACTTTACTCAATACCTGTGAGCATGTGATTAATTTAACCAGAGTACACAGTGTACTTTTCTTTCAGTCAAAAAAAAAAAAAAAGTTGACCTCTGGTATTGTGAAAGAAAGACAATCAGCTAACCTAATAGGCCCTTTATTTGCTAATCAAACCTCTCATTAACAATTAATTGGATCAAAAGTTCGCTGGCCATTATTGCTGCGTCAGTTCGACTCTGAGGGCCTCAGAGGATGAAACTAAATGAGCTGGTCAGGTTATAAATAATTTCCAGTGGCTACTCCTCTTACCTCGGGCTGTTCAGGTAGAGGTCAATGTCCTGCCTACTGCAGGCAGAAAAGACTGTTGCTGCAACAAGCAAGAAGCATTCTTGCTTTTCTAAGATGCTTATTTAGGCTTTGTAATTTAAACCTTTGTAAAAAGCCAATGTATAAAAAGCAGCTCCGTACTGCAGTGTTTCTGCATGTATTTGCTTATCATGACTGAATCAAAGAAACATTTCAGATTGCTTAAAGCCTTTCAAAAATGAAAGAAGCCAGGAGTTGCTTTAATCAGGAAATCTGCTTCTTAAAGAAACCCTGCAGAGACACCTTTATAGCAATATAATTATTTATTTCTCTTCTTAACCTAATACAGGTACTGACTGACAAAGTTCAAATACTGCTCATCAAATAACATTAAAGAACCTGTCATGAATGAGTGAAGATACAAATCCAAAACATGTGCAATGGCACATTTACTTTTCTCTTTCTTCATTTAAAAAAAAAAAAAAAGGAAAAAAAAAAGAAAAATTCATCTTTCTGACTTCCCTTTGGATAAAAAGTGACAAGCAGGTATGTCTCTTGCAACATACGCATATTGTAAGTCAATTTTAGGAAGGAGGGCAATGTGGAAACTGGGCAGGCCAAGTCTCAAAAATCTTGACTGGTGATCTCCAGTATGATGACAAGATGTTCATTAAAAAGGCAAAGTGGAGAAGGAGGTAACATCCATCCAGGGCCATTCCAAGGATCCCACAAGAAAAAAAGCATGACATAAGATGTGTGCATGTGGTGGCAGAAGAGAGGAAGGAATCTGGAAAAATAATGATGTTGAAATGCTATTCTATGCAAGAATTTATGAGTTTCCAGATAGGATGGGAAAGTTGCAGAAATGTTTCTTATACTGGTAAATCAAAAAGAGCTATAGTAAAAAAAAAAAAAAATTAAAAAACCCACCAGTAAGCTGTTTAAGGGAAGAGTCTTAAGAAATGATAAGTGATTTTAATAGGATCTTATGTATACAGTAAAGTTATCCAGACCAAATAAGGGAGCAGACTGTACAGAAAAGCTGTACAATTCCTCATAAATGCGATGCCTAACAGCGCAAGATATCATCTAGAATAGAGTACAAATCTGAAGACAGTGGGACAGGAAAGGACACCTGAACAGAATTGGTGAATTGGTTCACCAATTATAAGTGACAGCAACTCCAGATGCTGCATGAAGCTATGTGTACATGGGTTTTTTTCAGGCAAATGAAATGATCTGCTGACTGGTCAGAAGGCATTGTAGATGTGGTTAGGTCACCATGACATTAGTATATTTATATAGCTTTGGCAAGGCTTGGGAACAAAAGCCAAGCTCTCGTCTGCTTGGAGCATGGACAGAGGGAGGTCAAAAAAGATTGATAGCTCTGAGTAGCTGAGACTTGGAAACTTCTAGTGCATAATAATATTCTTAGGGACCTCTAGAAGCTCTGGATGCAACTACTGCTATTGCATGCTCCTGCTGCTGCAACAGGTTATGACCACAGTAAAACTCTGATTCACAAAAACTTTGTGGGGAAAAAACCCAACAATCAAACCAACCTCTCTGTGCCCTCAGATACAGGAATGCTCAGTTACTGGCTGAGCTACATAGCACCACTTGCAACTGGCTTTACTAGAAGTAAAGATGTATGGTGAGAAGAGGGTGACTCAGTACCTTGAGAATGGGATCCTGGACCTGGAGAAGAGCCAGGAGAAGGAAACACTGACCCCAGAGTCACCCCTCCTTATGAATTTTGCAGTTTAGTGAAAGATGCACTGGTCAGGCAGGATTTGGCTAACTCTGACAGGATTAAATATGCATGATTCCATTTCAGTGACAGGCTGCTTGTTGTCAGGCATATGTATCAAATATGACGTAGCTGTATTTGGAGAAATTTTATCCATTTAGTAATGCATATTATTATATATATAGATATTTCCCTCCTGATTACTTATTTCAATACATTAACAAAGATGTTTCCCAAAGGGCTGAAAAAGGGGCCTGGGAACGGGTTAAGACCATTCTCTGGGCTTAAATTTTTAATATTAAAATGCATTGAGATTTGCTATACACTTGCTCAAGATGTATTGCCCCAAGCAAAACAGTGTTTTATAGATGGACATGCAATTTTATTGCTTTCAGCCGAGAGTCACATTTGTTTTGGTGGCTTTGGGATGTGCAAAATAATGAATGACAAGTACAAATCATCATTCTGTGTTTGAGAAAAAAAATAAATGAGAATTGAAGTCTTTTTAATACATATACATATATGTTTATAGACACATGTATACACCCTTTTCTGTTGAACCAGATCTTGAAGAAACAAAATCCAGGTAAAAAGAAATATTATATTGTTATTTTTATTATACAAGACTGCATCTTAGGTACTCTGGGCGAATCCAGCCACTTTCTTCCCACTGACAAAGCACAATATTCTTAATCTAAATCATGCCAACAGTAAGCCCTAACCTTCCTACTCGCCTACAAAGAAGAGACATCTGTTTCAGTTGGAGCATAGCTGAAATGAGTGTAAGAGGAAGTTACATTAGATCACTTCTGTCTTCCTGATATTAAATGACACCAGTATTTGAACCATCCTTCATTAAATATTCCAGAACACGCTCTATCTCTACAACCCACTTTCAGCAAAACATGCAGGGAAACTTACGTGAAAATCTTTCACTTTGGATGCATAATGTAAGATTGTTAACCATGCATTAATCTCATGTATTGATTTTGCATTATTCCTAAAGGGGAAAGAAAAGCAATTCTAAGAGTTGTGGTAGTCTGATAAACATTTTAGCTAATGTTACGCTGTGATTGCTGTAAAACCGAATTAATTCACATTAAACTCCTATTTTATCTCATACATCTGTGTATAAAAAAAATGTTTCAGTGATGTATTGGTACATTTGCTTCAGCATCAAAATTACTTCTTTGTGGTTTGTAGGAAAATTGAGTGACCAGGCACGTTTTGTTATGTACAGGAGGACAAGGTTGAGAGGAAATGGTGGCAAAATAGTCAGAATTTAGCCAAGTTAAGCATCCTAATTGTAAACTGAGTGAAGATTATGTAGCATGAGCCTTAAATTCATCTTTGTTTTGTTAAGAGGAAATACAGGTATATATTGATAAGTAGTGTAAACATTTGTTTAACTATGTGTTTTCTGCTCAGAAACTTTGGGAAAAATAACAAGAAGCAAAAATAAGAGATGGTAGATGAAATACTAAAAATAGATTTGCTTCTGAGACTTAAGCATTTCTCAATTTTATGATATTAAATTAAAATTAGAATTAATGGTTCAAAATTGTGGATGATCTTTTCTAATTTATTTACTAAAAAGAAAATCATCATTTACAGTTTTAAATCACTACCTAGAAAAAGAAATAATTTCTTCTCCATGAAAGGGAGCTACTCTACTGTATAGATTAATATGTGAGAACAAGTTCTGTTCTTATGAGCTGTTGCCTTGAGGTGGATTTAGGTAGATAACATGATTACTGGGAAAGTATAAATGAAGGTGTACATCTGTAAATGACTTAGTTTTAAAACTAATTTGGAGCAAAAGTTAGGGCAACTGCAGTTGCACTGTCTGACCTTTATCTAATGTCTCTTTTGGCGAAGGCAGAATTTGAAAACTTTGTTCACTTGCCCCCTTTTTTTGGTCATACTCACTGCTCAAGTGGAATGATACAGGTTTTGCAACCGTAGCTACAGACTGTAGGACTTTGCGTTATATATTCAGAAATACTTCCTTAAATGATGTAAATCAGCTTTAGCAAAGACAAGAGGTCCGTAATCATTTAGAGATTTAGATGTTAATTTGCAAGATTAATATCAGGTTTCTCTTTTCCTAAACCATTGATAAGCAAACATTTTCCAATGTAGATGAAAATTTTGGGTATTGTAAATGTTAAGAAGCTGTAACTTGATGCGTTTCCCCAGATTTTTTCTATTTTCTAGCTGAAATACTTGTAACCTTGTTGATAGCATTAACATTGATGGAAATGCTATAAACTCAAACCAAAAGTTTCAAACGTGAAACATAGAAAGTTTTAGTACGTTTCTGTGGTTTTGTTTTCATTTCTGTTTTTCCTTCATTCAGTCTTGCCAAGAAGATATACCTGTCAGGAAAATAACAGTATTTATGTAAAAATTGTCGTTTCCTCTGGAACACAGAGGTTTAGCAAGGTATGCTCCAATTTCAGCACATACTTGTTATGTAGGTAGGTATGTTCAATAGCAGGCTCCTCCCTCAATCACCATAAACATATTTCAACTTACCCATACGTTTTTCTATCTGTCCTGTTAATACTAAAGTGACAGTGTCTTGCTCTAAGGAAATATTTACACTATAGAAGCAGCGTACTAATTTACAAATAAGAAATCTTACCAAATCACTCAGACTACATAATGAGAAGTGAAATGGAGCAAACATCTTGGTCGTTTAGCTCTGTCAGTCTAGAAACCTGTGACATCTCCTGATTAGTCATTCACTAGCTGCAGAAAGGAGAGGTGAGACAGAACAGTAATTTAAGAGGAGTGCTTTGTAATTAATTCATATCTATTTTTTATCTTGCTGTGGTTTGTCTTTTTTTTTTTTCCCTAAAGGCAACAGAATTAAGTGTTAGAAATCTAAGTAAGTCTGAAGACAACGGATGTCACTTTTGTTTAAATTGAGGGTCACTTTAAGATATCTTTTCATCTATCTTCTGCCTTAGAATTAATTTTTTCATTAGTATTTTCTCTTGTGCAGGAGGGGAAGAGAAGGAACGGGATTTCTAAACATTTTTCAGTGCACATCAAGTAAAATTTCCTTGATATCATCAGACAGATAAAGCACTAGGAAACCCTGTTCAAAAGGGGAAAAATGAACACATTTACAAAATTCAGGATCACATCAATGGTAAATGTTTTGGAATTCATTTCTAAGCAGAAACATTTGGGGTGCTTGTGCCCGGAGGCTTCCTTAAGTCAAGACATATACAATGAGCAGTCTTGGATATCTGCCGAGGCAGACTGTGCCAAAGTCATCTCTGGCAGTCCTTACAGTGGAGATTACAGTTAAATGAGAACTGATTCACATTACTTTCTATTTTCCAGTTCTGACAGATGGGAACAGATACCAATGAAGAGTTCAAATCTCTCCACATGTTGATCCATCTCACTCATCATACTCTATATAATGTGTTCAAAGTGGAAAGCAGACATCAATTTGGGAAATCTTTTATGCTAGGAAGGAAATAAAATCAAGTATGCACAAGAAGATGCTGCCAACCAGATCTGTGCTCTTTTCTTGATCTAGTGAAAAGGACAAGATGTAGGTCTGCAGTTACTAACAGGACAGTTTATTCAGACCAAGCTGAAGGAAAGTTAGATTGGTGCTATGGGTGCTTTGATTGGACATGGCATTTGGGATTTTTTTATAACAAAAAATTGAGTGTAACCATCTCTACTGGGGGCCTTGAAATGCAATATCAAGACAGAGGCTGTGTTGCCTGAATGTTGCTTCTGCATTTTTTAAATGGGGACATGGAAACATGGTTTAAATGGTTTAAATGGAAACATGGTTCAGAGAACTGTCATGTGGAAACAAACGCAACCAGAGCTGCACTACTGATGGGCACTACAGGATGAAGTAGGATGAATGGACCCTGAAATTCAGGACACTTTCCAGTGTGTTACTTGAATTTATTACAGTGTTTTTTTGATTTCTTATATCACTCTGTACCTAAATGAAGCATTGTTAGGGTTTGTCAGAGTCTAGAAGATAAAGCAAGAGAAGAAACGTCAGCACAACAAAGATATTTCTTTTCTGGAGAGGTTCTGTTAAAAAACAAACACAAGGTCCCTGAAAATCCAGAAACCAGAAATAGCTCATTTGTAGAAAAAAATGGGGTGAACATTAAAAACATGAGTTTTTTCATGCTGGTTTCTTAAGAAGTTAAAGCTAATGAGTTATTATTATAATCTGCTTGCCTTCCCCCATTATGTGTTCTACCCAGTGAGAAACAGATAGGTATCTCAGAGAGACAATGTTCAGACAAGTTTCATGAAAATCAGTTGCTAAACATGGGGAAAAGACTCAAGGGAAGGTCTCTCTGAAGGAAAGGCTGAACACTGAGCTCAGCATTGCCTGTTCTTTGACCATCCAGCAGCCAGGGTGCACACACAGGTAGGGCAGCAGTAGTTTGGCACCAACCAGGGTATATGCTGCCTCTTTTGCAGACAGTGATTACCACCGGGGACGGAAACCTGGGATTTCAGTGTGAGGAGATGTGGAAGGAAATTAGAGACATCTCAGGGAGTCAGGATAGACAGCTTGGGACATAAATCTGTGAAATCAGGGTTTTACTACCCCTATTGTTCAAGAAACTAAATGTCAATGCAAAAGCTGCAGAAGGGATTTTATGGCAACAGTACCAACGATGATTAAAAAGCCTGCACAATTTTCCCACTGTGATGAAGGAAAGGGCTCTTTCCGCTATGAAAGCATCACATTTTTCTCAATAGTTGGACACAATAGATTAGAAAGGACTGTTTGAATTACTTAAAAGTAGTATACTTTTATACTTAGTATACTCTTTAAAAGCATGTTATGTAAATGCTGTTAATTTCACCCTGAAACTCAAAAGGAAGGTAGAAGTGTATATCTGAATTTGAGGGTTGTGCTATCCATGATCTCAATTTTAATAACACTCCCTTGAAGCTCTCAGGCATTGTTTTCCATTAGGGATGAGAAATTCAGAAATAAAGGAGTGGTTGACAAATATTTTGCTCACAAACAATGCTTTCTGATAGTGGTAGTAGTAATCATGTTAAGTGTTTCAAATCCAGAGACTCAAGAGAACTATCAGACATGAGAGAGCTTTTCAGTCTGTGGATCAGGCAGAGGATGGAGCAACCAAGAAAGATTACAATCAGTACATCAAAGAGGGCAAAACCTGGCTGGAGAGATCCGCGTTGTTTAATCAACTGGCATCAAATTTTCAAAACCAGCCTAAATGATAGGAATGAAGATAAGAGAGGACATGCAGTTTGTAGTTGCTCTCCTCTAATCTGAATGCTGCACCAGCTGTGTGGATATGAACAGTACCACAGTAATGTATTTATGCATAAGGTTTCCACTGTTGCAAAGACTGTGCTCAGAAATGATGATTGAAATGCAACTTTAATAAAATGGAAACTGAAACTGAAGACCTCAATTGCAGAACAGTGCGGATTTTTATTTTGCTTGTTCGTTTTCTTATGTTTGCTTTGAAGGAGAACTGAAAGAATGAAAAAGAAATAATTTCACATCAAGATGGAATTTATACTTATGGAGTTTCTAAGGTCAACTAAGCTCTCCCAAACAAATTAGAAATTTCTTTTTAATTTTTAGATGTGTCTTTTCTTTGTTATGAAAACTTGAAAAATAAAAATGTCTTGAAGTGGGAAAAAAATCAAAATTAAACGTCTTGAATATTTTGTCTTCTCTCTTATTTTGTTAACCAGAACTCCTCAGTATTTTGACTAAAAATCATGAACATTTCAGTTTCTGCCAAACTGCATTTTTTAACAGTTAATCCCCTTAGGGATATTCGGACACTTTGGTATACCATAACACAGCATTGCCCTGTGAGATTAACCCATTATTCTTAGGTTATGATGATGTTTCTAAAATTATGTCTATCCATAACCAGATGTCTTATGATTTATATCTCTCCACAAGACTATTTGCAGTATGAGATAAATGGAGCACTAATGTTCCATATGTGGCTAATATAAAAATAAATAATGCAGCTAAGGGAACAGAAAGTTATACAGATTCTGTAATACATGAGATTACTAAAGTAATGCAGTACTAATGCAAAAAAAAATTTCAACATTTAAATTATGAGAACTCATTTCAAACTGAAAAATTGTAATCCAGGGAAGATAAAGATTTTTAGAAGCATACAAAAAATACAAGGCTGAATGTTTGATGTCATGATTAATTATAACAGAAGGAAATGATCCTTTACTAATAGACATACGTTGATTTAACAAGATAATGCTGGATGTAGAGCACAGTGTACCATGTGTTAGAGCCATTGGCCACACTAAAAAATACCATGTATGGTCTTTACACATCAATATGGTTAAGCATAAGAAAAAAAAAAACAACAACAAAAAAAAACAAAACTACAAGTAAAATTATAGTAAAAAAATTTTAAGAGAGACTTTTTATACGCTGACATCTTTTAGAAGAATTCATTTAGAAGAACAGTGGGGAGAACACTGTAATTGCTCCGGTAGAAGCAAAGCAAGGCATTGCACCAGTTGTGTGAGTGATGATTACAGACAGATATAAGGCCACAGATCTTTCAGTTTGAAACAGATAATTGCTGTAGGAAACTGTACATATCCTTTAAATTGGCAGGAATGATAAATTTTTTTTAAATTCCCTTCTTATCATGAACCAGTATCCAAAACAGATTGCAAAGTATTTTTCATGGCAAGGTTATATATACAAGTAGTTGCACCTGAAGGACAACAAAAACAATGTAACAATGTCCTTGCTGCACTCCAAGGAAAAAGGGGTCTGTTTTTTCAAGTATGTTTGACAGCTGCTGTTCAGATCTTAGAGTTAATCTCTATTTTGAGGTTTTAAAAAACATGATTTTGAACAGATGCAGTAGTGAAGTGTTAGTAGTAAAAAGGGAAAATGTACTTTAACTTTCATAGAACCACTGTGCAACTCATTAAGTAAAGGCTTGAAGAACTGAACCATAAACTGAACCTTGAAAAACTTTGAATTTAGAACAATTTTTCTTTTTGCCTCATTATAAGAATGTATGGATGAATTAGTGGTGAAGGTTGGGTTTTGTACTGAAATTTCTTTTGGATATTGTTCTTGCTCAAGAGTTTCAAAATTGTTTCAAAATGTGGACTTAAAATATCAAATTTTATTTTTTTAACTAAACTAATTTTTTTCACAGAATTCAGATCATCCAAAACTAACTCGTATAAAACACAAAACAGAATTAATCCATGCAAGGTATGCATACTCAATAATGGAATATATAAAAAAGCCCAAGTGCAATTTTCCACATGCTGAGTTTGGGGGTTTTTAAGCTGCTTAGCTTTGCATGTATGTGAAAGAAAAGGGAAAAAGATGCTGCTTCTGAAGCCAGCCATAGAGATCACAATCTCAAAACAAGGAGCAAAGAGAAAAAGAGATCATGAGTAGAAGAGAGACTGTGAAACAGGAAGACTGGCCTTTTCGGTAGAGAAAACCCCTTATGTCTTAAGGAAAAAGCTTCAGAGCTATCTGCTGCTTTTTCTTTTGAGTAGTCAGGCATCAATCACATATCCAGTACTGACTTGATTCCATGTCCTTTGAGACAAGAGACTGTATTTGAATCAGATCTTGCATCTGGAGGTACAGCTGCACTTCCCTGGGTTGCAAGATCTAGGGGCACATGCCCATATTGCAGAGTCTGGACGGGGACTAGTCAGGAAAGAAAGCAGGAGCAGTCAGGTCACAGACTCCCAGAATAATTCTGGCAGGCATAGTACAGCCCACAGGTCACTGACTAGCCACCCGTCTTCTAACCCAGTGAAAACATGAATACAGAAACTTCTCAAGGGGTGAGAAGTATAGATGGTCAACCAGCCACAACTGTCCCTCCAAGTATCATTAGAAAAGTAGACATGAAAAGCAATTGTTAGAGAAGTAAAGGTAAAAAAAAAAACAGATATTCAAGTTTCTCCCAAGGTGTTCCCAAGTCAGCATCAGTTAAACTTTGCCTTGATATTGCTTTATTTATGCTGATCTTGCTCTTGGTCAGTTATTGTATGTCATGTGTTGGGATATTAGATTCAATCGTGTAGACCACTGTAATTATGAGTCCAGGTTTCAAAGAGCTGATATCCCCCTCTCTATTTTTCATAGAGATGCATAATTTTTTATCATGACCCAATTTTGACAATACTTATGGGTATATGTTTTCTGGTACTTTGCAGTAAAATAGCTATAACTTATCCAGTACAAGGAGAGAGGCTAGACTATCCTCAGGTTTCTGAGAATTTGTTTACTGAACTGCCTTACATAAATCTGGCAAGTGGCTGAAAGTCTGCCCTTGGCCTGGTTCTGCCATAGTTACCTCCTGTTACATGTAAGAGTGATACCTGCTCTGAACAGACTTTCTGAAGCAGACGTAATTACTGTCTGTTATATCAGGAAGCAGTCTCTTAAGAAATTTTCTGGCCAAAAACCTGAGAAAATTCAGAAGGCAATAAAACACCTGACATTGTTATCAAGTGCTTGCTTTTTCAGCCTCCAGTCCCCTGCAGAAGCCCACAAATGGAAGTCCAACCACTTCCCAGAAGTGGCTTTAAGTTTCTCCATTCTGCTGTAGGATGTTGTTCCCTAAACATTTATGCAGTGCCTTAGTAAAGAGGAAGAAAATGTGTGGCTACTCTTGCTGTTGATGAAGGGTATAGTGACAAACTGGCCTAATCAGAGGTTCGTACACGTCTGAGACCAGATGTACGTTTCACCTTCACAGCTATCTCCCAGTGCCTTGGTCACTCCAACAAACAGCTCTGGCACTGCCTTTTTGGCAAAGAGAAACTAAAGCAGCATCATTCACCTTGGAACAGCCGGAAACTCCTTGAATATCATGTGTTTTTTTTCTCTGAAACGAAGGGAGCAGGTCCACTGGCAGTAGGACACAGACTGTGATCAGTAACAGTATGCCATTCTTTCTCTGTGCCTTCAGCTGCAATACAGTCAGTGCTGGGAACAGGGTGACCTTGCAAACCATCCATTTGTTCCTCCTCTCACACTGCATTCATGACACTGGATTGTGTTAGTTGTCCTACGTGGGTTTCTTCAAGCCTAGTATTTCTAAGGTTGCTGTTGCAGTTGATTTAACAACTCATGTCTGCTGAAGGAGGTAACTCACATTCTTCCTTCTCATCTCCCTCACTCCCAATTACAAGCTTCTGCATTGTAACTTATGCCAGTGCTTGCCAGATTTATTTGTTTACCAATTTGACACACCAAATTCCAGAAAACAAACTCAACAAAAGATGGAGTTAGTTTTTGCCATTTTAGTTGACTAAGTCAGCACATAGACATGTGCAGTGGGCACAAGGTGGAAGCTAGGTCCACACAGGTAGCAAGAGTGAGTAAAAGTGAGTAAAGTGAGAAGAGACTGAGGAGAAAGGACAAGAGAAGGAAAGGACAAGAAAGGAGAAAGAGTGAAGAAACACTCTCCCTGTTGAAGTGGCTGTAGGTAGAGACACCCAGCTGCACCTTGCCTCCATGTGCAAGCGAAGCTGATTTCAACTCCAGTATTGCCAGTGTAGTCCTTTCGGGTGGGCAGCATACCCAGGGACACTGGTTCAGCACTGCTGAGCTAGAGCAGTAGTGAGGCAGATAGAAGTCAGACAGAATCTCTAGCTCCAGTGAAATCCAGTATCTCCAAGCAGTCCTCATCCTGGCTCAGAGGGAAAAGTTACACACAGTTTTTTTCATGCCTCTAGCAGACACAAGGCCCTTCCTCCTGCGTGTCCTCACATAGGCTACTTGAGTTGCTAGTGCAGCTGTCTACCATCCCTCACCACCCATGTGGAGCAGGAGAACATGGGCAGTACATGGATGACACTGTCACTCTAAATCAAGTGAAGGTCAGGGATGGCTGTACTAGAAATGATGCCTTGTTGGGGAGCAAGGAAGAAGGCAGTATGGCATAGATGAACCTCAAATCACTGGGCGTGCATGTTGGGGGAAGGCAGCTGTATCTTTTTCTGTCTATACAGAATTACAGAATCATCATGGTTGGAAAGGACCTCTGAGATCACCAAGTCCAATCATACACACACACAAAAAAAACCCTACAACCTCGGTCACTACAGCATGCCACTAGACCATGCCCTGAAGTGCCACATCTACACGTTTCTTAAATACCTCCAGGGATGGTGACTCCATCATCTCCCTGGGCAGGCTGTTCCAGTGCCTGACCACTCTTTCAGTAAAGTAATTCTTCCTAATATCTAATCTAAACCTCC
>JAOQGH010000012.1:88648716-88662498 GCA_025769975.1 Gallinago jamesoni
TACTAGTATCTTTAGCACAGGTCAATGCTTTTAAAACATTCTCATTTTCCAAATTTAAACAAAAATCTGTTATAACTCTATGACAATAATCCCTTTTGCAGCTATTCTCAATTTTTCTAGTTCCTCTCCCAAAGAGGTGCAGAGGGATGGGGAATAAGGTTGTGGTCAGTTCATCACACGCTGTATCTGCTGCTCCTTCCTCCTCAGGAGACGGACTCCCCACACTCTTCCCCTGCTCCATCATGGGATCCCTCCCACAGGGGACAGTATTCCATGAACTTCTCCAATGTGACTCCTTGCCATGGACTGCAGTTCTCCATGAACTTCTCCAGGGTAGGTCCTTTCCACAGGGTGCAGTCCTTCAGGTACAGACTGCTCCAGCGTGGGTCACCCATGGGGTCACAAGTCCTGCCAGCAAACCTGCTGCAGTGTGGACTCTCCACAGGGTCACAGCCTCCTTTGAGCATCCACCTGCTCCAGCATTGGGTCCTCTATGGACTGCAGGTGAATGTCTGCTTCATCATGGACCTCCATGGTATGCAACCATGGTAGGTAAGGCAACCTGCCTTACCATGGTCGTCACCATGGTTGCAGTGGAATCTCTGCTCTGGCAGCTGGAGTGCCTCCTCTCCCTCCTTCTTCGCTGATCTTGGTGTCTGCGGGGTTGTTGCTCTCACATATTCTCACTCCTTTCTCCAGCTGCAGTAGTGGCTGTGCAGGTGGGGTTTTTTTCCCCCTTCTTAACTATGTTTTCACAGAGGCGCTACCAGTGCCACTGGTGGGCTTGGCCCTAGCCAGTGACAGGTCTGTCTTGGAACTGGCTGGTTTTGGCTCTGGCACACATGGGGGAAGGTTCTAGCAGTTTCTCACAAAAACCACCCCTGTAGCCTGACCCTTTCCCACACTAGCAGAACCTTGCACATGAACCAAATACAACATATTTTCATAACAATATTTTTTCTCTTGAACATGGCCATCCAGAAGTATACACAGAGTTCAAGAGGAGGATATATCTGGACTCCTGTATTTGATTTTTTTATGAGGAAGTAAGGATGGAGTGATCTTTTCAAAATGCATTGTGGGGCACCTTTTGCAAGTGCATATCATGCTTGCAAGTTATTAATGAGATCACCTACTATACTTACATATTTCTTCTCTTCTGTTATTTACAACTGCTGAATTACAAGTTTATAAAAAATCTTCATACTAGTACTCTGAAAGAATTGCTTTTCTTTCTCTACTACTATCTAATATTTCTGTAGTATTATTTTTTTTTTCCGTTGCTTCCAGTCTCAAGGTACTTCAGTATTTCCTGTATGCCAGTTTAATCCTTCATCATGTTGTCTGTCAGTACCTTCTATCATCAGCATATTTTATCATTTTAATTTTTTTTTTTTTTCATAATGAAAACATTCAATAAGGTCTGTGTTAAAGAATCTCCCTCCAGCTTCAAAGATTCTTCTCTTTTTATTCTCTAGATCTATTGTGGTGAGTCAATTCATCTCAAGTCTTCTCAAAGACTTCTCAGTGTCAGTCTAAAGCTCTGGTACCTCATATTTTGCCGACTTTACATCCCTTAAATAAGGGAGTTTATCCTGTCAGTCTTTCAAAAAGCCTCCTTTAACTTCAGGGCTCAAAATTGCCCCATCTGTTTTTTGGCCAGTGACCTGATAGTATTTTTAAGGGTGCCAGAATTCCTGTTTAAATTTGTTAAAAGAATCAGCCTCTGGCCCTGACGGTTGTGAAGAAAGAATGAACTGAATGCAGAGCTATCTGTCTGAATCTGAAATCTTGTAACAAAAGCTTTAGGACCTTGAGTTAACTTCTCCTATGAGTCTAGTAACGCTATTTCAAGTATTTTGCTATGACGATTAAAATGCCAACATCGTTACAATCATAAAATTACCTCTGCTCAAAGTACAGAGAAGGAAGAGAACCGATCATGATATGAAGGTCTCGTATTATGTGTGGTGCTCAGCCTGGTGCCGCTTGCGGATGGTGCTCAGAAGAATGTCAGCACCTGTTCCATCTCCTAATCCCAAGGAAAAAAGCTAGAGAAAGGAAAAGCCACAGGGAATACTCTGCAGAGCTCATTGATGTATATAAGCACGTATGATTTTTCCCCAGATCAGCATTTCACAGGTGACATTCAGACTCAGAAAGCAGTCATTATTGAATCATTTTTAATCACATTACAGTGAGTTTGGAAATAGTCTCCTTTGCAAATTTCACAGGGCTCTGAGCCCAGAGACCTTAAGCATCTGTGTACTGTACCCATATCCTGAACCGTATTTGCAGGATGAGAACAAGTCTCAGGAGCCTAGCAAAGTACATACCAACATATTTCTAACATCAGTAACTAGTGACATCTCAAACAGCTAGAATTTAGTTTGTGGGCAAAACCTGGGATGCTACCATTGCTTTTATCACCTCATCTCAGACTCCAGCTCATGAGCTTTGGCTTTCTCTCCCAGAATAGCACTATGAGTCAGAACTGTTTTTCCTATAGGACAGACAGATATATTGTGCTTTGAGCAGAAAAAGACCTTTTACTTTTTCCTCTTGCTTGTTCTGCTGTTTTTTGTAGTTGATATTTTAGGTTTTTTTTAAATAAAGGAAAGATGAAGTAAAGATCTCATATATTTACCTAACTCATTGAGTTATGTTTTGAATCAACATTTCACTGTGGATGAAAGATCAAGATTAAGAAATTGTGCATTTAGTTAAATTTGGCACCAGCTGACAAAATCCCACTTAGCTGTGAATGTGTGTTTTTTCCATTCCATTTGGTCAATGAATGCCAGCTGTATAGAGCACAGTGGACCAAATTGAGATTATGACATCACGAGTACACAATACATAATTACTAATTTCTGTACCACATATATCTTCATTTAGGTACAGTGCATTTTCTAGCAACTGAACTTCGAAATATACAATTTCTTCAGGTTAAATAAACTGAAATTTTCTCATATTTAATGCAAATATTCAATCATTAGGTTGAAAAATTTTGTAGTAAGCCACTTCCAGTCCATTCATTCTTATTTCTCTAAATATGTGATTTTTAACTCACTTAACACCTAATTAAATAATATTGTCTAGATTAATGAAATATTAATACCAAGAATACCTTGTCAGAGATTTCTTATCATAAAGAGGTCCAGAAGTGGTTAATTTAGAGATGTACATAAACATTTCCAGTCTATCGTGAACTATCATATTACTGTATACAGATTAAGAAAATTATACGGAATTTGCATTACAAGTGCAATCACGTATATCCTAGCTGTTACATGTTGAGTTTTTCTGGGGTGTGAGACAAGAGATACTACAATTTTTTTCTTGCCAATATCTGGCTAGACATTTATGTATACTCCCACTAAAACTTTTGTTACACTATACTAAACCAAATCAGTGAAACAGCTGAACTGGTATAATTCAATGTCCTTATCACGTCAGATTTCCAAGTTAATACAGAAATAAAAGATATATCTGCCCTTTTTCAGAGATTATATTTTGATTACATATTATGAGTCTGCTTTGTACATGGATAGCAATCATGTGTAAAATCTTGTACAGTCTAATGAATGACACAGTTAAAAATGCTCTTGCAGCACTGATTGCTGTGTACATTTTATTTCTCAGTAGTATTATTTTTCAAGCTTCGTATAAAGGAAACACCTCATCTCGGGAATGATTTTTTCTCTAGTTTTCATCCCAGCTAGACACTTAAACGTCCCAATTATCTAAGGCTCAACTACATTAACATGGAGTGCAGCATTATAGGTGCAGACCTGCAGAACAAGAGTCTGTGCTGAAGACATGCCCTACGTGTCATGTCCTGCAGACATTTTGGGGTCATTTCTTCAGATAAACTCTATGACTATTGAATGACTCAATGAGTATTAGTGGTTACAGCTTGTGAGGTACACTCCTGGAGTGCACCTTCTGATTCAATTTCATCCAACATTTAGTCCTTGTGCTTTGAGATATTTGCCAAACCATAGTAAGTGATTATGTCAAGATTCACTTCAGATCTACAGTAAAACTTTAATTTGACATAACTTGTCACCAAAAGCCTTATGGAAAAGCAAAGATAAGTGTAAAACACCTCTCCATAAAAAGATGTGTATACTTTTCTCATTGTATCACAAGTAAGCTATTTTTTTGTAGAACATGAAGAATAAAACATTGTTTATATATGCAAAACAAAATATATGTAAAATATATATTATTCAAATACTTCTAATGATCACATTACTGACTAGTTATTACTGAATGCCTGAGATATGAGTCTGTGGTCTTCAAAAGTTCTTTGTAGGTTTCAAATAAGTACTCGTTCCTTAAACAGAAAGAAAAATTGAGTTAGTTTGGAGACATTACATTAAGTATTCTAAGCTTAAATATATATGTATGTATTTACTCCCAGAAAAACAACCAGATGTTAGGAAAATCCAGCCAACTGAATCCTTACCTTATTCCTGCTTAGTACTGTTAGCAGTCTACACTAATCAAAAAATATGCTGTTCAGAGTTGTTAAGTGAATATTTAAACCTGGCAATGATGACCAGTTAAACTCTAGCTTTAATACATATGTTAAGCAAAGTAGATCTTGCAGTTCACCTATGACCTCTGCTGAAGAACTAATATATGAAAAATCACAACTTCTCCTGTCTAAACAAGGCCTAAGATTGGTTAGGGTGTGCGTGTGTGTGTGTTTCCCCTCCCTGCTGAGCACAAGGTCTCAAATGGCTTCTGTAAGTTTTTTTGCACCCTGTGCTAGCAGTGAAACAGCTAGCAATGTGACAAGGAAAATATTGCTAAAAATATCTAACAACCTAGTAAATGAGAAATATCATTCTGGAGATTCTAAAATGTCACGATATTTTCAGAATCCCCACTACTCCTCTGTTTCTGCTAATACAGTTTGAATCATAGAATAATAGAGCTACAGAAACCTTGGTGAGGAGAGGCCTCTGTGAGTCCCCAGCACTATCTCCCACTTGAAATGTGACTAACAACCAGCAACAGAGAAGGTCAGCTATAACTTTGTACAGCTAAGTCTTGCAAACTTCTTAGGAGAGCATCTCTACAGTTGCTTGGCATGCCCTGCCCCAATGCTGCACTAGTGTCCCAATCCATAAGGACTGCCATTTTTTCTGTGCCTCCTCCACAACACCCCAATAGCGTCCTTGGGTGGTGTGATGCCATCTCTGCAAGCGCTCTGCAGGGCTTGCTCTAACTGCTTTTGCCTATCTATACATTATCTTCAATTGTATTGATTACACCTTAGTCCTCCACCTCCCTCTCTTTATCATTCCTGATATTGCATTGCCTACTGCACTGTTGCTTTCTTAAAGCAAGTGTTCGGTCTCCTACCTAAAAAGGTGGTGAGGAAAATCCATTTAATTTCCACCACCTTTTATCAGATCATGAGCTTTTATGCAGTTGGATCTACTACTGCAAATACTGAATCATGAACAGGGTTCTGAGAGTGTGCTTTAGTGACAAGTAATTGCGTACTTCTACACATTAAGGAGAGCTCCTCAAGCAATTAATTACTATCAGTATTTAAAAAAAAAAAAAAAGGAGTTCTAACTACAATTTGTCTAGTTTTAACTTCTAGTGATTGTGACTTGTTTCGCATTTTTCACACAGGTTAAAGAATTGAAAATCTTTCTTGCATGCATGTCCCAACGTTACCTCCCATGTACATCTTTGGAAGAACACAATAAATTGAGATTTTACTACTCCCTTCATTTAAGGCAATATTCCCAGGTCTCAAGTCATTCTCCGGGTATAGGGGTGGTCCCTTGCAATGCAACTACATTTTCTAACATTTGTCTTGCTATCCTCTTGTGAAGGCAAAAAGTTAGTGATGGCCGACATGTCTATGGCTAGTCTCAACACCCAAAGGGCTTTTGATTAACAAAAAGGCTTTGTAAGTAACTTAAAGAAAAGTTTATA
The DNA here is from genome assembly GCA_025769975.1 of Gallinago jamesoni. Taxonomy (NCBI): domain Eukaryota; kingdom Metazoa; phylum Chordata; class Aves; order Charadriiformes; family Scolopacidae; genus Gallinago; species Gallinago jamesoni. The sequence goes on from JAOQGH010000012.1 coordinate 88,654,684, forward strand.
AGACACATTCCTGTTAGGAATACAAAAGTGGCTCCTCCTTACTTTAGCAGTACAGACATGTTTTCTACCAGGTGACTGGCAGAGGGATTTAAGCAGAGCTATCCAAGTATTGGTTTCTGGCCTGAATGGTGTACTGGTAAGTTTTGGAAGAGTCTTGAGAGAGGCTTGGCTACAGAACATTTAGGAATCATAGAGGCTTTTTGGCTTTACATCTGTGAATTACAAAAGCACATACAATCAACTGTGAAAGACATTCCATTTCTCTGATATAAATGAAATAGCAAGAAGGAAAATAATACAGCTTCTTCCTTTCCCACAAAAACTATATGGCTTGGTGCCAAAAGGCTATAAGGATTTTATTGCTTAAATAATAAATGGCTGCAGGGATCTGGACTCTGCAACATGTTTATTCTGATGCAAAGCCAACAACTTTTTTCTGAAAAGCTAGGAGAAACTAATCTTTCTCCTGATGAAGCAGTTAACTGCCCTCTGCCTAGATTGCTCATAAAATGGTAATTTACACAAGGCCATGAGAAAGCTGAAGAGCAGATCCCTGTGGGTTTCCACGTCACACCGATGAGGACAACCCCATCTCTTCCCTAAACCAACCAACCTCCTCCCTGACTGTCACTTAGGCTTGATTTGTTCCAACACAGGCATGAGGCTTGCAGGTTTCTTCTGGACTGCAGCCTTGCTAACATGTCTGCAGTCTCAAGAAAGCATTTGCATTTCCATCTTTAACATCAAAGGATGAGGTTTAAAACAATTTTTTAAAGGAAAACTTAAACATCATCCACAATTATGGAGGTAGTGTCTTGGGTATAAGTTTTTGCCTTAATCTAGCCAAACTCCAGAGTAAAACCAAATACTTCATAAAGAATTATGCCAATCAAGCAGTTACCACTGGCAACTTCTGCAGGCTGTCTGCTCATATTTTAAGCAGCCACACAGTCTCACCCACAAAACCCATTGTGTTTGTCAGGTCACTTTAGCTTCTCAAGCAGGTGGACTTCAGTTTGTAGATGGAATTTGGCACAGTGCCCTTACCTATTTTTTTTTCAATAGAAATCCCATGGGGAGGAAAATCTGATCCAGGAGAAAGCAGTCATAGAAGGACCCTATTACTGATTCACTTTTCTGAATAGAATTCCACATTAACCTGGCTGGCAATATTCACAATTAAGCACACACTCTCTTTCAAGTCAGGTTGTGTTTGCTTCTGGCTTTGGATGTTAACCTTTAACTTCTGTTTGGGCAGGAAATGTCTTTCAGCCCACAAGGGAGTCATTGAACTGGGTCACCTGGAGATATCTAGACCGAAGTTATAGGTCAGACATTTCCACTTATCCTGCACTGTTACCTATACATATATCCATCTGTATCCTGGACTATAGGTTACAGATGGATAGATGTGGATAATAGGACTGTAGCCTGTAGGCCAAGGGAAGTTATTTTTCCTCTTTACTCATCATTAATAAAAATGTTGATTGAATGAAGCAGTTACCACCTTCATGGGGACCACCAAGATGGTCAGAGGCTGGAGCACTTGCTCTTTGAGAGGCTGAGGCAATAGAGTTAGTTCAGTTTGGAAAAGAGACAACTTTGAGGAGATCCAATACCGGTTTCAGCACCTAAGAGGGGCTTTTTGAGGAGATAAAGCCTGGCTCTTCTCAGTGGTGTATGGTGGAAGGATGAGAGCCAAAGGCATAAGTTGAAACAGGAGAGGTTCGGTCAAGCAAAGGGTGTGCAAGCCTAATCCTTGAGTATTTCAGGGTTTTCAAGACCAGATAAAGCACTGAGAAACCCAGTCTGACCTCATGGCTCCTTTGAGCAGGAGAGTGGACTAGAGCCCTCCTGAGGTGCCTTCCCACCTGCATTATTCTGTGCAGTGACTCAGATATAGCTTTTCACAGCTTCATCTTAATATTTTTTATCTGGACATAAATGGAATAATTACACATGAAACTGTAGTCTGATCCATAATGGTTACAGCTACATTGTTCACTGAGGGTTTCTTCATCAGACTAAATTTGGTTTCTGAAAAAAGATATCCATTGTTAAAGTTGGAAGATGCTATACTCTATTTAATATTCAGATTTAATTCCAGCTTTGACCAACTTTTCTATTATCAGACATAGCAGAATTCCTGGTTTATATGTCAGGAGTTGCATAGAAAACCCAAACATCACAACACATGGTGGGTAAGTTTTTGTGACCATTTGTAATGTGATAGTTTGTGGGTCACTCCACAATAAATGGACATCTGGAATGGCCATTGGGGTTTGTCAAAAGTATTACACATCTTCAAATGGTGTTGGGGATGGGTGGGTTAGAACTTAGCCTCAGTATTAAGATCCATCCACAATTGGCAGAAACTGTAACAACACCCCAGCTGTGCCAAACCAAGGGTGAGGATCCGCCACAGTGCCAAAAGACAACAAGCTTGTTGAGGATCTGCTCTCATAGAAGGAAGCCCTGAATCAGGCAGGATATGAAGGAAACTGAGTAGCCTTAGCAGAATAAAGAAAGTCTTTCCACAGGTAGAAACTGGTCAGTTTTCATCTAGAGAGAAGTAATTTGTGGAGTTCAAAAGGGTCAGTACTGGGACTTATTTATGCTGATTAAGCTATTCAGAGTTGGCCTACAGTAGAGGGTAAGCCCTGAAGTGACTGGTGATTTGCTGATGCCTGCTGTCTCATGGGAAGCAGGTGGCTCTAGCCCTTCTCCTCCTGTTGGTCACTGCCAGAAGACAGGAATCTGGGACTAATCCTCCGATCTTATCCAGTAAGGCTCTTTTGATAGACAATGTAAAGATACAAACTGTAGAAGATAAAAATAATTTTAAACTCATGCAGACCCAGACAAGAACAATAAAATGGAAAAGATGGTCAGGCATATATGCTTTTGCACAATAATACAGTATTGGCAACCTTTCTTCTTCAACTATGCAAAATGGTTTCTGCTGGCAGTAAGTCCAAAATAACAGAATTCAAGAACACAGCAACTGTTTAATAAAACTAATTTAAAAAAAAAATTCCTTAAAGAACCAGAAATGTAAGTCAAACCACAGCAAGCTAAAAAAACACAGATTGTAGAAGATAGTTGCTTACTGTGAAGACTAGACAGGTGTCTCTATCTTCTGCTAAGCTTGGGACAGCAAAGGCACAAAAGAAGTAGAGGTGGTAGCAGTAGCAAAGAAGGCTGTAAGTAACATGCTAAGGGGTGAAAAGTACCATCAAACTTCTGTTGCGACATAAGACAAGAATTTTTTTATGCTTTGTTATGTCATTTCCTTGAATGTCTTAAGTGAAGCCATCCAAACCTCCCTTAGAGCAATATTGCATGCTTATAGTTTTAACAGTAAGGTCAGCAAGAAGGCGTGAATTTTTCAGACTCTGAACAAACACAGCTATACCAGGAGAGCTCTTAGTGCAAAACTGACCCCAGAGATTTCACAGGCGGTGGATGGGTTTTTTTGTTTCAGCAGCCACTCTAGCTTGATTATTCTTTTTTACACATGTGGGAAAAAATAAGTCACCAGCTCAATAAATGTTATTAATGTTATATAACAGCAATGAAAAAGTAATACCTCATTTGTTAATATGATATCTTTTGTATACCTGTCACAATACTGGGAAACTGAGGGGCTTAATCTTTGATATTACATATTTACAAGCCTTGCAGATCAAACTCAAATGGTATTTCAACTGTACTTTACCTAGAGCAAGAAATGTCTAGGCAGATAGCCCAGAGCATATTTAGAGCTGCCCTGCAGTCAGTGAGACACATGAAGTGAGTATACAATGACAAAGTACTGTAAAAATAAGTCAGCTAGAATATAATTGGCTTGGATCATAGGTCTACAGGGCTAAGGCACCAGAGCCATTGGTAAATTACACAGCCATTTTTACTTATTTCCTGTTTCTTCAACTCTGAAGTGATAATTCTGTTGAAGATGATAAAGGCTGTTGAGGAGATTTTATTTAATACAGATGGACATGTTAATGCAGAGTGATCTACCCATCCCTCCAATTAGCCTACTAGGTGCAGCTTGATATAAAGCAGAGACTGGAGCCCTGAGGACATAAAGCAAGACAGGGAGAGCAACATAGCTCAGCATGTTTTCAGGAAATCCAATTATTTGTCTGAAGCTTTGAATTCAAAAGTGGATTCAGAAAGTCCTAAAGCAATTATGATTTGCACTGAAAGAGACTGGCTAAAGCCAGCAGCTAAACGTTTGTATTGGTTTTGGCTTGTGTGTTCCATTTATACAGTAAGACCCTTTAGCACAATCACTTCAGCATGTAACTGAAATTAGTTTAGTTTTCAATAGAATTCTTCTTTCAAATAAGTTGATAAGAAACACACCGGTTTCCTTATTTTTAGTTCAGACTGAAGGGCTTAGAAACAACTCTGGATTTCAAAAATTATTTTAAAACTTTTATGAGCTTTAAAAGCAGTGTTGTGTTAAATGTTTTGCACAAGATGATAATGCTGAAACATTTGCCTGGGTGTGTACCTTTCAGTTGGTCTACTGTCTCTCTTTGCCTGTTACCATGTATGTGCTGTGCCATCATGGTCTGAGGCAGGAAACATACAGACAAGATATGTAAACATAATACTTTTTGCTTGATTTTTTTGCTAGTTACTTTGGTGAAAAAAAAGCCAAAATATTTATAATGGTATTCTCTGTGTATATTAGTATTGTTATCCCCATGAAGTGCTCTGTGTTTCTGAAATTCTGCCTAATAATTTGGATACTTAAACATGCATATTTATTTATGTTATATACATAGTCCATATATATTACAACCTTAAACCACTTTATTAATGATAGCAAAAGATAACTGAAATCATTCTAAAGGAACTGAGATATGTAAAATTATCTTTTGAGATTTGAGACATTTATCTCCTGAATAGACACTGACCTTGAACATATTTAAATAAAATTACCTTATTCACATTTTATGTGTGCATGAATTTATTTTTTCACTTTACACTTTGGTAATGAACACTGTGTCTTTGTTTTCAAAAGTCAGCAAATAGCAAATGAAGTGCTGAGAGGCATGTGTATCACTAGGAAATTTACTTATGTATATTTAATATATATATATTTAATGCATATATTCCTAAAAAGTCAGTTGTATGCTAATTTGTTTCCATTTCAGAGCCTCTTTAAAGATTACAGCAGAAGAACAGTGTGTGTTTTTAATCACATTCTTTTAATTTTAAATAGTTTATGTGGTTCCTCTTGAAGATAAAAATCTTTTTTATAAAACCACCCTCCTGAGCTATAGTTGCTAGATACAAAGTTTTCTTTTTTAAATAGCAGTAAAAATACCTCATAAGCAAAGCTGGCCCAAAACTGCGATTCCAAGTTCACTGGAAGTTTCTTTTTAATTTAGTTTTGATCTGACCTGTGGTGGCTGTTTCTAATGTCCGTGGCCCAGGCAGACTCTGCAGGAATCCAGGCAGGGTTCTCTTTGAACTCTGCATTGAGTTTGCTAAAACCTCATTGAACCCAAGATGTTTTAAATGAAAGACTTCAGACTGGACGAAGTAGCATTTTTTGACAAAACTTTGTTTCCTTTGATAATTTCTGAACACTTCTATTTACAACATGCTTTGATTGGACACAGACTGTTATGATGAAATGACAGACATTTCATAATTATTCCCCTCTAAAGTCTTTTGGATGCCAGCTTCGTCATAATTCACAAATGGGTCAGTCTCCTTCTCTTTGACTCACTTAATAAGAACCAATGTCTACCCAAGTACTCAGCTCAACATATTTTAATAGACGTCTAAAACAAAATGACAAGGATAACCTTGTGACTAATATCCAGGCTTAGTTATTAGAAAAACTGAATTTTTGTTGCAAACACTGTGTCATCATTTTCATCCTGCCACATAAAACCTCTGAGAATGTCTATATTAGCTTCTGTGATGTGCGCTGAGGCTGCTTTCTGCATTAGATTTCCAGTCCCCTTTTCTAGCATTCTATGAATTTCCTTGTCTTTTCTGATTATTACTTGGGCCTGTTGCTCATTGATATGAAGTTTGGTTTATGTCAACACTGAACATCTGACACATAACCATCTCAATGTGCCAGGATGGTTACCCAGCCCTGTCCCAAGTTGTTTTGATCATTACTGGGAAAAAACAATGCTGTCAATTCTCTGCCTTGTATGTGAGTAGCTAACAACCAATGAAACAGAAATTGTGTTGGAAAGTGCTCCAGGCACACCACCCCTCTGATTTAGCATCTCTGGGCAGCTGACCAGACTGGCTGAAGGATGGGATGATCCTGCTGTTAGTTAATTGTGCATACATAAAAGTTAGAATCAGACTGTCAAGCTGCATAACTGCAATTAAGAACCCAGTCTCCATATTCAGCTGTACTTATGTAGGTTTTCTGATTTACTAAACACTCTTGCTAGTTGCTTTACTTTCTGAAGTATTTGCAGGACACAAACATATAAGTCAACAATTGTACTTTCATACGTATATATCTATATAGATGTACACAGGCATAAGTGTAAATATTTGTACATAAAGGATACATAAAGTTTTTGTGATGTTTATAAAGTTTATAGAACAACAATAATTCCAACAAATGTAGGGTGCTTCTACAACTATTTAAATGTTTGAGAGATTCTTTACCCGCTCTGCATTTTATGCTATGAGTTGTGCCAGTCAGTTCTTACAATAAATCTCTTTGTCTTCCTCTGCTGGGTACCTATAGAAAATAGAGTCTAAACCTCCTTTCTTAGGGAGATGCCACATCCTTAACTCAAGCAGAATTCACGTATAGGAAAAAAGGTTCCTTTCTGTTTTTATGGATAATCCTGGTAACAGAAACAAGGCCAATGTTTTTTCTTATCATTCTCAGATAAAAAAAATCCACATTTTCAAGAGAGTAAGAAAAAAGCATGGATTTAAAAAATAATAATAATAAATAATAAATATACAGAATACACACAGAGAATACAGAATGCATTATGTTAGCTTAACATCTACCAAAAGGTGTGTTTCATTCATAAAATATAATATATCTTACTCTGCTTCTGTCCTGTTCAACTTTAAATATATTCATATACACACATACAAGTTTTTCACTTAATTTTTTTTTTAATTTTAAAAAGACAAAATATTCCCCAAATATTTACACATCAGAAAAATAATTCATATCTGCTTTAAAAATGAAATGTTCTTAGCCCTTCAGAAGAGTAAAATATTGATTGTCAGAGTGTGACATCAGAGGAGCAGAAGAGTCACTGGTGTAGAAATTAATCTTCCCCAGTAGGGAAAATGAGTAAAGCTTGTTTTGGAGAAAACTGTGATCGATATCCCTATTTTGATTGCATTTTTTATAAGGATGGACCTTAATAATATTCAGCATGGTGAAATTGCTGCTCTATCTTTCTGAAAAGAAGATGCAAACAGTGAGTATAGTGCAGCAATCTGTACCAGTTGTAGCTTAATCCACTGGTGGAATTTAAGACAGAGTTAACCTATGAAGTCCTCAGTGGTTTGGTTTGGCCCACCCAAGTGCCTCTCCGTGTACATTACATTACACTAGATATGTTCTTTGAAGGCATTTGAGGTGGAATTGCCTTTGGAAAACAAGACAAAGAAGCAATACTAGGGTGTTCTACATTAATACTCTTCCTGATCTGGGACCAGTACTATTTAACATCTTCGTCAATGACATGGACAGTGGGATAGAGTGCACCTTCACTGGAGGGAAGGGATGCCATCCAGAGGGACCTGGACAGGCTGGAGAGGTGGGCTTGTGCAAATTGCATGAAGTTC
>JAOQGH010000012.1:88670547-88712754 GCA_025769975.1 Gallinago jamesoni
TCACAGAAAGAGTGGTTGGGCATTGGAATAAGCTGCCCAGGGAGGTGGTTGAGTCACCATCCCTGGACGTGTTTAAGCATCGTTTAGATGTGGTGTTGGGGGATATGGTGTAGCAGAGAACTTTGTAGAATAGGGTAGATGGTTGAACTCGATGATCCCAAGGGTCTTTTCCAACCAAAATGATTCTATGTTTCTAAGATTCTAATTTTGAGAATTCTTTCAGCAGTGTAAGTCAATCAGTTCTCAAAAGTGTTGTTATCAAAAATTTCCAAGCTATCAGGTGGTACTTGTGTCCATGCCAGTTAACAGGTGATAGCTCAAGCTGCTACTGAAGATGGTTATTTCTTAGGGACACTTCAGTCCTAGAACACAAAAAAAAATGTGTTAGTTGATTATGCAAACACAAAACTGAATACCCTCAAAAAAGGCCAAAAATAGAATACAAAGATTTCATTTAGCCATAATTTAAATCTCTACACTATGGAATACCTGCCCTACAATGCTACTAAGTAATTAAATCTGTTAGAAAATGTGTTCTTAACATTAGTCATTTCTACTAGTACAAAAGGAGAACATGTGATTAAAAAAAAAAGGAAAAGAATTAGGTACAGGAAAAAAATACTCAGATTTTTCTATGACAGAGTATGAAGGGAAGAAGAAACAGTCTCTGATGGTACATTATAAATCTCTTTGAGATGGTTGCACTATTATTGGACCTCCTAGGTTCCCTTCCCTTCCCTTCCCTTCCCTTCCCTTCCCTTCCCTTCCCTTCCCTTCCCTTCCCTTCCCTTCCCTTCCCTTCCTTTCCTCCTTTCATTGTTTCCTAGTTTGAAACTTAAGAGAGTTCAGTATATTCTACATTCAAAGTCATGCAGATCATTTTCTTCTGCTTCAGCCTGTCCTTTAGAAAGATTGCCAATGGTAAACTATGGTAGATCTTATATTATTTTTCTTTTTTTTTTTCATTTCCTTTTATTTTTTTTTTCCTCAAGAACTGTTTGTCTACCATGTGAGGCCTGGATCTAAAAAAAGAAAGCCAATTTTACGTATGTGTGTAATAATGGCTTGCAGTCTTTCCAGTAAGCCAGATTTTTAAAAGCCAGAATAGGACCAAAATATTTGCTGTAAATTTCCCTTTAGCATCCAGGCAATTAGCTCATTTTTCTTTTATCTTCTACAAGCTCAGTACACTTTGATGTTTTCAAAACTGTCAGGGAAGTGGCCTTTGATGTCTTCAAATCAAAACTAGATATCCATCTGGAAGATACGCTTTAGTCAAATACACATTATTCGGCTCAGTGTGGGGATAACCAGGTGAAATTCTAAAGCCCATGTTTCAAAGGTAGTCAACCAGATTAGCTAATGGTTTTTTTGCCATTACATTTTATGAAGCTATAAAAATGAAGCACTATGTATCTTTATGCAGACCTTCAGAAGGGGATCGTAAAAAAGAAGTATGAGAGAAAGCAGACATGGTTACAGAATGATGAATTTTAGACCACGGTAGTGTGTAGAACAGTGGGGAAAAATCAGAGGGATTGGACCTGGACAAGATTTTATGCAAAAAAGAGTAGCAATATAAAGCTAGAATAACAGATGCCCAAAAGAAACATAGAGGTCCAATGATCAATATCTCACCATGGCAGAGTTAAGTCTACTTTTTCTGTTGCCTATATTCTTGTCTGGGCAAGTTACTTAATTCTATAATCACTCCTCTAAGATGTCTTCAGCAGCACTTTAACAAATCTAAAAATATCAGCATAAAGCTTGCATCAGGCAACAGTAGATCTATCTCATTGACTTGAACATGATTTTGAGATTTGTTTTCAGTACTCCTTTTTATACAAGCTGTACAATGCCAATACTCCCATTTTTAGAGGTAAAAACCCTCCAACATCTAAAGATTATTCTCCATTTAAACACCTGAGAAACATCAGCCCGTTATGTCATATCATGTCACAGATGTTCACACTAAATATTTTTCCATTGTTGCTCTTAAATCTCTTGAAAGTAATTTCTTATCTATGCCTTTTTTTATATATGCTTTTTCCCAAAGACAGATCAATTGCATTTGAAAAAGTGTGTTATTTAGATAGATTCATGTAATCTAGTGATTTACATTGCTTAGTTATGCTTCTTCCATTCTTTGAGCAAGGTTCAAGTTCTTGGAATGAGCTGTTTTTTCACTCTATCCTCAACAGTGTTTTCTTTCCCTTTTTTTTTTTTCTTGTCATTATCAGAATTTATTGGTTTTCTGTTCTGTTTCTTTCTAAGCTCTTTTCCTGCACTATAGCATTTTCTGTGCAAATATACAAACTTAGGTTTCTGTGCATGACTTTGCTGAGAAAAAGAGAGTGCGTCCTCTGGTTTATCTGAACTACATTCAGTTTCCTAGAGGCTGAATTAAAGAAGAAACATAGGTCATAAACAAAAGATCTACTGACTGTACTAACTCAATTCCTTTTTGCATTTGCTTTTTGTTCTTTTTGTCCTTATTGTTCTTCTGAACCTAATAAAAGGACTTAAGTTACATTAAACAGTTTCATTTTCTGCCTGGAGTCTTCCTAGCCAGAACCCTATTTAAGAATGTGTTATACGTACTTGGAAAAAAGAATAATTTGCTAACTGACCCTCTCTTCCTGTCATAGAGACAAACCATTTATTTCCCACTCAGATGCTCAGGCATGCAGACATTTAGAAGACCCTTCCTGGTGTCTTCCAGCACATCTGGCAACTCTTACAGAAAAGTTAGAAAAGTAACTTCTGAAGGTGAATAAACTGGCATACACATGTCATTGTGCCAATTGATATGTCCCAACACTTAACTCATGTGAAAAATTGGACCAAATGGCTTGTATAAAATATAATTTTCTGAAAACAGAATTCAATTGCATTCTTACATTTATATTCATTCACCTGGCACTATTCTGGAATTAAACAGCTGTAACTAAGCAGAATTTTTGTCTTCCCATTAGGAATAAATACTGGACACCACATTAAAATTTCAAAGAAGATTTAGTCTGAATATTATCATAAGTGCAAATATTTAAAAGTTTGCAGACAAAAATGTATGCAAAACACTTTGGTGACTGCACACAAGATGCAAATGCGTACAAATGCAAAAACATTCTTTTGAATAATGTTTTTAAATGTGGTACCCACCATACACAGAAAGCATCTTGTTAAATATTCAAATCTTTACAATTTTCTAAGGAGTTTTAAATTACTAAAATTTATCTCAAGGAATAAAAAAGAGAGAACCCCTCTTGGTATTTTTATTGGCATTTTGATCTTTTCTAAAACACCTACACCTGCAACAGTGAAGCCCTGGCTCTATATAACTTCATTCTAATTCTGACGTTTAGCCATGTAATCAGAGAAGAAAGTGTTACTTTTAGGGAGTTTCCTATGTAAACTACTGAACCAAAATACTGTCAAGCAAAGTCGTTTTTATTAATGCTGAGATATGAAAAGCCCCTTTGTGAGAAGCATTCTGGCACTCACAAGCCTGTCTGAAAGAGGTTGCTGAGTACATCCCTTTTGAAACTTTTCTCTTAATTTTTTCCCTGTTTCCCCTGAGTTAAGCCACCATATCTCAGGTCATAGCAAAGGCAGCAGCAGGCCAGAGTGAAGGCTGCTCATGCTGTTGCACATTGAAGAGAGAGTGTTGACCGCTGTGAGAATCATAAACCTCTCAGTTTGATGATCAACTGAGCAGTAAATTAATTAATCATCATTTTATGCCTCATCAAGCACTTTGCTGAGACTCTCAACAGGGGCCAGCTCAATTAGCCAATGGGAAGCAGACTGTTTTGTTTAGCTGGGTGAGTCTTCCATAAACAGAGGAAGCTTTGACAAGCTAATAAATATGTCATCTGTCTGTGTCACTAGCTGCAATGTGGCTCCACCTGTAAAGTTGTGGGATTCTGCTCAGTATGGTGGATGGCAACTTGAAAGAATGAGAGTGAGGTATCCTAACTCCTCAAACAAAGCACTTCTCATAGCTTATCAGTATGCTTAGCCAGTGAATTTGGGCTTGATTATTAGGAGTCATATACTTATCTTTGATTATTGAACCAGATATTTATATCCTTTTAAAACAGATTTCTGTGTTAGGCATAGTAAAACCAATGAGGTGCATTTATAATATTTAAATACTGCTTTCCTCTTTGTTTTCTTCCCTAGAGAAAAAAAGTGCCCGCTCCTCACAATAAATGCTTGTGGTAATAAGCTTTTCAAGGTAAAAGCTTTTGATTAAGTGGAAATAATGCTTCTGTCAAAACAAACGGGTTTGAAAAGTCCTTGTATCAAATCCTGTGGTTCCACTGAAGTTACTTGAGTTGCATCAATCTACCTGCAGCCAGAATTTGGCTCCTGTCACATTAAATATTTCATCATTCAGAATGGAAAACAGAAATCTGCATTTAGAAGTTTCATCCTTCAACCAAATCACTGACTGTTGCAATTTTGTGCCATTGACTTTCATGTACCTTTGAGGCCACAAGGCCCCACTATGAGTTTCTAATCTGATTTTCTGCATAACACTGCCCATAACACCTGACTGAACAAGAGATAATCACTAACATATCCAATCTTTGCTGAAAGATTTCAGGTGGTGGAAAATCTAGCAAATTCTTTGATAAGCAACTCTGATAATTAATTATCACCAGTAAAAATGTGCATCTAATTTCAGACTTTATATTATCTGGCTTCAAATTCCAAATATTTCATTTTCCTAAATCTTGTTTCAGGGGATGGGGGCCCAAATTTCTTGTAACTCAGATCTCAACAGAAAATTTCTCCCAACATTTTTACTCTTTTCTCTCTTGAGAAAATAAACAGTGTTCTTGGGAAACTGAATGGCATTTTCATTCACTCAGCATCTCATAACCTTGTTCATAACACAGATGTGTTTCAGGATCTTGAAGGAATCACCTCCCTCCTTGTTCCTGGCCATACACACTCAAGCTCTAAAGACATACATGCTACTTTTTTATAATATTGTGAGTTTTATGTCACCCTCCTGGTTCTGGACTGCTGAGGCTAACCACACTGGTAAGATGCTAATACTTTGGTACAATAGTGTTGAGAGGCAGATGAAAGGATTACTTGTTAGGAAACATATCTACAGAGCCCTCATATGACTAAAGTCTCAGGACACAGCGTAGCTCAGTCCAATGTAGAAAGAGCTTCAGTTTCCCAAAAAGAAGGTTGGAGAAACACGAGCGACATTTAGAAGTAGCGACTCTAGGGTTTTCTCAAGTGTCCCTACAAGCTAGAATGACAATTCACTACACTTACCACTCCAGCTGTTAGAAATGGTAGCAGCTCAACTGGAAAAAACAGGTCAAATATTGGAAAGCAATTTATAAATCACAGCCAGCCTTAAAACTTTTTCGTAGAGTCAGATCATCATGAGAAGAAGTGCAGGAGATACTTAGATTTGACTCAATTTGGTCCCTAGAGGATTCTGTCTGTCCTGTGTTCCCACCTTAAAATGTCTGGGGTTTTCTGGCCTGCTGTTTACCAAAATGTCTATATTGCTCTCTGTATGAACACTTCATATGTACAGCTCCATCAGTCTTTGTACCATGTACAAATTTTGTTAGCAAAGATTTTCTATAGTCCTTCCAAGCCATTGCAATGGATAGAGTGCAATAGAAATCTCTGCGTTCCCTTGTAAACGACTGGACACAGTGATGACTCCTTGTAGCTTTTCTATTTTAAACCCAGTCAGTCTGGTTTTAATCCATTTACTTTTGTGCCATGATTTCACACAGGACTAACTTTTGGCTATATGAAGCGACATGCATTAGAGACTTCCAACTGTCAAAAAAAAATAAAAAATAAAAAATCAACCACAAAACTATAAGCCAAAATGAGCTCTTCACCTCAGCAGAGGTTACTACACTGACATCCTGAATGATGCCCTTTCCCAGACAAAGGGAAAAGAGACAAAAGAAATTGAGGAATGGTGGAAAGAAGGAAAATAGGAACCTGCCGTTTATACAGCTTAGGTGAGGGCCTTCCAGAACAGAGGAGGGAGTAACAGGATTGATCTGAGGAATGGTGAGATGGGAAAGTGGCACACAGTGACTTTCCACAGAAGACCGGGTGGTATAACACATCTGTCCTAGAGAAACAAGAACTGATCCTACCCCTTATCAGGACAGTGAGCCCTACATACATCTGTACAGGTACACCCACGAAGGTGTCCCTGTAAGCAAATTTCTAACTCCACTGAAAAGTAATACCATTTTTATTTGACCAGGCTACCTCCCATAGATCAGACTGATCATCTCTGAATTTCCAGAACCTAGAAATGTTGTTTCATGCTTAGTTTTGAAAAAAAATTCTCATAGAATTCATGCATGGAAATTAATCACTTTCTTACTGTGCATGTGCATGAGAAGGAACATTTATATTTGTTCATACTTCTTCTTATACTCTTGTAAGTAAATGCAAGTGTACATGCATTCTCCAAAATTTTGCTCCTGCTGCCCAGGTAAATGGTTCAGCCTATTACTCTATTTCTCACAAAACTTTTTACAATATGTAATTATCTCAAGAGATGGGAGGGTGCCAAACACAGCAATAATTTCATAAATTAAAAATAACAAGTTTGTTTTGCTGATATTCATGAAACTGTTTTTTCTTCCTTATTATTGAGATGAATGGCCGATATTTCTTCCAAACTCAGCAATTTTGCCTTGCAAGGGTTGGTGTGAACACTGTTTTCTGCTTCAGGTCATGTGGGTTCAAAGCTCTAGAGTTTCACTTTGAATTTGATGATTGCTTACTGAGAACCATTTGTCTTCACTCACATAAATCAACCTACATTCAGCAAGAATAGGCCATGGTTTCCTCAATGCTTCGAAAAAGAGGGAGTGAGCTTCTAGCATGTTTTTAATGGTTATAGATTTCATAGTGAAAACTTTGCAGAGTGGCACTCGAAACAATTCTTCAGAAAATACATATGTTTCTAGTCCGCCTATCTCTCACACTTGTGTTTCAATGTCTTTTGAAAATAGCAGAGACTTTTTTCAAGCCTGTGATTTAAAAAGAAACCCAACCTGATATTGGCTTCTAGTGCACCCACATGGGCCTTGATCCGGTTCTCGTTAGAGTCCGATCAGAGGCTTTCAGCGACCTCAGGGAACACTGGACTGTGGGGCTTTAGTAGCAATATGTTATTATGAAATCAAGAAGAGACAAATAACAGAAAAGAACTTCCCCCTTTTTACTCTTACTTTCCTCTTCTAGAAATCTCTGTATGTCAGTAGTCTTAAACCAGGAGCAAATCTGAATGACTTCAGCTCATTTTTCCACTTTGCTTTTGTGGATAATTTTTGGTGATAATTTTTCTTTGTTCCCAATGTGAAATTCTCTCTGCCTTGTTCTATATACAATAACCATTCTTAAAGATACTTTGAAGTGAACAACTTAGAATAATCATAAATCTCACTGTCATACAGACATATGTGAACTTACTTTTGAAAGCTTCATTGTTACTCATCTATTCTGTCTGGAATTACCCTAACCCCGTACTTTTCATCCTTTATCCCTCTCATGAAGGGCAGAAATTTTAAATATTTGATAAACTCTAATCTCAACTCAATTACAATTTGACTAATTACATCACATGAATTTTACCCCTTGTGTTTTTGTCCGAGATTAATACTGGAATATCTCAGTGGAGCTCACAGGCAGTCCCTTTATGCACCCAAAGCGTAACATTGAAATGAAGAAATACATAACACAAAGAAACTTCACTTAGGAGCATTGGGAATATGACTATGCTGGTGATTAAACAACAAGATCTAATCTGGTTTCAGGCCTACAGCTGAAAATCATCTTTCGTAGAAGTGTGCCTGCCAAGGTTATTGTAAAATTATCCCAGGCACCAAAGTGATGAATGTCCCAGCATTTGCTGTGATATGGATGCCATCCCTGTGGGGCTTCACCAAGCGGGATTTTTCATGTGGACAGACTCACATGGAGGACAGATGGGAAAGAAAACAAAATTAGCTGATCTGCACTAGAGCAAAAATCTGTCTTTGCTACCCAGATTGTGCACTTGCGTTTTTTTGCAGACACGGAAATGTGTTCTTAAATTATACGACTCTTTCCTTTTTCCCTTTGTGGAGCGATCTGAATGTTTTATGCTGACCTTGGGTTTAGTGCTGATTTGCATTCTTGAACTTTCATGCCAACCTAATTTTAGATGCTAAGCAGCAAGCCTAATATCTAAGTTAGCACAAAAACACTGTTTCTCCAGTTGCATTAATAACAGCTTTAGTCTGATTTTGAAGACAGGCAGTTCTTAACAGTAAAAAAGTTTCAAATGGAAACGACCACTCAAGCTTAGCTTGTCAAAGTCCTACTAATGAGCCAGTCAAAGAGCAACAGTTTCATTTTGCAGACAGGCAGCCTTCCCAGGTCCCAGCCCTTGGATGAAATGGGCAATCCCACTGACGAAGACACTGTAAGCAATGTCTTGCAGAATCGGGACCAATCATGGTTTGGGCAGCACATCTAAGTAACATCAGCTCTGAGACATTTTAAATGCTTCATGGTGAAAGAAGCCTCTTTGATACTTATAACATTATGTGTTTGTGACAGAGAAGGAGGGAAGGAGTTAAATCATCCCTCTGTTGCATCTGTTAGTGATGCAGTTTGATTCTGAGACAACAGAAAAGTTGCAAATCTCATAATTTATTTGTCTAAAAAGCAGATTTTGGATAAGTCACTATTAGAGTGCTTTACATTGTTCAAATCATTTGAAATGTACTGTTAACTATGCATCATCACATTTTAGATGCAAGAAGTGTTATACCAACAAATATTCTAGAGGGGAGAGAAATGCAACAAATACTTGGTGCATTTTTCCATCTACATTTATCTCTTGATCAGATTTCCCAGGGTGAGAGGTTAGAAACTTAGAAAGCTAGTAGAGATGTTAAGATTATTTAACTACAATATAACTAACACCTTAAGAACTGATTTGTCAGAATGAACTGCAGACCAGAGCACTCTAAGTTTTCAAACTAAATTTGTTCTTAAGATAAAAGGCATTTTTTAAAGAATCACAGTTCTTGTTCTAACCATTCCCCCACCCTCACCTTCAAGGCATTTCTTATAACTCTGATAAAATCACAGACCAGGTGCTCCAAGACTTTCAAAATAATAAATTCCAATCTGTCACTAAAAAATAAAAGGTTAAACAAGTTTATAGAGGCAGTTCTGTTCCAGGTGTTATTTTAAAAGTGTTGCCTAATTTATCATTTTTCAGTAATAGTTACAAGTGATAAAGATCATGTAAATACTCTGTATTAGAAATAAGCTTTCATTTTGTCATGCAGATAGTACTAATGACTAAATAGACTTTAATCAGGAAATCTCCACCTACTAACATTAGGGCTTCTTAAGAGCAATGCTGTAATCAGATTTTCTCTAAAATAAAGTGCTCACGCTGTAGAAACAAAAAAAAAATAAAACTCAAAGATTGGTTGTATACCAGTTTTTATAAGAACCAGAAGCATGAAAACTTTTCACAAATCACCTACTTTGGAATGGACCTTGTATAGGTTCAGTGGGTTCGTCTACCAAGTGGAACGAGGCAATGGAAACTGCTAACATCTTCCATATGTGACAGCCATTAAATTATAATACCATTTTGGATACAGTGAACGGACTGTTCTAAAACCACAGTATGTCAGACGGGTGGGTTGGGTTTCCCTGAAGTTCCTCTTTCAGTGTTTTCAGTCAGTCTTACAGAGTTCTAATTCTGCTATCTTGTCCGTTATTTATTAAAGTATATAGTTAAAAAAAAGTAGCACAGGTTTTTCCCAAGAGGTCTGAAACGTGTGCTTTGGCCCACTGTAAATCAAAGGGAAGGTTATAGTTCTCAGACATTCTGAAGCCAGGAGGAAAATCCAGGGCCTGGTTAAACAAAGTGCACAGGTATGTTCTTGAGTCCCATTCGATTCAGTGTTTTTTCCTACTCTGCGGAATGGGTTGCTCCATCTCTATCAGATTCTGTGGTTTCTAAATGAAGTATGGCAGCATTGCATTTGGGGTGGTACTATGCTGCAAGCAGGTAGTAAAGGCTTATGTATAGACTTCCACACATCTGTATGTTTCACAGGCTCCACAAACGAAGAGAGACTGCCTCACTCAACAAGGAACAAAATTTCTCCCCTGTCACTTCCCTCTACGCTACTCTAAAATATCCGTCTTATTTCCCCAGCCTTCAAAATTGCTGTGTTGTTTTTAATTGTTCTTTCTTTTTAGCCCCTTCTCTCCCTGATCACATAAAAATACAGTGGCAGAAGTTAAATGTCCTGTAACTGTCCTGTTGAACTAATTTTCAGAAAAGTAGTAAACAGAGCTCACTCAAAGACAAGCTTGTGTAGATTGCAGAGGTGAATTTACAAACTCTTCAAATACAATTAACATACTAACTCGGGGCACTTTCCTGTATAAAACTTGAAAAGAGTAAAACTGCAAACTGAATGGAACACTGAGTTTCCTCATACGTGGTGAAAGATTGCTCTTTAAAAGGAAAAGAAGCTCTTTCCCACAAACTCTTCTGTTGTATTTTGTAACTCTAAGGAAGATTGATACCAACTTCAAGGATCAAAAAAAGAAGACAAATGACCATAGCTATACTACCTAGTTGTATTGAGGTTTCTCAATGTGGAAGTGAGCTTCTACTGCTAACACACAAGTAAGCTGAAGTTTCTATTGCTTACTCATAAGATTACAATGCAAGTTTCCCAATGCATACAGCAGTGAAGTTTTGCAGTGTTGTGGCTGGTTCTGTGTGTTTAACTCTGTTGGGTTTTAATATGTAGTGGTTACCCTTAAATGTGGAGTCTTTCAGCAATGCAAGTAAATTACTCTAAATTAATACTTTTAATTTTTTAGGAACAGTAAAAGAATCATTCTCCAAGTAATTTGTGGTAGTTCTTATTAAAAAGTAAGCAGCTGAGTTATTTAGTATGAGTTCAACTGAGATAAATGAACTGGTAATTTCTTGAAACTAAAAACAATTATTCAATTAAGTATATAAAAATAAGACATAGAAAAGTTACTACTAATTAATGTTGTTGGTTCTTACTTAGATGCCATAACTAGCTGTGCTCTACTATGTACTCCTGTAGAGTGTGTAAGACACTTTGCATTACTTACAAAGTAGTCATTTCTTTTACCCCTTCAAGCTAGATGAGTTTTGAGTGTTCTGTATTCATACTGAATTTCTTTCTTTTAGGCAGATATTTAAATGTGGGTTTTTGTTGTTTTTTTTTTTAAAGGTGAGAAATATTTGGGCACACCAATTTATTTTGTCATAGTACATTACTCCTGACAGGTAATGAAAGGAATTACTAATTAAGAGTTTCACAAAACCTTTATTTAACAGCTAGAGAAAGCTGGGAGGAAATGGTGGTACTGAGCTTCAGCACCAGAGAGCAGCACCATCTAAGAATTGTATTTCAAAGTTCCTACCTTGAACCCCAACCCGGTTCTGGATGACAGATGAAGCAGACATGTCCTCACTTCTTTAGGGGTATGGAGTACGTAATTCTCCTTTTGGATGACTTTCCCAACTGAAACATGTAAAGAGGTACCCATAGCAATGCTCAGGGTTTTGTACCACTTTGATACACACCTACACATTCGCTTGTGGAATAGCACCAGTAAGTAGCCCAAATTTTCACACCAGAGCACATGATTAGTGTAGATGTAGCATTATCAAGAAAAGGACTGTCAACTGTAAGACCAGCTCCATAATACATGTAGATGCATTTGGGATAGTAATATCTAACCCTTTATTTTCTTTTGTTTAGGATTTATAAATAACAATAATGTCAGAGTGACTAGTAGACATTACTGTTCTCCTTGGGAACAGTTCAGCAAAGCCCTCTGGCAGTTTTTGCGCTGAGCATGGGAGCGCAAATGAAAGTCTAAAAAGCATGCAATTACCCCCAGGAAATAATTACAATGCAAAAAGCACTGGATGGTACAAGTGACATTCCAATAAACGAGGTGAACTTGTATCATTGCCCTGCTTTGCCTCAGGGATATTCCTGCCAAAGGAATATCATCCAGTTCCAAGAACAGCCAAGGACGGAGGTGGGGCTGTGCCTCAGCTGTTCCAGGTCTGAGCCTCAGGGAGCCAGAAGTTGTGGGCAAAGGAAACTCCTGCTAAGCCAAGCACTGACATTGCAACTCTCAAAAGCCAGGGCAGCAAGGCTTGCTGGAGGTGATTTTTAACCACCATGTTGGAAACCAAACCCCACCCAGCCTATGAAACATCTATTCCAAACTTAATGGCTAAGAGAAATACAAGAAACAAAGTATTTTTTTATGCCTAGTTCTGTTCCTACTCACTCTCATTGGAGCTGGATGAAACTCTCTTCTCTTCTTAGACTACGTGAAATTTCAAAGTTTAACCAAATGCTGGCTTTCTTTCAATTCTAACCTTCTTTCAGTCTCTGCTGAAGGAGTCTGTCTGCAATAGGTAAAAGCCATACCCAAACCATACTGCAGAAACAGTGGCTGGAAGAGCAAACAATTGTGTGAATGTGGCGAGGTTTTATCCAGCAGCTTTTCCCACTCACTACAACCTTTTAAGCCAACTCAACTAGCCACACATATATACACGCAAAACCTGTATTTGCCTAGGCAGATTTTCTTGCCTTGCTACTGTTTCCAGAGGTACACAGAACAGCAGCGTTTGGTACATGGTACTATTGTTCTCTTTAACTTACTTTGAAAATGCCTTCAAATATCGCATATTGACCATTTCAGAATTGGAACCAACTCTTCACATTTTCAAGATGCCTCCTGGGAATATACAAAATAATTGTGAAAGGAGAAGAAATTAATGTGCTTACCTACCTCTTTTCTGCTCTCCGGATTACCACTACAATAAAAATGGAATTTGACTTGAAAGTCTGCAGCGTCTAAATACCCTTTCAGCACCCTCAGCTGGTCCATATTGTGCGGCTCTGTACTACGATCCTGGGTTCTAGACACTTGGTCAAACCAAACTCCTCTTCTGAGTCTTCTGAAGTATGCTGTCAGTAATTCTCAGAAATGGGCCTGCCAAAACCTTCAGATTAGCTGCTCTCCAAATAAAACAAGCAAATATACAAAAATGCCTAAGTTGAATTTGCCTCAAGCACTTTTACCTCACATAACCAGCACTTTTGGAAAGGTCCCATTGACCTTGGCAGCATATTTGAACATGGCTGAACACTTCTTGAGCAATTTTTCCAATGAATTAGGCACGAACAGGCATATGTCATTGGGCACACATGCAGTCTTTTGTATCTCCTCTTTCCCCTTAAAAATTAATAATGTCTCAAAACTGCCATGCAAAAAAAAAAAAAAAAAATTTCACTAATGTCCTAGTGTATTACTGGCTCATGTTTGATATTTGAAGTTACTTAGCCAGGTGCTTTGTAAAGACCAGAGTTGAGTTCTGACCAGAGACCAGTTAGTCAAATGCATTTATCTTTTCTGACTTTCATCTAAATCACAGAATTATCATAAACTGGACACGTGAACTGACTGTGCATAGTTTCATTACTAAGGAGGGAAAATTTATGAATTTGGAAGCATTGACACTATGTTATCAACATTTCACAAACGTAAAAGCTACACCAGTGAAAGCAGAAAATAGTGATAAATGTATTACGTGCTGTGCATGAAGCCTCTCTATTCACTATCTTTAAAATGTTTTAGGAAAGTGTACAAAAACCATCCCACTGCTACAACTGTAATCTCATGGAAATCTTCAACTCCTATTTTATTGCCAGGTGATTCTACGGATCTGCTCTTTTTCCTGCCAATTGGTTGTCAGACATCATTGCCCCAGCTCTATTGGTATTTGACCTGGGCTGGGAATCAGTGTTACATTGATGATGCTGCACTGATGAGTGCCCCCTATTTGTCTGCCTTTCTCCATTTCCTCACATGTCCCATCAAGTGCCATTCTTCATTTGACTCCATTCTGCCCATCAATCATTCTTTTCTGCACCTATACCTAACCTGCAAGTTGATCTTCGTTCTTTCATGAACTTCGTAACTCCATTACCTTTCTTTTCTGCTCGCACTTCTATGTCTTCCTTTTCCCCATGGATCATATAAAAAAAAATAAATCTGAAAACTTGGGAGGAGTGAAAAGGAAAATTAAACATCTCGTGTTGTATGACAACACCTCAACTAGAAAAATTATGACTCATCTGTAGCTTTCAGCACACATCTTTTTTGTACAGCACTCTGGCACCAAACATAAACATCTGTTACCATGAGAATCTCCACTCGCCATTTTACTTTGTTATTCACCTTTTCCCACGTTGATAACATGTTCCAAGAGGTTTCTTGCTGTCACATCACGCATTATGGAAACAGCTTTGGGCTGCCATGAAATACTCCTTCCAACTCGTTCGAAATGTAACAAAGACTTAGCTCTATATTTTCATCTGCCTGTGTCAGGACACAGTAAAAGGTTCAATGCCATTATCCCACTTCACAAAGGAAAAGACCACAAAAATGAAACTGATTATCCCAACAAACCAGTAACATACATGGTCACTAAGGCATACTGCCAAACAAAGTGAGAAAGCCATCTACAGCTTGTGCAGATGTCCAGACCCTTCATTGCTACAGCTTCAGTTGGAACTTCAGCTACAGCAAGAATGTGGAACTGGATTCATAATGGGCATTTAATGATGTTTTCTTACAATGTTTGTAATTGAAATGCCTATATAGGACTATTTCTTACAGTTTGGAAAACATCCAACAAAATTGAGGTGACAATAAATCAATATTACTCTTAAAGATTAACAAGGCACAGAGGACTTTTTAAACTGCTAAAATGGGATTATGCTATTTTTCTCAGTGACATGTTAAGTCAACTAATATGATTCCACAATTTCTTTCAAGCATATATGTATAACATATGTTTGAATTAATTTATAATGGGGCAGTAAATTAGTAAACTGCAATATGGCAAACTCTACTACTCATTAGCACAAATACAGACAATTAGCTACCTTGGAAATTTTATTTAGAATTAAGAGAGGAGGGAAATGTGAGAGCAGTTGAAAGCAAGATTTCTCAGGAAAAAAAGCAAAGTTATTTAATGTTAATTTCAATGTGTTTTGATGTTTATTTGTTTCTTCAGTTTGCAGTAAGTGCCTTGTTATGATCACATGAAAAGTTATTAGAGAAAAGAAGAAAGCTTTGTAGGGTTTATTTGTTTCAACAAAAGCTAAGGGAATTAAATAAAAACAAACTGAACATAAAATATGTAAAGATAGTACACGTTGCAAATTAATAGCTTATTTTTAAAAAGGAAATTTAATAAAGCAATGCCGTTAGCTATTTGAAAACTGGAAAAATGATACTTCAACATGCAGGGAATGTTGGCAAGTTTTCCTACATGAGCTGGAGTGCAAATAACTAGTTGTTACACTTGTTTGCAATCAGAATGAACTAGATGACAATATTATTTAAACACATACCTGGAAATATCATTGTCTTTCCAAAATATCACATGGAATAAATAATATAGATTTTGACTGTGGGATTTTAAAAGCAAGGTGTTTTCTCATGTTTACTGTGTCTGTAGTTCCATTACATAAACCTAAACTACTACATTTCACTGTCAAAGAACTGTGACACAATTTTGAATCCCGAAACTAATTTTTGCTATTGTAATATTCTGAAGGAATTAAAATCAAAATGATACTGGAAAGAAAAATGTTCCTCTCCACAATATGTAATCATGATTAAAAAGAATGTAAAATCAACCTATTGTCACAATCCCAATGTAAGTAGTATTAATGATAGCACAAATGTTTGGTTTTTAAGTGTCTGCACTGAAAAGATATAGTTGATGTGACAGTTACCATGGCAACTACTCAGTTTCAGCGCATACTGGAGTATATAGCTGTGTAAAAGCTGTTGATGCATGAAACCTCACTGTGACAGCCTTGCAATGTATATTTATTATTTTTTATTTATTTATTTCTTAAGTGGAAATGAATTTCAAGAGTAACATTTAGCTATCCTGCAACTTAGTGTTGGTTTAGGAGTGGTTGGAGGATCTTTTAAAAGCACTGTAGAAAGAACAGTCATACAGACAACCAGCGAGGAAGGAGAAAAAGTTTTCACATCATTGTATTTTCACACTTAACGTTTCTCTAGATTCTTGTCTGCCTATGAATATTTGTGGTTTGAAACGATTGCTCATTACTTGCTCATTACTTACCGCTTGCAGACTATTTTTTTTTTGCTCAGGCAAACTTTCACTTCGGACTTCCCAATATGAGTATGAGTACTATTAAATATTTCTAGAAAAAAATAATCTTTCCAAATGCAAAAACTACTGGTCATTTGGCCTGTCTTACATGTATCACACAATGCCTGTGGGAACTTTACTTCTAGGAAGAGAATTGGGCTCTACAGGGGGTGGAAGGGCATGGGAGGGGCAAGTTTAATGAAAAACAAAGAGAATCTCAGAGAGAATCTCAGAAAATACCCAGAAATTTCTAAGGGTCTTACATGAGCGCACCTGAAGCATGAATTAGTTTTGCAAAACAAAACCTTTGTTTTGGAAAGGAAACTATCAAGAAAGAGTTTGGTGCAAGGTGTTAATGAAAAGTCCTTCTGATAAGTGGTAGTTGGATTTCATGAATACTTTTCCTAAGAACCTAAATGAGAAATTTCAAGACCTCAAAACCTTATTTCCTGTTAAGTACTAGCACTCAGTAGAGGAGCACTGAGGCTACACCAGAGAGGACACGCGTAAACTTTCTTGTCTTGCTGCTACTGTTAGTGGCAAAGTGGTATTTATTCTGTCAGCTTAAAAGCTGCTGGCAGCTCAACAACTGGCATTTTGTGACATGGGTTACAGAGAGAATAAACAGAACTTGGTAGACTCAACAGCAGAGTCCTGAATTTTGGGTCTTCGCTGTGGAGGTGGGTGACACAAGTTTTGTATGATGGAGGGTCAGAAGAACCATTTCCCCTACTCGTGTAAAGAGGTCCCTCATAGCCAGACTGAGTGGTGAGGCCCAACCAGAATGAATACAACTTTCTCCTGGCTGACGTGCTTCTGTCTCTTTCCCACCAAGGTTTTTTAGAGGGGCAGGGAGGGGCAGGAGGACAGGAGCAGGAAGAAAGAGAAAACTCACCCCTATCTGCTCTTACCCAGATATAGCCTGGGAAGACACCCACATCATACAGCTCTGAATTAGTCTAGGCATAGCCAGCCATTCAGGTCACACTCCCTCTAGCTCTCCTACTTTTCCTGCCTGAAGCCTCTCTTCATGGTTATGCGGTCTACCTCAGGTTTAGTTCACCCCAGCTGAGTGTACTTGCTGCACTGCACTAGAGCTGTGGAAAGAAGGAAGCTCTGGTGGAGGTCTGGAGAGCAGGGAGACAACCCCAAGCTACGTTCCAGAGAAAATAGCAGTCTCATATGCTGCCCCAAGGCAAAGATAGCTGTCTGCTGCCCCCCGGGTGCCTCTCCCAAGGGATGCGTTGTGGGGTAGGGATGGTTTAACAGGTTTCAAAATGTGTGGTGATGAGGTGAAGGCAGAGAACATAATGTAGGCCTGCAAGAAAAGAATTTCAGAACTTCTTTTAGTTCTTATTGCTGCCCCTCTGGTAGTCTCTGAAGCTCATAAACTTCCCAGGAGGCTGTGCCACATTTGAATGTTTTGACATATTAAATACCTTTATGTGGGTTCTGTTCCAAGGTCTTCAAATTTTTATGATTTTCTGAAGTTAAGATTGCAATTATTTATTTTCACAGGTGCCTGAATCTTTTTGTGCTGTACACAATAGTTCTTATTAAATTATTCACATATATATGATTAGAAAAGGAAACTTCATCTCGAAATCTGTGCCAGACAGGTCCTTGTGTAGGCAGGGCTCTGTCCTTTCCTCTGCTGGTAGCCATGGCATCATTTTTCTGTGGTAGAAGTAAGGGACACCCTTTGTGATGTCTTTAGAAGTATCTGTGTTGTCCCTTCCACCTGGATAGGGGAAGCAAAGGAGAATCAAGCCAAAAGCAGACCTGACAGAGAATACAGAAGATATTTATGTTCGTAAAAGGGGGGACTTCTATGAGAGTATGAAGATAGCCACTTGGGTGCTCTTCTTTTCCATTGTGCTACCTCGCTCCTTTTCAGTAAAGTCAAACTAGAGCAGTGACAAAGGTAACCCATGCACACAGTTTTAAAAGAGTATTCCTTTTCAAGGAATAACTGAAATAACCCCTTCCTTGCTATGGATCTTGAAATAATGCAAATAAATGAGTACTATTAAATATTTCTAGAAAAAAGTTCTCCTCTTCAGACAGTGGAGAAGCAGATTCTGCAGCTGCTTGACCGTGCTTCAGCCATTTGCTCAAAGCTCACAGGAATTGCTATCAGAATCGCATGGACATGATAGCAGTTATCCTAATACATACGCTGCACTCACATGCCCACAATACACAAACAAGGTAAAAGACAGAGTTATCAGACAAGAATTCTACGGATAATGTATTATTCCTTCTGGAGGATATCCAAAGTCTCTTCTACAGGCTGATGTGAAAGAGCTTGTGAGGAAATCTATTTCTTCTCCCTCTTTTCTTTTTTTTTTTTTTTCCCTCCACCCAAGAATACCAAGACCAAATATCCAGAATATCTGTCTGTTGTTTCAGGACAACTCTTCAGGAGTTATGTTCAACTTGTAGTGTCTACCAAATCCCTTTCTTTAGTGATTATTGACATCTTTTACTGTTAAAGATTCTCCTCAGGTATAAGGTCCAAATCTATTTTCTCATGAATGACCACCAACATACGCAAGCTCCAGGACTACTATATTGGCCACATGGATTTATGACCAGCAAGTAGTAAAAAGAAAACAGTATAGATTAGTCCTATGAAATTCTGAGGGGATTTACCTACAGTGGTCTTTTTACACAAAGTTTTGTAGCCACAAATATTTGAATGACTGTCCTTTAGTGACATTCAGATGTAGTACTAATGAAGTGTATGGAAGCAATTGTTTTATCCAGCATAAACCATGGCAGGTTGCTGAAAAATTCCTTAAAAGTGTCAGGTTGGACAAGTTCCCAAGAAAACATAAAATGCTTTAAAGACTTAAAAGACTTCCAATCAAGTACTCCACAAAGTTATTGCATTGGTACTTTAATGAATAAAATCAAGGCAAAACTTCAGTGGTTTATCTCAAGTGAGAATACTTCAGTGCAGCTTCTTCAAACATCCAAAACCCTACTAACTGATAAACCTTAACGCTGTTCTTTTGTCATGGGCAAAAGGTCTGTGAAGAGTTGACCGGGTCAGCAGAAGAAGTGTGCATCTGGATATACTCATGTGTCAGCCAGCTCAAGAAAACAGTGAAATTGTTCTTGCAAGCAGTGAAGATGCGACCAATAAAAACACTCACTAGAGAGTAGATGCCCTCCTGTTGGCATGTCAGTCATGTAAGCATCCTCCTCTCCACTCATTTTATAAACAAGTTTAATTTTCTAACTATGACTTAGCAAAGACCAGACTGGTATGTCAGACTTGTATCAGCACAGTGGCTGATTTTGCATACAGTACATACATGTCTTCAAATTTGATTATGCAGCCTGTAAAGTCACATCTTACTTCCTAGACTACTTCACCTTCCCACCAGGGTCTTCAGTTTAAGATGCTTGGAAACCATCTTCCTACTACTCTAAGCAGTAGAATACAAAGTACCAACTAGGAAGAAAATGTGATACTTAACTTCTGAACTTCTATATTAGCCACTGGATCACGTATTTTCTCTCTGCTGGCAAGAAAATACATACATCTCAGATGATATTTTATTGCTGATCCTTATGGTTAGTGAAATGTTTAACATCCTTTTGTGCACAAAGGCCAACAGTAACTCAATTATTTGCATTCTGAAATAGGGTACAGAAAGTTTACATTCTAATAGCAACCTCACTGGTGATACTTATGGCTGCCTACAATAACATTATAGGGTGGTTTTTTCCCTTCTTTTAAAGGCTTGTGACATTCACATGATGCAAAACTCTCTTACAAGCTTTATAATTGAAAAGCCTTTACAATCTTTCAGCTACGGCCTGCCACAAAAGAAAACACAGTTGTTATATATTCTGAGAACTTAGAGTACACTGTGATTGTGTCATATTTTGGCAGGCTTGAAAGTTCAAATATATAATTGCAAATTTTAAGAAAGAGGTCTGCCATTTCCCTGCGGCAGCCTGTAACTTGAATGTCATTGGAAAAAATGAGAGTCAGTGGCCAGTCAGACCACTACTGATGCTGCAACTGTCTGAACATAAGTATTTCCATTCTGTTGGTAAAATACCATTGTGAGTTGTTGAAAATACTGACCATCTTGGTAAACAGTTATTGAAATAACATTGGAAAAAATAAGCAAAAGGCACTACATTTTATAGCCACAATTTCATTTCTTGCAATGTATATTTGAAAGTTAGTGAAACAGTAACTATTAGATTTTTGGAGAAGTCAAGAGGTTGTACAGGAGCCATTTATTAGTTCCAGGGTTTCAAAAAGTTTAAATTATTTCTAAAATGAGATCTTCAAGAACTTTTACATCAAATTTGAACTCATAAGATTCAAGGATATGCGCTAAATTATTCCTATAAAACAGAAGCTACAAAGAGAATTAAATGGGAAATTAAATCAAACCTTAAGTCAGAAGCATTGCAGTAATGAGATCATATTTTTCCCTTTATTTCCTCCTGTTTCAGCTCCTTCCTGAAGTTCTCAAAGGAAGCAAATAAAAAACACGTTCTAGTGAACTTCTGTGTTTTTAGATACAGGGACATTCAGTTAGGCGAGTTCTTCTATGCATTCATGCCACAGATGTACTGTATTATTTCTCTTTTGTGTTAGTCCAAAAGCACTTTTGTAAACCATCAGTACATAGAATATTATGACACCGTCACACCTGGACAGCAAAAAGGCCATGGCCTGAGTTGGCCTCAAGAATGAAGTCTTTCCCTCTTTGTTCCTTCAAGTCAGGAATATAGGAGAATAGAGAGATGGTACATCAGTCTTCCTGTTTCCTTTGCAATGAAAATAGACATTTCTCCTCCAGGATCGCTTGTGTAGCCATGTATAATAATAGAGTCCATTACAAATCAGAAATATATATATGTACTGTCTCCATATAGTGACATTCATTCATGCAATTCTTCCTAAAGCACACAGGTTTTTTCTGTTTTACTCACAGTGTTTGCAAAGCCGAGGATGGCTCAAAAAGCATTAGAAAAGCTAGTAAACTCTGGCCTACCTTTTATAATGAGAGTGATTTTTTCTGTAAATCTAAGTTCAAGTGTCTTCTGACAATAAGCCAGATTTTCAGGTTTTTTAGTTTTTATAGTAGAATAAATTAAATAATACAACAAAGTCTAATACAGGAAGGGGACCCTTATTAAAACAAAATGGAACTTCATGTGTTTCTGACTGTTTGAGCCTGAGGCTTCTCCCAGGTGCTAGTAATATATTGGCAGCCAAAGTCAGGCAAAAGTTCAAGGAAACACTTCTCTGCTTTTAAAACTGACAAGAAAAACTTCCAGTTACTGTTTTGAATAAATGATTTATTGCCAACTTTCTTAGGAACAGTTATCTGTCAAGGATATTTTGCTTGAGAGTCCCCCTCTTGAAAAATCTGTTAATTAACTGTTCTACCCAGGTAGTGAACTATTTACTGAAACATAACTCTCCCTTCCATTTACAGCACAGAGCTTTTTTGCATGATCCTAATCACAAAGAAAAAGTAGTCACTCAGCCTTGGGAAAAAACTTAACTTCTGCACTTTAATGCATTCATAATCCACTTTTTCTTTCCTTTGACTTTTACTGCTGTGATTTCTATTACATTGTAGTACAGCAAGAGTCTGTCTGAGCAACTGCACTCCAGGCTTCACAGGTAGCTGCAACTTTGTGAGAATTTTTAATATAGTTTTCAGAATTGCTTTGTTGTCTCTATAAGATTAAAAAAGGACATTGTTTTGTGTTTTAATTATTTTTAATTAAAAAATGTAGACTTTGTTGTTTCAAATTATAAATGGTTTGGGTTTTTTAGTAAAAGTGACAAAGCAAGCTTACACTTAACTAATTTTAAGGCTACTTTACACTTCTAAAGTAATATGCAGAGGTCTTAATTTAAATGAGAATATAGATACTCATATTATTTAGGCGTAAGATTGTTGTAATGCATAGCACTGTGCCCAATCCAGTCCACAACAATCATCACAGGACACACTGAGCTAACAGAACAAAAAATTATACATAAAATAATGAACCCTTGGAAATGCATTTACTTTACTGATACATGTAGACTCTGCTTTCAAAAATTAATAATTTCACTATTAAGCCTATCTGATTTGCAGTTAGTTTTTCACTGGAACAGCTCTCTTATTAAAAAGAGTAATTAAAAAGAAAATCAAAATATCTGTGAAGTTTGTTTCTCATGCAGAGATAAAGTTATGGTCTAAATGTTGGCTATCTAAGAAACAGGCTCCCAAGTTCCCAAGACTGTTTTTTGCACTTTGATCACACTTCAAAATGGAGAAAGAGACAATATTGCCATTCTCTGTGTTGAATTGCGTTCTGGGCATGAAGAATGTGAGTATCCTTACAGAAAGAGACATAAACCTAGAACTCTACACAGCAAGCGTATTTATGGTATGTTTTCAAGAAAAAGCCAATACAGTTGTTGATTTTTAGTCATTCCTCTTCCTTATTCAGCTGCTGCCATCTGCACTTAGGCTTTATTCTTACAATTCAGAAATTAAGATCCCAGCTAATCAAAATCTTTAATGAGTTACCTCTGCTTTTCACTTAGAACCTCAAGATGAATAATTATGGATGTTATATGTTAAGTTCATACTGACATATACACCTAGGCCACAGCATTTGCAATATTAAAGCCTTCCACTTTTGAAAACATTTGGTAAATGTAGTAATTCTTTATTCCTTTGATTGGGCTAGATTTTAGAGCTGGGGGGAAAGTCCCTATATGCCTCCTGTTAAGTGACAAAGGTTTATTGGAGATATTAATTTTTTGATGAGTTTTTATTTGCTATTCAAATGGGGCCACTGATTTACAATTGCACCAGCATCCCATGACCCCACTGAAAGGATCTTTGGCACAGTACAAATTTCTGAGAAGTGATTTCTTAAATGTCAGTATAACAACTGCACTACATTATCATTTGGCTTCTTGAATGGGAGACTTACCACTACAAAATAGAAGGGAGAAGGGTGATACATAAAGGATAAAAGAGAAGAAAAGGACAAAATCTAAACTTAAGTGGAAAAGTACTTGAAAATGTCTCATTCCAGTTAAATCAAGAGCAGAATTGAAGTATGATGATCTAATTTGCAACTATCTTTTTTTTTTTTTTTTTTTCAAAAAGAGAATGTTAGAGATCTCGGTAGGGAATGGATCATAGAAACATTTAAGTTAGAAATTACCTTTAACATCATCGATTAACCTAATACTGTCAAGTTCACCACTAAACCACATTTCTAAGCACCATGTATACACATCTTTTAAATACCTTCAGGGATGGTGACTCTACCGCTTCCCTGGGCCGCCTGTTCTAATGCTTGACAACCCTTTCAGTGAAGATAATTTTTCTAATATCCAATTCAAACCTCCTCTGGTGCAACTTAAGGCTGTTTCCTCTCGTCACATTGCTTGTTACTTGGAAGAAGAGAGTAACCTCACCTGACTACAACCTCCTTTCATGTAGTTGTAGAGACCAATAAGGTCTTCCTTCAGCCTCTTTTTCTCCAGCCTAAACATCCCCAGTTCTCTCAGACGTTCCCTGTATATTACTGGGTTGATGTTCTCTGTGTGGTTTTGCCCGTTTGTCAATCCAGCATAATACTTTTTTCTAGAAGAAATTCCACAATGTAGAATATATCCCAGAAGTGCTCAACCATGCTATGATAAAGTTCTAAGGAGATATTGTTAAGTATTGCCATATTCATCACTGGGCAATGCTTTTGAGACTTCACAAAGGCAAACAACTAAATGAAGAAAAGAACTTCCTTTCAAATAGTATATCTATCCATAGACAAAATAAATTATTCAACTAAAACATTCTGAATCCTTGGATTTGTTCCCAGTTTAACTGGAAATTATTTAGCTCTTTCTCGGTGGGGATAATTTCCTTGGTCTGGATAAAGTATTGAAATGCATTATTAGATGTGCAAAGGTGGATGTTGAATTTTCTTTGTCCCACGGAGATAGGAATTATTATTTTAGAAATTTACAAAATGCTGTTTTTTTTCAAGGCCTAATTATTATATGTGTATGACTGATGAGCACCACACCAGTAGTGTGAAGAAGTCCATTTAAAATGCTTGTAATCTAATAAAAAATAATTTTATAACAGAAATTACTGTATTTGAAATTTTATTTCTTTATTTTCTTATCAAAAAATTTTGAAGGAAATTATTTCTTCTTTTTTTAATTAAATAGGTCATACTGACCACATGAATGAGAAGTGTACTGAACTAGTCAGTTAATTCCGGGTACAACTTTCTTTCCTTTACTTTCTGCAAAATTTGTTAAAGGACAGGATTTGCCTGAATAACCACAGACACATTAAACTATACTTCTTCCACTATGAGAAAATCATTTTAAAACTCCTTCAATACGTGATTCAAGACATGCCTGACTGAGCCAGCTTTCCTTGACTTGACTTCACTGACAAACAGATCAATGGATGACGATCCCTTCTATCCCAGAAAAAAACCTGGACGAAGTCATCTCTTTGTGCAGAGCACCTGAATTCCACTCTTAATACACTCTCATACCTTATTCTTGAGATCCACTTGATTAGGCCTACAAGTAGATAAACTTAGAAAAACTCCATTTTTTGTTTTTTGAGCTAACTTGAATGCTACTTACTGAAAACCTACCATAAACATTGTGCTTTCCTGACAACATACTAACTGTCTTCTTGAACAGATATGAAAAAAACTCTGCCTTGGAGTGAGGGAAACACAGAACAGCGAATGACATATATTCATGTGGAATCATAGATAAGACCTCTGAAATATCTTGGGAAAGATCACTCTAAAATCCAGTCAGACAAACAAAACTGACAAATATTTCAGAAATTTCCCTACTAATGAGCTTGGATTAGAGTATTCTCTAAATAATAAAGAGTATTCTCACAAATTAAGAAATAAAGATTTTTAAATATGAGGTAAATACATTTATGGAAGAATTTTTGAAATTGTTACCCCATCCTTAATTTGGTTGTTGGTTTCTGTTATAGGTGGATATTCAAACTACTGGACCTCCACACTGTAAACACATAGGTACTTCGGAATTAGAGTCAAAAGCACTAACATTGAAATGGAATGGTAAAAATAAATAGGTAAGAGAAATTGCAGCTAAAATGAAGAAGGAATAGTGGCCATGAAATAAAATGTTAAACTTCCAAAAGAAACCTGAACAAAACAGTAAGAAAAAAAAGAAAACCCACAACACTTTTTTCCCTGTTTTTCATGCTGGCAAAGATGAAGACTAAGATCATTTTCATGAAATTGGCTGAACAAATAATTTCCCTTCTCTCTTATCAAGAGAAAGGAGACAAGATTTGAAATAAAAGCTTTTAAAATGAAAATAAGTTTTCATTTAAAAGCAGACAGTACTGACCAAATAATGATGAAAGTGCAAATGAGAAAGAATGATTTTTTTAAAAGGTGAAAAAATGATGTTTTTAGCAATATAACTAGAAAATAGGAGATACTTACTTTTTACACTGTAGTTCACACCCAAGTACATTAGCGGGTGGGGGGTGGGAGTGATTATAACAACCTGATTCTTTTTAGTTTGCTGTGTATGACGATTCTTCAGAAAAACTGCAACTAAGCAGCAGCTAGGGTATAGCTGCATCTGTGATTCATCCTGGCTCCATAATCTGAGTCTGAGGGTAGCTTATGGCTGGAGGGGAGATTACTCTCATCAAACACCCACAGCTGGGTGCTGCTCTTGGACCACCTGGTGAAACTGGCAATGGGGGAGAAACATAGCAAGCAGCAAACCTGCAGCAAGGGTGCAGAGTAAGAGACATGCTATGAGGAGCACAAGGAGCCAAGCACCAGGAGTGACAAGAAAGTAGGTGACTCTCCAGCAGACTCCAGGGAATATTTGGAGTTTTTCTAATCAAAGAAGCGAGAGGTTGTTGCCGGATGGGACCTGCAGCACAGGGGCATTGTGGACAGGACCTCCTTTTGCACCTGAGAGACTGCAGTTGCACTTTCAAAAAGTTACCTTCTAGGCAAATCTCTTCTGTTCTCAGAAAACTCCACTTGAGACACTGGATGCCTTCAGCTGTGCTCACTCCAAAGGAAAGGAGGCAAAGGACAAAGCACTGCAGTACTGAAGCATTTCTCAACAGCAGCCATCTCGCACCTGGAAAGTACAAATCTCACAGCAGCGTAGAGAAAACAGTTATGATTACAGATTTTCTTTGGTTTTGTTTTACTGAAGATCATGCCTTGAAACTTTCCTAGATCTTTGTAGACAGCTTCTGTTACAAACACATAATGACTCATACCAATATTAACCCAATGTTTACTGTATGTAAACATATGTATCATATGTCTTTATGCATATATAAAAATTATGCATTGTATATAAA
This sequence comes from Gallinago jamesoni, assembly GCA_025769975.1. Classification (NCBI taxonomy): domain Eukaryota; kingdom Metazoa; phylum Chordata; class Aves; order Charadriiformes; family Scolopacidae; genus Gallinago; species Gallinago jamesoni. Next base: position 88,697,272 of record JAOQGH010000012.1, read on the forward strand.
CACATATATATTTTGTTATAGTTTTATATACTGAAATGAATATTCAGCTATAAAACAAAGATTCAGTAGTCTTCACATTTACAGTATGTCCAGTTATAATGTTTTTTGTCATTGATTTTGTCTATTTGTCTATTTGATACATAAGGATTAAAAACTTTACTGGAACAGAATCTTGTCAGAAAAGTTTAAGAGGATTCTCAGGCTGTGGTTTGGATACCACTGAAATGAATGCCATAAAGCAAGTCAGACCAATTTAAAATAAAATGAAGAGCCTTGTCTATTTCATTTGCATTAGACGTCTTTGTTGGTTCCAGTTAGAAAGAGTCTTGGGAAAGAGATGTTATAACATGAACAAGATTATGTTTTAACAAGAACCAGTGTTCCCCATTCAATTTTATCAGGATTTAAAGTTTGGAAATATCCCTGTGGTTAAAGAAGAAAGTCAGAACCCCACATCCTTCAAGCAGAGCCCTCAAGATAAGACTTAGACCTTTGACAGTCAGGATTGTTCTGGTTAGTAAATGATATAAGTAGCCGAGCTTACTGGTTATTACTGATATGGAAGTTGTTCTCTAGTTAAGCAGAGCTGTTATAGCTTCTTCTTTTTTGTTGTGCAAATAATGTAACTGTCTGTGCAAATCTGACAGTTAGTTGCTTGTGCAGGACACAATCTCATAGAAATATGTTTGAAATCTTTTTGTCTCTTTTGATTCCAAAAGCTGTGAGTTCAAAAACGCCAAATAGATTCTCTTTTTTTCTGCAAAGGAGAATTCAGAGCTCCTTATAAGCAGCCAATAAGCCTCTTGACCTATAAGCCTACTCTGAGGAAAGTGGCATTTTGATAAGCAATGTGTATTTTTTTACTGACTGTTTACATATCTCTCTATTGTTTTATGCTACCCATAACAGACTAAACAGATAGTTTCCATTTGAAGCAAGTAGTCTAGCAGTAGGTCAATTTACCATTTCCAAAGAAACAGAGTATCCTTGTTCTTTTTAAAACATTTTGCCTTCACATTTACTACTGAACAAGAATGAAGCCAAAGATGAAGTAATTTCTTCTGAAATACCACTGCAAAGTTACAGATATAAAAGTTTGTGTCAGCAGACAACTAAAATTTTAGTAATGTTCACAGATATTACTTAGGGTTTTCTCTGAGTACATATCTGAGTCATTAAGGCTGAGGAACTTCTAGCAAGTGTTTCCCCTATTAGTTTTCAATCTTAGAGAACTGGCTACTGCCTTTGGTAATAGTCTGCTATTTCTACTGCTCCTTAAATCTTGGGATGCAGGTATGGCTCTTTGGATTCAATTGCCCATGTTTCCTTGAAGGAGATGAAGTTAGATGTGTGCCTTTCCTGCTTTTTGTGAGGTACAAGTTCCACAGGCTACATATATAAATGGTACAGTAAATACTGCTCCTAATTAAAACAAAAATTATATGAGAATGGCCCTATTATATGAAGGAACTACAGTGTCTACAAGAAACCATCTGATTCAGAAGACACAAAGAGAAATGAGATGACTTGCAAGCCATTCAATACCACATTTTCAAATACAAATGAGGAAATTTGGTCTCATTAATCCATATTTAGAGATTAATAAACCCATATTTGTTTATCCTCATTTAAAGAGCTCGGTAACCTAATCAGGCTCAGTAGTTCTAATTATCAGCTTCTCTCATTGTCATCCAGAATGGAAATAAATACAGACGCTGAACTTAAGCACCTCTTAAAATACAGGCATTGGTTTTTCCACTTCTGCAGAAAAGCACTTTGAGTTTTGTCTTTTTAGGTGCATCTTTATCTTCAGAGATACATAATTATCCAAAACATTGTAGTATCTGAGCATCAATGCAAATGTTTTCCTACCATAGAAATAGCTTAGAGGGGAAACAATAAATATTTGCTGTGTGTAACTCTGTCTCATGTTAGCACACTCCTTTGGGATCTTAGAGATGTGGGTTTGGATTCCTTTGAGGAGTGTTATGGAGCCTCATTTCCACACTGTAGGTGACCATTCTTCCGTGTTTGTAGAAAGAATGAATCTGAACTCCGCAGCAGATCTGAACTATGCAGATCCACTGTCCGCTATGCCAAAGAGAAGAAGCCAGAAGAATTTGGACAGGATGTTGATTAGTGTTTACACTGATGCGTGTAATTTCTGTGGCTCAGTGCATCTCACTTGTGCCATTGGCATGAGATGTCCAAGTGGAAACAAATGCATATGGACTTGGCAGCCATCCTTATGCCTAAGCTGTCAGACATTTAGATTAATCCTGCCTTCACTGTACTGGAGTATAAACAGCAGACAAGAAATCTATAATGAAGGCAGCTATGGTCTGCACCAGTAACTGACCAGTATGTACTCTGCTCTTCCGCAGATCCTGAGAGCTGGGCTAACGACACTGTATGATTGATAATTACATCTGTTCTTTCTCTTCTGTCTGCCTGTTCAGCAGAAAGTGTCTTGGCTCTCTGCGAAGACAGGGAGAGCTTACTTTTTACATGCAGCCACACATGTTTTCAAAGGTATCATTTCTCCTACTGGAAGGGTATAACTTTCTGATGAAGTCATTGACATACAACTTGAAATATGATACCATATGGAATCTGTTCTTTAGATTTCACGCACTTGTCACAAGAATGACTTGTGACTTTCTGTTAACTTCTGTTTTCAGACTTGTCAGTCTTAAAATAAAGTACCCTTTCTTATATATAACACAGTGGACTCACTACTCTTAACTGATTTAAAATGTCTCTATATTGCACCATTTGAATTATCTATTAGAAACAAAATACGGTTGTGTTTGGTCAAGTATGTTCAGATCCTTCTGTTTTACAGTGTAACACTGAAGGCTGATAGGCATTTATCACTTCAAAAGAATATCTTGTAAATCAGACTGAACACTGAGACCAGCCACCTAATTTATCATCAAGTACAATCAAAGATTACGGTTCATCAAATACCAAGAGCAAAGTTGTTTTCCTATAGGTTTTTTTCATCGCTCTCTTAAATTAAAAGAGGCTTCCTTCACTTTGATAATATGTAAATACTAAATAAAAGTGTCTGATTATACTTTTCTCACTAGCTTCTGTAACAACCCTGTGGTGATGAAAACAACTATCATCTGCTAACTTGTATAACTGGCATGGTTTTAAGAACTCTGAAGCCCTGCTTCAAGGCATAACTAAATGTCAACAGATAGGCATATTTCCCACCTACACAAGTAGGCTCATAAGCTGTGATTGGAGGAATACTTGAAGTATATTTGTTCTCATTAACAAGAATTTCACAGCCTATTTCTATGAATAGATCAGGAAAAAAAAAAGTCTAAAAGATTTAGATACTGAAAGTAGGACTTAGTCAAGTGACTGTTATGTCTTCATCTGTGGACGAATTTATCGCCACCTGAAAACTTCTCAGGTGCCACTAAGACCAGTATTTATTGTAATTGATGACTTTAAAGGTCATAAATTGCGTAGTTACCCGGTTATTCCATACATGTATAGAAGTATGATACCACTAATAGGAGGTTGGCCACTGCTGAGGGCCCTTGAGTAGGCTCAGCCCCCCTTGATATGACTGATCTTGTTGGTTATTTGGAGCATGTGTTCTTGAAGCATCATATTCCCAGCAAAACACAGCAACTACTGTTGTTGTCTCTGCAAACAGAAAGATGTGAACTAGTGATACTGCTGCTTTGTTTTCCATAGACTTATGGTCACCAACGGGCAAAGCAGACTTCATCACTCCTTTTCAGATGAATTCAAACATCTTTCAGATGCCAAAGAAGCTTAATAGCACTTAAGCTTACAGCCAGTCAGGCTGGAGAAGAGAAAATTGGACATATTCTTTCTCCCTTGGCTTATGGAAGATATAGGACTGAGGAGAGAAAAACCCTAGGTCACATAAAGACAGCACAAGAAGGAATATTAATCAGCAACTAAGACATCAATTTTAAGCTACTCAACCCACCTTCCTTTAGAAGAGACTTTTGAGCTCAAAGCTCTGAAGGACAAAGGTTCTTTCCTCCACACTGTTGTGGGAATTTCATACAGCATATTCACTGCAACCTCTTCTCATTTTCAAGCCTAGAAATCCAAATGTTGCTTTTGGCATGCGGTTGTTTCAGCTCCTAAATTATCCTACATGTCATACAAAAAAAAAAATCGAGAGTTAAAAATCCCCCTTCCCTTAGGTATCTGAATTCTACAGACTAACAGCCTAAAATGTAGGCATCTAATCTTTGTAATTTAACACTTCAATGAATTAGACCATAAATGACTTGGTCAAGATCACAGAGGAAGCCAATGCATAGCTGAAATGCTGTCTTCTCATGCTTGGTCTGGTGCTTTATCTGACATTGAATTTACTTACTAAAAACAACACCATAGAGATTACTTAAACTGATACATCTATGCAGAACAGTGGTGTATCACATTAGATTTATATACACAAGAAAGACTGCAACCATCCTTGTACTATATCACTAATATATGTGATCATGAAGGATGACTTCTTGAAGGAAAAATAATTTCCACTAAATTCCCCATGAACCTTGCTGAGAATCACATTTGTGACTTTCTGATGAGAATTCTGGACTGCAGAAACTGAAGTTAAATCACCAAACTAGTTTTGTGAGACAACTGAAGTATTCTTCCTGTTACCCACACCTGCCAGATTTCTCTGTCCTGGATCTTCAGATTTACTACTGTTAGCCAGCAAAAGTCATTTTTTCTGAAGTTCTTTACTAATGATGGAAGAATAAGTGGCTGGCAAGACTGACACAATGCCGATGTTCCAGTGGCCAGAATAAACACAAATGAATGAAAAATCTTCACCTGAAATGCTTCGTCACATGAAGCTAGCAGTGTGAGAAAATCTGGTTTTTGTTTTGGTCAATTCAAAAAAAACCCATGGCTTCCTCAGATAATTCAACAAAAAAGTACTAAAGAAGTAAAGGAGGAATATGAGATAAATTTTGTGAATCATGCCTAAAATGTAATCCTTTTCAAGGCATGGCACGGGTATATTTGGGGGAAACCTAAACTAAATGAATGGTGTTTTGCCTGTACTGCTTTAAAAGCACAGTGAGCTTGTCTCTATCTTCTTGCTTAGGTTTATGAGAAATCTGGGTTTGGGTTCAGCTTTTCCAGCAGGATTTCCTGAGAAAATGTTTGAAATAACAAGTTCAAAGCTTTTCCACAGTGGCTGAGTGCAATGCACTTTTCTTTGCAATCTTTTGGAGCTTTTCCACTTTTTATGTCACAATTAAATAGTGACTGAAGCAGAAAAAGACTTCCCAGTACAGGATTTGAACACAGAGTTCCATTTTCTGTTCCATCAAATAAATAAAGCTAAAGCTGTAGTAACTCCCTCCTTACAGGGATGTTCTGAACATCACACCCGATACGTCATGAGTCTTTCTCTTCTCTCACAGCCCGAACACCGTCTCATACACATTCACCTGTTCATCCATGCAAAATGGAAGAATTGCAGGGGAAAATCTATGAAGTCGGTGTATTTTCTGTGGCCTGACTGTCAGAGTACTCTCTGGCCACATACAGATTTGAGTTTTACATAGAAGGGGCCTTTGTGGACTTTTCACAAAATGCCAGCTATCATTTAGCAGAATCAGAAATTTCTGACTCAAGCACAGCACTGGGAGTCCAGGCTTCCCCAGAAATCCTAAGGCTCAGCAAGTGCAAAACTTATTCTTGAGGCACCTTGGTGAATCTAGCTCTGAATAAGTATTTACCATCCATCATTAGTTGAAATTTGCAAACATGGTTCATCACTGAAGAAGTGATGAACATTTTGACTAGCAAATGACAATTATATTACAACTTAGCATAACACTATTTTGTCCTTTGGAGTACAAAAGGACCCGCTTCTCTTTTAATATGCATGTACTCAAAGCCTCAGATGGGCATATCTCTTAGTGAAGAATTAAGTGCTATTGCACAGTGTGTCAGAGCTACAAAGAGTAAAGAAAAGTTCTTAAGTAATTACTCTGGTTGTTTTCTTTATACTTACCTAAGTCCAACCTCTTCTACCAAAAAACTTGATAAAACCTTGTTTATTAATCTTCGGACTGTTTGGCACAGAAAAGTTGAGCTTAGAAGCTTTGGCTTTAGTCTTACCTGAGAGTTGCTCTGTGTGTTATTACTCACAAATACATGCCCAAGAACAGCATTTAATTTTAGCATGTAATAAGAAAATAAACCTCCTGTTTACTTTTGTTCACCACTAATTAGATATAATACTTTCCTCAACATTTTTCAAATCATAATTACATAAAATTAAGGAAATTGAGAGAATGTTCATAAGGAAGGCAAACACACAATTCAGTGAGAGTCGTTCCTCTGTCAGGTAAATAAATTCCATCCATCTACGCACCCAAACCAAATTCTCTCAAAATCAATGGAAAGGCTCCCATTGGCCTCAGTGGCTTCTGGATCAGACCCAGCCTATTCCCATTAAAGTCAGCTCAGGACTTGAACTAGATCATGATGTAACTGAATTAATTAGCATTAAATTACAAGTAACTACTCTCCATTACTACAAATTACTTGTAGAATAGCCAAGCTTTATTAATTATTTCAGCAGTGCTGGATGAGAGTTTCTCTCCATGAATATTACTAATTACAACTTCAGGACTAAGTATGGGCTTTCAGATTCCCATTGCCATTTTACAGTAACAGGTACACAAAACCATAGGTGCCACCTCATTACAGTAGTTACCACCAGCTTGAGTTGGGCAGAATGAAATCCATCATCATGACTCCTCTCCTGGACTGTGCACTTAGTTGTGTTGGGCTGTCACAAGGATCCTATTCCTTAGGAAATTTTCACAGCCTGAAAGTCTTCTGATGTGGACTTTTAGGCTTTTTTTTTTTGTACTTGGTGCTTTGATTTAGTATATCTGAGAGCTTCAAGCTGGGAATTTGATGTTAGGTCTGTACTTCTTGCTCAAGCCCAGCTGCCTACATTTGGAAATGTATTTGATTTTGGAACACACTTTTCTGGAATGGAATGTCAAGAAAATACATAATCAAGAGGGCATCATAGATAACGAGCTACAAAAACCTGTTTGTCACCCTCTTCCCACAATGGCGAAGAGCCTTCTACAGCTGCTAATTAGAAAATTAGAACACCACAAATGGATTATATTTTACTGGCAGCATAGCGTCTTCCCCCCAGTGTTTTAAAGTACTTTTTGAATTGTTTGCTGTCAGCAAAACAAGTGCGCTACCTGCGATCCTATAGACAACAAAGCCCGGCAGCAGGATTTCAGTCAGGTGATGTCACCCAGGTAAAATTGTACTGACAAGCTTTTAATTAAAGTTTTCCCACACATCTTACTGCTGGTCCCCAGGAGCTATTATTCATTATGTGCCGACTGTCAGCCAATTGTGAGTCGGGAGGGAAGTGTTTTATTTTCAAAGCCCTTGCTGACAGCTAGAGAACACTTTGTTATACAATCTGTTTACTTTTTTCACACACACAATCTTGCTAAAGGGGAAATGGTCATGCAGTAGTGTTTACAGTTTATGGCAATAATTAAACGCATCTGGCAGAGCAGTAGCTGAAAGGAGGTCGGTGTGGGTGTGGGTGAAAAGCCATAAAATTCCTCCTATAAACAGTTACTCTCACCTTGCAGAGCCCCTAGCGTTTTAAGACAAAGTTTCTTTGGGAAAGGGCAGGTCCAAACAGGTGCACGGATTCTGAAATGGGAATATTTGGATCTAGCCATGTGGTACTTGATGCTAAGAAACACTGTCCAGGAATCAGGGTAACACTCTGTTCTCATCTGGGACTAGAACAGTTTGAAGTGGTTATAAAACAGCTGCTTGTCCTTTGCATTGTTAAATCCCAAAGTACTTACCTCTGTAAGAAGAAATGTTCAGTGAGAAACAACTTGCCACCAGATGAAAGCAGAAGGTGGTGTGGTGTCCTGTTTCAGCAACGGGCCAGTATTTGATGCTTAATACTTACAGAGAAACAGTCCTCTCGAAATTTTTAATGGCTTGTGATAAAATCTTTTTTATGGATTGACAGGTAATGATAAATATTTATTTACAATTAGGAACAACTTTTAAATCATGGCAAAAAGTTGTAAGCAATAATCACTACCTCACCTTAAGTATTTAATACTTGTGTTTATTCAGAATAACAGAAAGTCAACAAGTATTTTTAAAACATTATTAGGTGAATTAAAACTGGTGCAATATTCACATACAGAGGTAAAAAATAAATTGCATGCCACTTGCTTCCAGGCCATTGGTAATTCTGTGGAAATCACACTAAAAAGAAAGGAGATTGGAAAATAAATTAATCAATGGATATTTAGATACCATCTTTTACTGAGAGTATTATAAATTACTATGGAACTTATGGAAGGGATACACAGTTCCATTGTTAATGAATGAAAATATTTCACTGCTTCTAGATGCTTTTAAATAACTACATTCTTAGGAAATCACTTTCTTAGATGGAAAACATTAATGAAATCAAGGAATGGATTATTTAAAATGGGCTGAATCTGCAATTGTTGAGCACTAAGCAGTGGGCCTTAGCTGCATATAGACAGGGATGGGAGGCAGCAGCTGTAGACAATGCAGTATGCCTGCCTTAAAAAACCTTTTCTGTTTAGATATCATAAAGTCGTTAGCACACCAGCATATGAACAGACCAGTGCAGGTTTCATTAATGGAGAGGAAAACATTAAAAATTCTAATTGCAAATTTCACTTATAGTTGTGACTTTACAGAGTGTGCTTTCCCACTCTTACTGTATTTTTTTTTCTTCTCTAATGAAAGATTTATCTTGTTATTTTTTAATTTTACTGATTGGTAAGAGCAAGATGATATTTTTATATTTTTTTTTGTCTGCCACAGACAGCAAATAGATCCTAAGATACTACACACTTACATTCAAATTAACATATTTGCGATCATACCGTCTTCATCTTCCCAAGCTTAACAAAACCAACATACTATGAATAATGTAAGCAGTTTATGTTAATCTTTACTTTAAGATCAGTGTTATAAGGGAGTATTATTACTTTAGGATCAGCATTATAAACACTAACAGCAATATTCACCAGAGATTTCAGAAATGAAAGTACAGAGATGAGGTAACTTGCCTGAGATTTATGAGGCAGAAAAAGTGAGGAAGCCCTTGCTTCAAAGTTCAAAGCTGCCCATGCATTTTAGTCAATGACTCTGTCATTCAAAATGCATGGAGCAATAAGCAAAATTCTAGGCTCCTTGCTGGTAAGGGCAGGAGGACTCATCAGCCAGTCATGACCACTTCACTCTTCTCTCCAGCATCCTTTCTACCCCAGAGAGGTTGGGGAAGCTGCAAGGCAAAAGAGCCAAATATCTTCAGACAGAGCAGGTACTTGACTCCAGCAGCAATCATTCCTTCAGGCACAGTGCTGTGCTAATGTGATTGCACATCTTCCTGCTGGAACTAGTCCACATCTAGCTGATCTGAAGCGATAGCAAGCAACTGTCTGCAACTGCCTTCCCAGTTCCCTCCTTCATAATATGCCTGCCCTTGTGATCCTGGGCTCAGGACTCTCATCTGACAAACACAAGGGACAAGGAGTACCACTGGTTCAATTGCCATCAACTGTCACATGCAAAAAGAAACAGTTGGTCAAAAAAAACCTGTAAAAGGTGAGGTGGGGAGATGCTCACAAACTGATATATTTAGAAGTTAACAGGAAGTTGCAGATAATTCGTTCTATGACAAATAGGAATTTTCAAACAAATCTGATAGGGATTCTTTAGCAAAATTCAGGTCTGTCTGCTAGGGTTTGATTGTATTGTGTGTACACATGTGGCTGGACGTTTATCAGGCACTGGACAGTAGGGAAGGCAAAATAACACAAGGCAACGCTGCCTGACACCCAACGTACATGTACTGGTGAACTGATGTTGAAGACTGTATCACAGCCTCCTCATCACTACTGGTATGTCGCTCAGTTAAAGCGGAAAGGACTATTGGTGCTACAAAAATATAATCATGCTGAGCAACATATGAGAGAGAGAGATAATGAATTATTAGCAAGATATTCTATGATTCTTTACTATACTGATGGAGAAATTACTAAATTGCATATAAACAAGTTCAAATGGGCACTGTAGATCTAATTAATCTATTTTTAGCAGTGTGCTTGAAAGGATTTATTTTTTGTCCAACACAATATTGTCATTAAAGGTCTGAAAAGAAGCTCAAATAGGAGGGTAGCACAAAAGAAATGGACTCAAAGAAATTATAAAGACTGGTTAGTCATGCAACTCACTGCATTTCATGTTAAGGAATGTAATAGCCATTTGCTCTTGAAATACAATTACTGGGGTTTAATAATAACCAGATAAGCATGAACTGCCCTTCTTGCAGGATACATGATAATTTAAAGATCTTTTATACCCTGGCCTCTGAGTTTTCTGCAATCACCTATTACTTCCCTATGTCTTACTATTGGCTTAAAAACCATAAAGCTTGTAAGTCCACTGCATTTAATTCTGCTTCCAAGGGGTAACTTTTAGGGTGTAGGGAGGGGGTTGACCAGCTGTATAACGTGAAGCCACAGTTGTTTTCTCTGTAAATAATGTTTGTTTGGTTTCGTGGTTTTTTTTTATTTTTTATTTACTGCTTCTTCCAAATCTTGGCCCCTATTTTCTGAACTGTGCTTAAGTTCAGGGAAAAAAGTAAAAAAAAACAGACATATTTTTCACATGGGGGTATTTTTTGGGTATTTTTCACATTTTACAAGCACTTACAAAAAGATATCTCCTAGACTCCTGCCCAAAATGGTCTGTTAGAAGAACAAAACAAATCTGTATCTGGACTGCATCTGGAATTAAAAAAAAAAAAAAAAGAGAGAGAGAGAGAAAACCAAAACAAGCAACCCAACAACTTTGACAGTTTTGCCTACCTTCCACAGTACCACCTCTCACCTTTCATTTTCAGATAAGATCTGAATAGCCACCAGAGAAACCAACCATGCTTCTTTTTCCAACGTGACATCCCCTCTGGCTATGTAACGTAGCTCTGACCTAATAAAGGGAGAACTACTTCTGCCTCGAGTATACCCAATTCAGGCTTGGAACTTTTAATCTTTAGCTGCTCAAAAATAGTGGTTTTTATCAGAGTCAGTATATGGTAACTTTATCTGCTATATCAGATAAAGTCACTTAGCAGGACAGAGATCATAGCTTGAAAATGGACTACAGTTTAGCTTTCTGCCATCCTCTGGACCCACATTTGTTAGCCAAGAAAATAAATAATTATGCCTGTTTTCTGTCCCTTGTGTCTTCCTTGAAAAAAATTTCCTTTCAATACAGTTCCTGTTCAATTCTTGCCATTCATCTGGACTGGCATGTCATCTTCCTCCTGCAACATGTTTTACCTGATTTGTAGTTACTGAGAAGCACTTCTTTTAATTCTAAACTGAGACTTACAAAAAGATCCCTCTGGAAACTGACAATGCCCTGCAGGGCTCCTGCCCCAGGCACCTGAGAAAGCACATGAAGATACCATAAAGGCTTTTTTTGAACAATTCTTCTTTCCTCACCTTCGGTTATTTCCCCTAGTAAACTGCATTTTAGACTTCCATATAACCTGCCTGTCTTTCTCTCCCTTTTCTTTTTTGCCTCTGTTTATATTTTCAGTGAACTGATGCATCTCCAAACATGGCCATTATATTTCACATTAGTTGTGGTCTCTCCCTCTCATTTCTCTGTTCAGGACCTGCAATATAAGTTTGTCTTAATTTCCAGCTTGTTACAGTGCAACGCCTGTTTTAGGGTGTTGTGTGTCTTGGGTTTTTCTTAAAGGAGAGAAGATATAGAAGGTGTCTTTCAGTAACATAGACTGCTCTTCCTTCTTCTCTTGTTGATTTTACAGCACCATGAGTGAAGTAAGCATTAGGGATAGGAGGCAAACTGCATGAGGAAGCCCACGCAGAATTATGTGGACAGCCTGAAGACATGCACTGTAACTCACCATTCATGACAGCACACACATGCTAGAGCTATGAGTTCGGTCATACTTCATGTCTCTGCAATGCAATGTAAACAGGAGTTAGCTCCAGAGATAGTATTTCTCTTCTTGCACTCATTGGTGTGGGTCTCCCTATCATCAGCTCCCCATAAAGCAGGCCCTGTGTTGGTCTAATTGAGTCTTCAGTGCTCCTATACCTCCTCCTCTTCATGCTAACAGTGAGAGCAACAAGCACAGTGAGGACAAATATCAGGCTCACTCTACAAACAGGTGACACATACAAGCTTACGGCAAGACAGCTTTCACACAGCTCAGCTTGTTCCTTTGAACACAGAATAAGTGCAAACTTCACACCTGAGCTACCTCACCCACCTGTCTGGTGTCAGGGAGGGATAGCATCCTTTGGGGCATGGGCTTCTGAGCTGCCAGTGTCTGGAAAGAAATGAAAAGATGAAAACACTAGGACAGCAACACCTTGTCAGACTAAAGATCCCCATAATCCTTCCTCTGAAAATCCCTGTCGGAAGACACATCTGGAACAGTTAGGAAACAGGACAAAATTGTGCTGATGTTTCCAGTGGATCTGTCATTCCTCTGTGACAATTTAAACTTCCAGCTAGAAATAACATTTTCATATTTATATTTTTTTCTTCCCTTGGTTTGTCCAATCACTTTTTACCTCAAGTAAATTTCTAACATTCGAAACATCCTTTTGGCAGAGGATTCCACAACTAGCTACACGTTATAAGAAAAACTGCCTTCCTTGTTTGGGACCTACCAATGACTTTTTTCATTTGATTATTTTAAAGTTATTGCAGCTGAAGAAACAATGCTAACTATTCTTCTTGCCTTTCCATCATGAATACAGAGACCCGAGTCACATCCCACCTGTGATGTCTCCTTTACAAAAAAAATCCCAGTCATATGAGATATTTACTTGCAATGAGAGTCATTCCATACCTGTAATTGTCCCTGCTGTCCTTTGACTTTCTCACATCCTGTGCTTCTTTCAAAGCTGGGATACCAGTTCTCCATCAAATATTAATGATGGAGATAGGGGATTTATCCAGCACAACAACATCTTGTGTTCTGAGTTCTATTTATCATCATACTTCATAATACTTTCTTTTGTTTTTTAACTGGTGTTGAGCATAGTTTTCATGGAACTAAAAAGCTAGGAGTGTCCCCTGATATATATCACTTCAAATTTACCTACCCCAAATTTCATTTGGTCTGTCACTCATCATCATTATGTCCTTATGCAGTCCTTTGCAGGTGTCTCTCATTTTTGTAACCTTGATTAACTTAGTAACACCTGTGAATTTTTTCACCTGGCTGCTCACTTTCTTCTTAATCATTCGTTAATATGGAGAACAGCAGATGTATGACATAGACCCATGTAAGACTCCACTGGTCACCTTCTTCCATTGTGAAAATTTACTTCCACATGATTTTTCTCATACCAATTTTTTTTATCAAGAACTTTTGGAGAAAAAATTCCAAACAGAAATATTTTTTGGCTACATCAGCTGATCTTCCTTATCCACATACTTGTTACTCCTTCAAAGAAGCCGTAGCTCATTAATTGATTAGAATTCTTTTAACAACAATTTGATTATTCTTTCCTAATATATTATTGTCCCTATTATATTTATTTCTAATACATTATATTAATCCATATTTTATCTAATCCTATCCTTTACTGTAGTTTGTATCAATTTTCTGGGTACATACATACCTTACAGATTTATTCTCGTGCCCAGGTTATCTCCAAAAAAAACGCATCTTATGTCTGTGTTACAATGGAAATTATATGCTGCAGTTAATATTTCTGCTATTTCATCCAAGGGAACCTATAGAATCTGAGAGGCAGGTAAACATGACCTGGTACTTATATGTTTATTTTGAACAGAAGCTGTGAGTTGTACCCAAAACTAGGAATTATTCTGTTTGAACCTCCTAAAACTTAGGTTATGAAAAAACTTTTTTAGAAAATATATCTTTTTTCAATATAAAATAATTTTCTCTGAGCTCCCTTCAGATCTTTTGGCAGGCTTTCTTATCCTGATATATTTGAAAAACGTTCAGTAATTTTTATGCCTTTTGTGAATTGTTTCTCTTTCTTGCCTTTTAAAAATATGTTCAAATCAATAGTTATCCTAAAGTTTTTCTGGGTTTTCTTCCCTTGGATAACATATCAAGCTTTGTCTCTGCTGCACTGAAGATGTTCAGCAGCCTGTGCAAACACAGAGAGATGTAAATTCTTGGATACTCATAGTGGGTGCAAACTAAGAGATGAGAACTGTGTGGATTTCTTGACATGTCTTTTGAGAGTAGTACCTTAAATGTGAAAAACACCAGTGAACATGTGTGGCATGAAATCTCACTGTAACTCATATGTCTGAAAAGTGGAAGCATATATAAGAAATGCTATAGTATATAAGAAATAATATAGTATGAGCAGAACATTATTCAAACCTCCAAATTTAAGCCAACTGACATTTGTTGGCTCTACTTATGCAGTCTCTATCTCACCAAACATGTAAGTTAAGCTGTGCTGACAGGTATACAATCATATACCAACAGATTTCAGACACTGCTGAAATTGGCTGCACCTTGTGGTCATAGGTTTTTTGCTTTCCAGCTAATATTCATGCTCAAAACAAATAGAAGCTCCACAGTTGCCCCATAATACTTCAAAGCACTATTTTGCAGTCAAAAGTTAAATCAAATTCCTTCTAAAGTATCAAGTCCTGGGATTATTCAGGGTGCCAGGCAGGACCCGTAAGCCTCAGGTGGGTGCATTTGTGACTTATTTTTAAAAACTATTCTAAGAAAATTCCAAAACTAGATTTAGAGTTTGGTCATTTTAGAGATGGTTGTTTCTCTGGAACTCCTTTACCTAAAGTAATCTGAGTCTTAGCCTAGTAAATCAATTTTACAGAGCAAATTCATGAGTTATTTGAACTCTACTTAAAACAAAAAAAAAAACAAACAAACAAACAAGGAAAAGAAGAAGAAGAAAAAAAAAAAAAAAAACAACACTCCAACCAAGCAAAATAATCCAAAAACCAGAAATTGAAATACAAAAAATATTTTTGTAGTCCCTAGATACACACAGAAACAAATGTGGAAGCATAGACTCTCCTGCATCACAATTAGCAAAGGGAAAAATAATTTTTGTATTCCATACAAAGAGTGGTTTGCTTCCACCATCTGTCCAGCTGAGCTGTTGAGCAAAACCTGAAGTGAATGAGGGTGTTTCGCATTAAAATAGTCTTTGCCTTCTTAAGACTCGGCTCTATACAAGGAACACATTTTTAAGTTCCCAGGAAAATTGTTTCTTCCAACCAATGCTCAGATTTAATACACATAATTAAGTCCATATTACAGAATCACAGAATTGTGGTGGTTGGAAGGGACCTCAGAGATCATCGAGTCCAACCACAAAAAAAAAAAAA